>ML778758.1:406058-421845 GCA_009831015.1 Picea engelmannii
ATGATATTCGAACGGGGTTTGAATTGTGTATTTATACACAACTCAAGTAGATCTTCCTAAAAGGAGTTATGGGTCCACATAAGTAGGGCACACTACTTGAGAGGATACACAACATAAGTAGGGAATTCTCCCAAGAGGGATTAACATCCCACATATGTAGGGTGCATTCTCCAAGAGGGTTATTGAGACACATATCAAAGTTGACTAGGTCATCCTTAACCACACCTAATTATACAATAAAATAATAATGTATGCCCTTAGCCATGATTACAAATACACTGATGATACATATGGATGGGTTGTGGCCACATGTACAAATTACTCTAATATTTCCAACAAAACTTTTCTAGGGCACGCTTTGAAAACATGAAGGCCCAAAATCAAATCATAGTCAATCAATTAGTGCATAAGGTTAAGCTTTGAAATTGAAACCTAGAGGATGTGTTAACACCATATTCCTAGAGGGTTAATACCATATTTGTCTTCATAAATATAGGTGTTACTTTCTAACATATGTTTGTGGATATTATTTAGGGTGAACTCAAAATTACAAAGTTCACCATTCAACATCGTTGGTTCATATATTATATAGGATGGACTCACCATTACAAAATCTATCATTCGACATTGATGGTTTGTGAATAACTTAGCCATATGGGTACCTTGTTGTAGATATCCATTCTAGATTTATCTTGTTTTACAATTGTAATGTATGATTTTTGGAGAGTATTCAAAGATTATTGTTTTAGGGGGGCAACACATGGTCTGCTAGTTTTAACAAGTTTCTAGTTCTAGTTTCTAGAGATCTATTTCTAGAAGTTTTCCAGTTTAGGCTATAAGATCTATTTTAGCGATGCTTCCCCATGCATTAAATGAACATTCATATTTGGCATATGCATGGGTGGATGAGGACAATCAGATGGACACTTTCAAATTCTTGATTCCACTATTTTTATTAGCTTCTATTTTTAGAAAATTAATCTTTTTAGCAATAGAGGATAGTTTTGGAGATCTAGAATTGAGTTCTTCAAATGAGTACTCTCAGATTTTCAAGATTCACAATCTTGGAAAATTTCTATTAATACAAATTTTATCTTTCTTGAAATCTAAAAGTAGGTTTGGATACCCATTTGAAAGATAAGCATAGGGTTCCATTTTTATGAAATTTCAACATGTTTTAGGCCTCAGTAAAACTTGGACAAACCCAAGGTCTAAAAATATAAGTTTTCATTTTTCAAAGACCTAGTATTGAGTACAGTATGGGGGTGGAATATGATGACAATTAGAGACTACTAATTTTTGGCCTATTTTTAGCAATGACATTTTTCAAGAATTGGCGTTATTTTAGGAGACCCAATATTTTGTATAGCACATGGGTTAAATTTGACTCCATTCCAATAAGTTTGGTTTCCAATCAAATTTGTAATGTCCAAACAATTTTAGAGCATCCTAAGATGTTTTTGGGTGGTCCCAACTTGTTGATGATTTGACATGAGTTGGTTGATGAGCCTAGGAAAAGAGTGCATGGGTTGAGAAGGATTTTTGTGGAGATTAGAGTGATACTATTATCCTAAGTTAGAGTGCATGCTTTGAGGAGGTTGTTTATGGAAAAGGAGAAGATTTTCTTAATTTTTTGGGCTTGCTTATTTTAGATGAGCTATTATTGTCAAGGAAGGAAGTGCATGGGTTGGAAAATATTTAATTTAAGCAAGAGTTGGTTTACTATAGCATTTTATCCATCTTTAGTTCATACGCCCTCTTTGGAGGATTTTATATTTGGGATGTGATAGATTTGTTCCTCTATTTATGGTTATGACATTTGTTTAAACCTATATGCCTATTCTTTAAACGCTAAAGTGGTTTGATGCCCCTTGGAGTGCTTTGCAGTTGCAGCTAATATCCCCCAAAATTTGTAGTAGTTGCATCTTCGAAATAAAAGTAACATCTATTTGGCTATTATATCTCACTTGTTAAATGTGTCCCTTGTTTTAATTCAATATTTTGAATTGATTAACATTGGGAGTCACTCCCTTAGTTGATTTTCTAACTCCATAACCATATAATTCAAGGCATTGTAATCATAATTCATAAATTCTGTCATTAAACTTGTTTTTTGTATTTCCACACACTGATTTGCACTTTTAAGGAGTTCATATTTTCATGTTCTAACAACAAATTTGCATGATTCTCAAGTAAAAAAAAATATCCTTAGGTGTAAATATGCTTCATTGCTAGTTATTTAATGCATTTTGTTGTAGATTAAAGGTCTATATTTTTATATAACAATGGATATTTTTCGCAATTTGGCAATGTTCTTTGGTATCTAGGTCTCAAATTTGTTTCCAGATAGCATAGGAATTCCCCCCCAAGGATAGCAAGAATTAACTAGAAGTACAAAGGGATTGTGTGAGGTAAAATTGGCACGTTCCTTAGTTACATTTTAACTTTTCTAGTTTCAAGTGCCAACTCTTCAAGAGTATATTTAACGAATTAGATGGTTTTGAGTGTTAACATGGCGTACAAGTTAGTGGTAGATGGGGCGTATTGGGTCATAAATCATATTCAATCGATTTTAGTGTTGCATAGGGGAGTAGATTGGAGTGAAATCAAATTGTCCAATTGCAAAATAATTTCAAATCGATCCAATTTTTGAAAGAATTTCTTCTAGATTGAATTGCATAAGTATAGGCTCATTGATATCAAATCAAATTTTTCAATAATATGATCAAATTCACATTGGGCAGATTGAGCAGTCAACTATCTTGGGAAAATAGAGGAAATTTGTATGGGGGGAATAGACAATTTTTCACATTGCATGAACAACAAGCAAAGAGTAGGGAAAAAGAGCATTGGAGCTAGAGCAAGAAAGTTGGGAGAATTATGGAGCATGCTAGAGCATTTTTGGAGTGTTTTGGAGCTAAATATTGAAGATTTGGGTTGTCAGGCATGGAGGTTGAACTCATGTGGGAGTTTCACTATAACAACAAGTGTTGTTGTTGTTTGTTGGTAGTTTTCTTGGAAGTTATACCAAGTTGAATATCAATGATTAAAATCAATTGATATGGGAATAAAATGATTAAAATCAATTGGGGAATCTAATATCATTATATTAAAAGTAAAATGAGAATATGTTCCTAAGAATTAAAGGTTCAAAATGTAGAAATGCAATATGGGATACCATGGAACTATTTGATGATTTCGCAATGGAGGTAGTTCCTAGAGAGAAAAATTGTGTTGTTGACGCACTAGTATGAAATATATATCTACTTTTGATCAAACCCTAGGATGATCAAAATATGAAATAACACTACTCTAGATTAAAAGACGGACATTGAACATCTCAATTTGATACTTTGCAAGCTAGTTGGACCTTCAATCAAATAAAAATATGAAACTTGGAATCATTAACATATCTACTAGAACATATGAAAAATAGGGTTTATGGTTTCCATGATGAATTGATGATGGAAGAAAGTGGGTGTGTCAGTCAAATTTGATTCTAGAAACCCTCCCATATCGTTAAGGCATGCGAAAAGTCTATTCATGACAAATTTCAGTTCTTATAGAAACAATTTGAAAAAATTTCAATGTTAGTCCCATTTGCAGGTCCATGTTGCCGGTCTATAGTCCTTGTGCAATTTTTGTTCCTCGTTCATCGTTCCTCATTCCTCATTCCTTGAACATGGTGTAGTCCCCAAGAACCATTATATTTGTACAAAAATAAATACTAATGGCATAAAATTATCGACGAAATTTTTTCGTCGATAATATAGAAAATTCATCGCAAGATTATTTACATTCATCTCTCTTGCAACAATATCAAATTATGCTTGGATTCATTTCATATTTGGTTTATCAACTTGAAATCTCAAATTAATACTTTGCAAGCTAGTTGGACCTTCAGTCAAATACAAATATGAAACTTGGTATCATTAACATATATACTAGAACATATGAAAAATAGGGTTTAATATGGTTTCCATGATGAATTGATGATGGAAGAAAGTGGGTATGTGAGTAAAATTTGAGTCTAGAAACCCTCCCATATTGTTAAGGTATGTCAGTAGTCTATCCATGACAAATTTCAGTGCATATAGAAACAGTTTGAAAAAATTTCAATGTTGGCCCCATTCGCAGGTCCATGTTGTCAATGTCTAGTCCTCGTGCAATTTTTGTTCCTCGTTCATCGTTCCTTGACCATGGTGTAGTCCCCAAGATCCATTATTTTTGTACAAAATTAAATATTAATGGAATAAAATTATTGATGAACTTTTTTCGTCGATAGTATAGCAAATGCGCCGCAAGATTATTTACATTTGTCTCTCTTGCGAAGATATCAAATGATGCTTGGATTCATTTCATATTTGGTTTATCAACTTGAAATATCAATTTGATACTTTGCAAGTTAGCTAGACCTTCATTCAAATACAAATATGAAACTTGGAATTATTAACATATCTACTAGAACATATGAAAAATAGGGTTTAATATGGTTTACATGATGAATTGATGATGGAAGAAAGTGGGTGTGTGACTAAAATTTGAGTCCAGAAACCCTCCCATATCATTAAGGCATGCCAATACTCTATCCATGACAAATTTCGGTGCATACAGAAACTGTTTGAAAAAATTTCAACATTGGCCCCATTCGCAGGTCCATGTTGTCACTGTCTAGTCCTCATGCAATTTTCGTTCCTCGTTCATCGTTCCTTGACCATGGTGTAGTCCCCAAGATCCATTATTTTTGTACAAAATTACATACTAATGGAATAAAATTATCGACGAACTTTTTTCGTCGATAGTATAGCAAATTCGTCACAAGATTATTTACATTCGTCTCTCTTGCGATGATATCAAATGATTCTTGGATTCATTTCATATTTGGTTTATCAACTTGAAATCTCAATTTGATACTTTGCAAGCTAGCTAGACCTTTAGTCAAATACAAATATGAAACTTAGAATCAATAACATATATACTAGAACATATGAAAAATAGGGTTTAATAAGGTTTCCATGATGAATTTATGATGGAATAAAGTGAGTGTGTGAGTAAAATTTGAGTCCAGAAACCCTCCCATATCGTTAAGGCATGCCAATAGTCTATCCATGATAAATTTCAGTGCATACAGAAACTATTTGAAAAAATTTCAATGTTGGCCCCATTTGCAAGTCCATGTTGTCGTTGTCTAGTCATCGTGCAATTTGTGTTCCTCCTTCATCATTCCTTGACCATGGTGTAGTCCCCAAGATCCATTATTTTTGTACAAAATTACATACCAATGGCATAAAATTATCGATGAACTTTTTTCGTCGATAGTATATAAAATTCGTCGTAAGATTATTTACATTCGTCTCTCTTGCGATGATATCAAATGATGCTTGGATTCATTTCATATTTGGTTTATCAACTTGAAATATCAATTTGATACTTTTCAAGCTAGTTGGACCTTTAGTCATATACAAATATGAAACTTGGAATCATTAACATATCTACTAGAACATATGAAAAATAGAGTTTAATATGGTTTCCATAATGAATAGATGATGGAAGAAAGTGGGTGTGTCACTCGAATTTGAGTCCAGAAACCCTCCCATATCGTTAAGGCATGCCAATAGTCTATCCATGACAAATTTCAGTGCATACATAAACTATTTGAAAAAATTTTAACATTGGCCCCATTCGCAGGTCCATGTTGTCAGTGTCTAGTCCTCGTGCAATTTTCGTTCCTCGTTCACCATTCCTCATTCCTTGTTCCTTGACCATGGTGTAGTCCCCAAGATCCATTATTTTTGTACAAAAATACATACTAATGGCATAAAATTATTGACGAACTTTTTTCGTCGATAGTATAGCAAATTCATTGCAAGATTATTTACATTTGTCTCTCTTGCGACGATATCAAATGATGCTTGGATTCATTTCATATTTGGTTTATCAAATTGAAATCTCAAAATGATACTTTGAAAGCTAGCTAGACCTTCAGACAAATACAAATATGAAACTTGGAATCATTAACATATCTACTAGAACATATGAAAAAATGAGTTTAATATGGTTTCCATGATGAATTGATGATGGAAGAAAGTGGGTGTGTGAGTAAAATTTGAGTCCAGAAAACCTCCCATGTCATTAAGGCATGCCAATAGTCTATCCATGACAAATTTCGATGCATACAGAAACTGTTTGAAAAAATTTCAACGTTGGCCCCATTCGCAGGTTGTAACATCCCGCTTTGGTGCACTGAGAAAACTTATTCTTTGAGGACACTTGCTCACAAGTGATCTAGAATTTTATGATGTTAAACCATTTATCCTTGATTATGATGCATTTTGATAGATGCCATGATGTGTTTACTACTTTGATGTAGACAGGTGTTGTTGACTCAGTTTCATTGAGAGTGCAGGGTTTCGGACCTTGAGGATGCAGAGGCATCGGTGGAACCCCTTGGACTCCGGATTGAGTCAGGGAGTGTGCTATTTGGGTTGATTTATTTTCTATGATATTTCATTGATTTGATGATATGATGTTGACATGCTCTGACACGATTGTTGATGATGCAAGATGACGATAGCTTGCCGACCAGACTCACATATGGAGTAAAGGGGCCACACACGATTTCCAAAGAGGTTGAGGGAGAGGGGTGGACAACAGCCCTGCCAGTGCCTACTAGCACTCCCGTCGTGGCTCGAACTGTAGGTTAACGATTACCTAGTTCGAGAGGATCCACGATGCCATGAGGGCAGACTGCGACAGTCACTCACGATGATTCTAAGGGGTGTGCAATAAGGCGGGGGCCTTATTCCTTAGAGCCCTTAGTCTCCCACAAGTTCACCTGGCAGAGTGTTGACTCTAGGGGTTATAGATGTCTACCAATTAGTCGAGTTGGCGAGTGGAACCCTTGGAGCACGTGGTGCATCCTGAAGGGCACGTCTCACAAAAGAAACACAAGAAGCGAGTGGCACCCTTGGAGCACGTGGTGTATCCTGAAGGGCACGTCGCGCAAAGGAAACAAACGAGGCGAGTTTCACCCTTGGAGCATGTGGTGCGTCTTGAAGGGCATGTTGCATTGATGTGGATGAAGGAAACAAACCTAAATATCCCTAAGACAATAACGCCTTAAGAAATCCTTAAACAACTTCCCTAACCCAGTGTCACCCAATTCAGAATCTAAGTACTAAGTCTAAAACTTTTAGGGTAACATTTTAGTCTAACCTTCAGAACAGACCCTGGAATAAAAATAACAATTTAAACAAAAACCCACCTAAGTAATAGTTGGGTCTTCATAAAATTCTTGGGGTGATGACGAGGGTAAGATTTAAATTAAAACTAATGGTTTTAAAATTTTACAAAGAAGAAATTAATTCCTAACTTGTGGAAGAACAAAAGATATTAAATAAATAATAAATGAAAAGATTAATTAGCGCATTTACATTTTTGGTTTAAAAAAAAAAGAAAGAAGGGATTAATAAAAATAGGGAAATTAAGTAACAAATGAAACATAGACAATTAATAAGTTAAAGAAAATAATTTTGGAGAAACGTGGGGGATGAATGACACTTGTACGCCAGAGAAATTTTGGAGGGTTTTCCTTAAAACTTAAAAATAATTGTGATTTAAGAAAGTTGGTGGGGCTCAAAACTCTATAAAAGAAAGGGGGATGAGGGGAAAAGGGGATGGGATGTTAGGTATCGTTATGCTGCCGATTTGTGACTGGACTGATTGCTTGTGAGGAGATGGGAATTTCTCAGCTTGTATTGGAGTGGTAGCTCAACCTTGTGAGGCAAGATGGGAAGCTAGGTATACTATCTGGACTGTGTGTGGCCCCTTTGCGGCTCGGGGGGCTAAGGGGGAAGCAGAGTACCCCTAGCCTTGGCTGGGAGGCACTGGTGAGGTCTCGAAGGTCGGTAAGTGGGAGCGGCACGGAGAGCGTGGACATCATTCGAAGCGGGCGATCAGGCAAAGGTACGCTCATTGATTTTTAGATTAGAATGCATGAGGACGTGGGTTTAGATCTTGTTGAATTAAATGGTTTAATAATTTGGCAATTATAATTGTGTATAGAGTGTGCATTATTAACTTTACTATTGTATTTCGGTACTGGTTAAACAAAGAAAAACGCCTAGGACTTGTGCTCGATGATTGCTGTAAACCCAAAAATCTGACGCTAAGTTGTTTAACAAGGGAGAATCTAGCCTTGCGCTCCCCTCACTGGTTCTTGCGTTGCCCTGTGGTCTTACTTTTTGTGATTTCACCTTTCTGCATTTCTGGAGTTGACCCTTAACCTGTCAGCGACCTTACTATCTGCGTTTGATTAACTCTGCATTCTACCTTTTAGCGGTCAGTGATTTACCCCTATTTGGGAAGCGTCCTTGACATGGTTCAGAAGGTGAAACTACCCTTCTGGACTGTAGTTGGTGTCTTTTATTTTATTTTTCTACTTTTTCCATTGGTTACCTAGATGCTTGATCTTGATGGCAACGCTTTTAGACCTGGGCAGTGTTATCCTTAATCACTGCATTTAATTCCTTTCCCTTAAAACGTATTTAAGCTCAAGACCTAGCGATAGAGGTGTAGATCCTTTCAGTCTCTGACCAATGCCTTCCAGTCTGCGTCGTAGCCCCTGTAGAATTTCCCTTGAGCGTGTCTCAAGAAACGGATGATACCTCTGGGAATGCGTTGTTCTGACCCCATTTTCCAGTGAATCCACTTGCCCCCACGTTCTAGTGTACCTATAAGCCAACGAAGACCATGGCTGGCCATCGAACTTGGTCATAGCATTACCTTCCAGCGCCCACATAAACCCTTGAGTCTCGTGCATGGAGATAGGTTGTCAACTGTGGTTGTACCCAGCTTTTGCTTGCGACTGGCTGCGGGTTACCCTCTTTTGATCCACTGTGCTCTCACCTTGACCACCAGAACACTCTTTAGACCTAAATCATTGATGCGTGTGAAATTTTTGGGTGGTTCCGGTTTACGGTCTCGTCTGTTCTACGTAGCCTGTTCCTCCTACCCTGTGAGATCAGTGAGCTACCATTAAATGGGATCGCTTGTCCCCCTCTTAGAGTCTGGCTGGGCGCATCCTGATGATGGAAATCTAGAAAAATGTTTGAAACACCTCCACGCGTATAGCCGGTAAGATGCGCCACTCCAGAACTGGATATTTGTCTTGACTAGAAAAATCGTCCGTCACCCACCCAGTTCTGAGCATCATTAGAGATTTTCCACTTTTACCAGTGAGGCTATAACTGCGCATGCCCATGCGTGACGGATAGACCATAACTATTTGAAAAAAAAAAGAAAAAAAACTGACCAGTGGTAGAGCACCTAAGGAAAGGATTTTTTATTTATGCAAACTGCAGATTTCCTCATTTTGGGGAGGCGTGACAGCGTATGGATTGAGCTGACAACTCCTGACCGTTTAAACAATTTTTGAAACAATCTCCCTTTTTAAATGCTAGGCTTCGGCACTTGTTTTACTCAATCACCTGCCTTAAAGTATACTATTCTTTACTCTCCAACATGTTTTAGTGTCATTTCAACTCGACCTACTGGAATCGCAAAGCGAACTCACCTTCTCTGTTATCCTTCCGCAGTAACTTGGTGTTCCCAGTTAGCTGTTATGATAGCATCTTTTGCATTGATTCGTTGGACAGGACCGTTAGTCTTAAGAGCCAGATAGCATTTAAATGGCCATTAAATTGACCTCCACCTCTTAAATTTAAGCAACTTTTGTTGTTGATCGCATACAGATTTCTAGAGCCTCCGATGGTCGAACAACTATTGGAAGGTTTCCTGCACCATAAAGAATTTTAGTTTCCTTTATTTAACTAATAATGTCCCTTTTCTCCTTTTTATCATTTAAATAATAATAACCCTCATTTTACTTTTATCTCCCCTTTTAGATTCTGTTTTGTGGTACGGTTTGGCAACATAATGCATTGAAATGTTATTGTCAGATATAGGAATGTATTTTAATGATATCCAGTATGCAATTTTTATAATATGAACAATAATGTAAATTATGTTGAGGTAACGTTACTGCATAGAAAGCACATGTATTGTTAGTGTTAGCTAGAAGGGAATGAAATATAATGTTATTTTAATTGCAAGGTTTTTATAATAACATTGTTATTATGGAAGGGTTATTGTTACTGCATAGAAAGCACATGTATTGTTAGTATTAGCTAGGAGGGAATGAATTTAATGTTATTTTAATTGCAAGGTTTTTATAATGACATTGTTATTATGGAGAGGTTACTATTATTACATAGAAAGCACATGTATGGTTAGTATTAGCTAGGAGGGAATGAATTTAATGTTATTTTAATTGCAAGGTTTTTATAATGACATTGTTATTATGGAAAGGTTATTGTTATTACATAGAAAGCACATGTATGGTTAGTATTAGCTAGGAGGGAATGAATTTAATGTTATTTTAATTGCAAAGTTATTGTGATCTAAAATATAATGACATTGTTATTAGGTAAGGTTATTAAAATTTTACTGTTAGGATGACATGTAAAAGGTAGGGTCCTTGCTTTAAGTACCCTAATTAAGTACCATGGATTATTCTGACCTAGGAAAGGGGGAATCTGCTTTTAATTCCCTTTACATCATTATAAGGATGGGTTGGTAACTAGCCGATTTTGGAAATTGAATGGAGAATTGGGTTAGTCTTTAATGCCAAGTGAGTCATAGATAATGTCTTGTCTTAGTAATGGTTGGTCGTTGTCTGAGTCCTTCTAACTTGCGTCTCCCATAGAGGTCATGGTTTTCCTTGATTTGGTAGTACTTGGTTTTCTTGCATTGCGTGGTCTGCTTGTGTCGGGAGGGATGTAGACACCTCCATGTAGCCTAGTATATAAGTCTGTGTGAGTGATTTTTGGTGTAAAGAATCCTGTGCCGTATCAAGAGTCTTGGGCCCTTTAAAGGCAGGGTTTCCACTCTTGCGACACACCTGACAAAGATTATTAGCTTCTTCCTGTGCAGTCGACCAGGAGCCTATCTGACATTCTTTCTCTCCAGAGCAGAGAACTAAGATTAAACGCCCTACTTTCCTGTGCAGAAATAGTAAGATCTACTACTATGGATTCTCCCTTCCATGTTCATACTGTGCATAACCCAGTATGTCGTTAAATGGTGGTGTTGTGCGCCTTATATCTATGATCGTTAATGCTTATAGTTACTTGAAGAGCGTCTTGTGCCTTTTTGTTGTGATCATCATGGTTGCGTCTTGTTAGTCGTCGGGTGGCGACGTAGAGTCGAGTGTGTCTGTTTCCCTTCTACACGCGCGCACACACTTTTAAAAACAAAAAAAAAAAATCACTTATTATCAGAGTTGTTGTCGTAACGAGGAGGTTCGTTACATATGGTATCAGAGCAAGGTTCGACCCGTGACTTGGGATTCGCTACAGCTTTCGTTGACATGAGTTGATTTTATTATACTATTGTTGATCGAGTTGATTGTGTGCATGCAGGTAATCATGGTTAGAGGACACCGCGGAGGCAGATGACGGGGTTCTAGGGGAGGAGGCGTGACGCCTCCAATAGCATCCACACCTGAGGGGTCTAACCCCCAGGGAGGCGAGCAGGTTCTCGGACAGGAGCAAATAGCGGTTGGTGATGTTATTGGGATGATGAGATCCTTTCAGCGCATGTCCAAGGCTCTGATTAGCCGATTGGACAGAGACGAGGCCAGGGTGCTGGCACCCACTGAGGTTCCACCGTGCGCACCGGCTGTTACAGGTAGCATTCACCATGAACTCGAGAAGGTAAAATTTCCTGAGTTCTTTGGTGCCCCAGACGACGCAGCCGCTGAGGCATAGTTGGAGAATATGGCGATGTACTTCGCACTTCGCAATTATACCTCCAACATGAAGGTCTGCATGGCGGTATTTCAACTGAAGGGGAGCGCTCTTCTATGGTGGAAGACGCTCCTGCCGCAGCTGAACATGGCCGTGGAAGACGTGTCATGGGAACTGTTCGAGGAATGGTTCCAAGAGAGGTACCTTTTAGAGGAATTCATTGAGTGTAAGCTCAATGAGTTCAATGCATTATGACAGGGAGGTCATACGGTGCCCGAGTACGAGGCACGTTTCATGTAGTTGCTCTGGTATGCTCCGCACCTTAACACAGAGAAACTCAAGGTCAATTGATTCGTGTTTGGCCTTAACGAAAGCCTGCATGAAAAGGTTAGGATCTTGATGCCTCAAACCTTGCACGACACTATCCAAAAGGCCCTCATAGCAGAGGAGGAGTTTATCAGTGGGGGTCAGACCAGGACTCCAGCGAGACCAGTAGGGCAGGGTTCATCTGGAATGTCGCAACATCAGACACCAGCGAGGCATACGCCGGGATATCATGGCTTCCAGAGAGGATCCACTTTCACTACACCCCGACGATCACCGCCTCAACAGCGGACACCTTATCGGGGACCACAGCACCAGCACCAGCGTCGCCCACTGCACCAGTAGTTTATGCCTGTTCAGCAGAACAGACCTGGATTCTAGGTCGGTGGGTCGTCATCTTCTACTTTGGGTACCAGGCCTACTAGGCCGAAGAAGGAGTGTTGGACGTGTGGGGAGCCACACTACCAGCACGACTATCCTGTGGAGAGGACCAGAGTGTCTGGATCAGCTGGACCCACTACAGTGGGTGATATGGGCAAGGCCCATCGGATTCACGCAGCGGTGAATAACCGCCAGGAAAAGCACCAATCGACTGTGCTCGAGACGACAGGTACTGTCGCTGACCGGACACTTTGTATTTTGATAGACCCAGGTGCTACTGAGAGTTTCATTTCTGGTGCAGCGCTAAAAAGGATTAAGGTTAAGGCAGTCGAACAGGACAAGCTTAGCTTCGTAGAGATGGCTTCAGGAGCCAAACAGAAGGTTGGAGGAAAGGTTACGGGCTGTGCCCTTAACTTGGGAGAGTTTGTCACGAGGGTCAACCTGTACATCACGATCTTAGGATCTTATGACGTCATTATTGGTATGGATTGATTGGAATCGCATGAGACGATACTCAACTATAAAACGAAACGGTTGATCTTGGTCGATGACGAAGGACAGAGACGTGTGATAGTAGAACGGAACCAAGGAGTTTCCCTGAGGTTCGTCTCTTCCTTATAGCTACGGAAGAGTATGCACAAGGGGTGCAACATTTATGTGATCCTTGCGCTAAATGAAAAGGGAGTGGCGAAAGGTCTAGAACACCTTCCGGTGGTGAAGGAGTTTGCGGACGTATTTCCAGAGGAGTTACATAGGATGCTGCCAGAAAGGGAATTGGAGTTTACCATAGACTTGAAACCGGGGAGCGAACCGATAGCAAGAACGCCTTATCGTATGTCGACCCCGGAGTTGCAAGAGCTGAAAATGCAATTGAAGGAGTTGTTGGACCTGGGGCTGATACGCCCTAGTGTGTCACCATGGGGTGCACCAGCTATTTTCATACGAAAGAAGGATGGGTCATGGAGGCTTTGCATTGACTATCGTCAACTGAATAAGGCTACAATCAAGAATCAGTATCCCTTACCGAGAATTGATGATCTGTTCGATCAAATGAAGGGTGAGACTATGTTCTCCAAGATCGATTTGAGATCAGGGTATCACCAATTACAGATCAAGGAGGATGACATCCCTAAGACCGCCTTTAAGACGAGATTTGAACATTACGAGTTTACTGTTTTACCGTTTGGACTAACAAATTCCCCAGGGGTATTCATGAGTTTGATGAACGGGGTGTTCCACGAGTACTTGGACAAGTTCATCCAAGTATTCCTTGACGATATTTTGATCTACTCTCGAACGACGGAGGAGCATGATGAGAACTTGCGCTTGGTACTACAGTGTCTACGAGAGAAAAAATTGTATGGGAAGTTGTCCAAATGCTCTTTTTATCAATCGAAGATTCACTACTTAGGGCATGTCATCTCCGACGAAGGTATTGCCATGGATCCAGCCAAGGTTGAGGCTATTATGGATTGGCCAGCGTCGACGAATGTCACAAAAGTTCGTAGTTTTATGGGTTTATCAGGATACTATCGACGGTTTGTCGAGGGATTTTCAAAGATAGCAAATCCGATCACGGAATTGCAGAAGAAAAACAAGAAGTTTGTTTGGACCGAGAAATGTGTGGAAGCATTTTAGAGGCTTAAGGAGTTGTTGGCGACAACGCCGATACTAAAGGTCCCTGACATGGATGCAAACTTCTTGGTATGCACTGATGCATCCAAGGAAGGTTTAGGTGGAGTCTTGATGCAAGACAGACGAGTGATTGCTTACATTTCGAGGAAACTAAGAAGGCATGAGGAAAAATACACGACGCATGATTTGGAGTTATTAGCCATCGTATATGCCTTGAAGGTATGGAGACACTACCTTGTTGGACAAAAATTTGAATTAAAGACTGATCATTGTGGACTACAACACATTTTTACGCAAGACGACTTGAACGCGCGACAACGGCGTTGGTTGGAATTGCTTAGCGAGTACGACTTCGAGATTACTTACATAAAGGGAATAGTGAACCGAGTGGCGGATGCCTTGAGTCGGAGGCCATGCATCTTTTCAGTGTTACCTCTTCAGACAAATCTATGTGAGAAGATTCTCACTTTATAGCATGATGATGACTGGTACAAAGAAGTCGAGGATTTTATCGGACAAAACACAATGATGGTACCACGATATGAGGGATATTCATTTGATAGTGATGGTTTATTGAGGTTTAGAAGTTGGATTTACGTACCGCCCAACGACGAGTTGAGGATGTTGATCCTGAGCGAGGCTCATAGAGCAGTTTACATGGCGCACCCAGGAGTCACGAAGATGAGGGAAGACCTTAAACCCCTATTCTTCTGGAAGGGAATGAAGGCTGACATAGTCAACTTTTTGGCTAGATGTCTAGAGTGTCAGCAAGTAAAGGCTAACCATAGACACCCGACAGGTTTACTTCAACCACATGCCATTCCGGAATCGAAATGGGAAGTTATTTCAATGGATTTTATTGTTGGATTGCCACTGACGGCAAGGAGACACGACTCGATTTTTGTAGTAGTAGACACTTTGACGAAGAGTGCTCACTTTATTCTTGTGCGTACGACGTATCAGGCACCTGACATAGTGAGAGTTTTCATCAGTGAGATTGTGAGGCTACATGGCGTGCCTAAAAAGATTATATCCGATCGAGGATCGGTGTTTACTGGACGATTTTGGACGAGTTTCCAAGAGGCCTTGGGAACCCAACTTAATTTTAGTATTTCGTATCACCCAGAGACTGACGGAAAGATAGAACAAATGAACCAAACCTTGGAAGACATGTTGCGTATGTACGTGATGGACCAGCAAAAGAGTTGGGAGGAGTTCTCGCCTCTAGTAGAGTTCGCTTACAACAACAGTTACCAGAGCACCATTAAGATGGCGCCTTTCGAGTTTCTTTATGGGTGACCATGTCAGACGCCCTTGAGTTGGGATCGGCTTGAGGATAGGGTCCTGGTGGGACCAGAAGTGATCCAAGAAATGGAAGAGAAAATGCAAACCATAAGACAAAGGATAAAAGAAGTGCAGGATTGACAGAAGAGTTATGCCGATGCACACCAAGTCGACCATAGTTACGAGGTCGGTGATCGAGTCTTCTTGCGGGTTAAACCGCATAAGAATTCGATCAAGTTTGGAAAGGGAGCTAAACTCTCTCCTAGGTTCGTGGGACCTTTCGAGATTGTGGAGAGAAAGGGGCCCGTGGCCTATCGACTAGCCTTGCCTGATTCTTTGAGGCGTATGCATGATGT
>ML778758.1:423135-446235 GCA_009831015.1 Picea engelmannii
GATGTGCATGAAGGAAACAAACCTAAATATCCCTAAGACAATAACACCTTAAGAAATCCTTAAACAACTTCCCTAACCCAGTGTCGCCCAGTTCAGAATCTAAGTACTAAGTCTAAAACTTTTAGGGTAAAATTTTAGTCTAACCTTCAGAACAGACCCTGGAATAAAAATAACAATTTAAACAAAGACCCACCTAAGTAATAGTTGGGTCTTCATAAAATTCTTGGGGCGATGACGAGGGTAAGATTTAAATTAAAACTAATGGTTTTAAAATTTTACAAAGAAGAAATTAATTCCTAACTTGTGGAAGAACAAAAGATATTAAATAAATAATAAATGAAAAGATTAATTAGCGCATTTACCTTTTTGGTTTAAAAAAAAAAAAAGAAGGGATTAATAAAAATAGGGAAATTAAGTAATAAATGAAACATAGACAATTGATAAGTTAAAGAAAATAATTTTGGAGAAACGTGGGGGATGAATGACACTTGTACGCCAGAGAAATTTTGGAGGGTTTTCCTTAAAACTTAAAAATAATTGTGATTTAGGAAAGTTGGTGGGGCTCAAAACTCTATAAAAGAAAGGGGGATGAGGGGAAAAGGGGATGGGTTGTTAGGTATCGTTATGATGTCGATTTGTGACTGGACTAATTGCTTGTGAGGAGCTGGGAATTTCTCAGCTTGTATTGGAGTGGTAGCTCAGCCTTGCGAGGCGAGCTGGGAAGCTAGGTATACTATTTAGACTGTGTGTGGCCCCTTTGCGGCTCAGGGGGCTAAGGGGGAAGCAGAGTACCCCTAGCATTGGCTGGGAGGTACCGGTGAGGTCTCGAAGGTCGGCAAGCGAGAGCGGCACGGAGAGCGTGGACATCATTCGAAGCGGGCGATCAGGCAAAGGTACGCTCATTGACTTTTAGATTAGAATGCATGAGGACATGGGTTTGGATCTTGTTGAATTAAATGGTTTAATAATTCGGCAATTATAATTGTGTATCGAGTGTGCATTATTAACTTTACTGTTGTATTTCGGTACTAGTTAAACAAAGAAAAATGCCTAGGACTTGTGCTATATGATCGTTGTAAACCCAAAAATCTGACCCTAAGTTGTTTAACAAGGGATAATCTAGCCTTGCGCTCCCCTCACTGGTTCTTGCATTGCCCTGTGGCCTTACTTTTTTTTATTTCACCTTTCTTTATTTCTGGAGTTGACCCTTAACTTGTCAGTGACCTTACTATCTGCTTTTGATTAACTCTGCATTCTACCTTTTAGCGGTCAGTGATTTACCCCTGTTTGGGAAGCGTCCTTGACATGGTTCAGAAGGTGAAACTACCCTTCTGGACTGCAGTTGGTGTCTTTTATTTTATTTTTCTACTTTTTCCGCTGGTTACCTAGATGCTTGATCTTGATGGCAGTGCTTTTAGACCTGGGGCAGTGTTATCCTTAATCTCTGCATTGAATTCCTTGCCCTTAAAACGTATTTAAGCTCAAGACCTAGCGATAGAGGTGTAGATCCGTTCAGTCTCTGACCAACGCCTTCCAGTCTGCGTCGCAACCCCTGTAGAATTTCCCTTGAGTGTGTCTCAAGCAACGGGTGATACCTCTGGGAATGCATTGTTCTAACCCTATTTTCCAGTGAATCTTCTTGCCCCCACGTTCTAGTGTACCTGTAATCCAATGAAGACCATGACTGGCCATCAAACTTGGTCACATCATTACCTTCCAGCGCCCACCTAAACCCTTGAGTCTCGTGCATGGAGATAGGTTGTCAACTGTGATTGTACCCAGCTTTTGCTTGCGACTGGCCATGGGTTACCCTCTTCTAATCCACTGTGATCTCACCTTGACCGCCAGAACACTCTTTAGACCTAAATCGTTGATGCGTGTGAAATTTTTGGGTGGTTCCAGTTTACGGCGTTGTATGTTCTACGTAGCTTGTTCCTCCTACCCTGTGAGATCGGCGAGCTACCATTAAATGGGATCACTTGTCCCCCTCTTAGAGTTTGGTTGGGCGCATCCTGATGATGGAAAACTAGCGAAATGTTCGGAACACCTCCACACGTATAGCTGGTAAGATGCACCACTCCAGAACCGGATATTTTTCTTGACTAGAAACACCATCTGTCACCCGCCCAGTTCTGAGCATCATTAGAGATTTTCCACTTTTACCAGTGAGGCTAAAACCGCGCATGCCCATGTGTGACAGACAGACCATACCCATTTGAAAAAAAAAAAAAAAAACTGACCAGTGGTAGAGCACCTAAGGAAAGGATTTTTTATTTATGCAAACTGCAGATTTCCTCATTTTGGGAAGGCGTGACAGCGCATGGATTGAGCTGACAACTCCTGACCATTTAAACGATTTTTGAAACAATCGCCCTTCTTAAATGCCAGGCTTCAAAAATTGTTTTACTCAATCACCTACCTTAAAGTATACTATTCTTTACTCTCCAGCATGTGTTAGTGTCATTTCAACTCGACCTACTGGAATCGCAAAGCGAACTCACCTTCTCTATTATCCTTCCACAATAACTTAGTGTTCCCAGTTAGTTGTTATGATAGCATCTTTTGCATTGATTCGCTGGACAGGACCGTTAGTCTTAACATCCAGATAGCATTTAAATGGCCATTAAATTGACCTCCACCTCTTCAATTTAAGCAACTTTTGCTATTGATCGCATACATATTTCTAGAGCCTTCGATGGTCGAACAACTTTTGGAAGGTTTCCTGCACCATAAAGAATTTTAGTTTCCTTTATTTAACTAATAATGTCCCTTTTCTCCTTTTTATCATTTAAATAATAATAACCCTCATTTTACTTTTATCTCCCCTTTTAGATTCTATTTTGTGGTATGGTTTGGCAACATAATGCATTGAAATGTTATTGTCAGATATAGGAATGTATTTTAATGATATTCGGTATGCAATTTTTATAATATGAACAGTAATGTAAATTATGTTGAGGTAACGTTACTGCATAGAAAGCACATGTATTGTTAGTGTTAGCTAGAAGGGAATGAAATATAATGTTATTTTAATTGCAAGGTTTTTATAATAACATTGTTATTATGGAAGGGTTATTGTTACTCCATAGAAAGCACATGTATTGTTAGTATTAGCTAGGAGGGAATGAATTTAATGTTATTTTAATTGCAAGGTTTTTATAATGACATTGTTATTATGGAGAGGTTATTGTTATTACATAGAAAGCACATGTATGGCTAGTATTAGCTAGGAGGGAATGAATTTAATGTTATCTTAATTGCAAGGTTTTTATAATGACATTGTTATTATTGAAAGGTTACTGTTATTACATAGAAAGCACATGTATGGTTAGTATTAGCTAGGAGGGAATGAATTTAATGTTATTTTAATTGCAAAGTTATTGTGATCTAAAATATAATGACATTGTTATTAGGTAAGGTTATTAAAATTTTACTGTTAGGATGACATGTATAAGGTAGGGTCCTTGCTTTAAGTACCCTAATTAAGTACCATGTATTATCCCGACCTAGGAAAGGGGGAATCTGCTTTTAATTCCCTTTACATCATTATAAGGATGGGTTGGTAACTCGCCGATTTTGGAAATTGAACGGAGAATTGGGTCAGTCTTTAATGCCAAGTGAGTCATAGATAATGTCTTGTCTTAGTAATGGTTGGTCGTTGTCTGAGTCCTTCTAACTTGTGTCTCCCATAGAGGTCATGGTTGTCCTTGATTTGGTAGTACTTGGTTTTCTTGCATTGCATGGTCTGCTTGTGTCGGGCGGGATGTAGACACCTCCATGTAGCTTAGTATATAAGTCTGTGTGTGTGATTTATGGTGTAAATAATCTTGTGCCGTATCAAGAGTCTCGGGCCCTTTAAAGGTAGGTTTTCCACTCTTGCGACACACCTGACGAAGATTACTAGTTTCTGCCTGAGTAGTCGGCCAGGAGCCTATCTGACCTTCTCTCTCTCCGGAGCAGAGAACTAAGATTAAATGCCCTACTTTCCTGTGCAGAAATAGTAAGATCTACTACTATGGATTCTCCCTTTTGTGTTCGTACTGTGCATAACCTAGTATGTCGTTAAATGGTGGTGTTGTGCGCCTTATATCTATGATCCTTAATGCTTATAGTTACTTGAAGAGCGGCTTGTGCCTTTTTGTTGTGATGATCGTGGTTGTGTCTTGTTAGTCGTCAGGTGGTGATGTAGAGTCGAGTGTGTCTGTTTCCCTTCTACACGCGCGCACACACTTTTAAAAACAAAACAAAAAATTCACCTGTTATCAGAGTTGTTGTCGTAACGAGGAGGTTCATTACATAGGTCCATGTTGTCAGTGTCTAGTCCTCATGCAATTTTCATTCATCGTTCCTTGACCATGGTGTAGTCCCCAAGATCCATTATTTTTGTACAAAAATACATACTAATGGCATAAAATTATTGACGAACATTTTTCGTCGATAGTATAGCAAATTCGTCACAAGATTATTTACATTTCTCTCTCTTGCGACAATATCAAATGATGTTTGGATTCATTTCATTTTTGGTTTATCAACTTGAAATCTCAAATTGATACTTTTCAAGCTAGTTGGACCTTAAGTCAAATACAAATATGAAACTTGGAATCATTAACATATCTACTAGAACATATGAAAAATAGGGTTTAATATGGTTTCCATGATGAATTGATGATGAAAGAAAGTGGGTGTGTGAGTAAAATTTGAGTCCAAAAACCCTCCCATATTGTTAAGGCATGCCAATAGTCTATTCATGACAAATTTAGATGTATACAAAAATTGTTTGAAAAAATTTCAACGTTGGCCCCATTCACAGGTCCATGTTGTCGGTGTATAGTCCTCGTGCAATTTTCGTTCCTCGTTCCTCATTCCTTGACAGTGGTGTATTCCTTGACCATGGTATAAAAATGAAAGAGCTTCTCTTGGTTTCAAGAATAATTCATCCTCTACTGAACAAGGCCAACCATGTGAAGGTGGAAGCTCACATGGCCCCTCCCCTCCCCCTCACATCACTCTCAATTGATCCCCAAAACCCAATCGATAAAATATAAAATAATCGAAAGCAACGTCCTATTTATAAGATTCATGCATAGAAACTACAAAAACAAAAATTAATGAAGGTACATGAAATTATGTGTTTCTAAATGATATTTTTAGTCTACCACGTACTTTACTATATTGACAAATATTTTCAGGTTTCAAATAATAATTAAACAACATGTAACCTAGGATATAAACACGTCGCATAAAACTTAAAAACATGTAATTAACCCATGACATTAAAAGTAAATTATTTTAAGAGAATAATGCATAGAAATTAAAATATTATATAGTCATGTACCTAATCCAACCTCAACATCTATGTAATCATCCTTATTCTCTATCTTGTTCTTCTTCATTGAACTAGACATCTGTATCATCATCTGGTTCTGAAACGATGTTGAAAGGATTGATGATATCATCATCATCATCAATGTCATTTTCGAGCATATTTTCATCGACATCATCATCAGGAATTGCAATATTGTCTCCTATGCCTAGATCGTGATCTTCTTCGTCTTCTTCATCTGTCGACCCTCCATGATCTTCTGGCTCTATCTAATATTCTGTCGAATCATCTTCTTGATCTTCAATATCATCTTATTCCTGTAAATGAGTATACTTAATTGGACTTCCTCTTGGATCATATCTAACAACAAATGACCAATCCCTTTCACCTGGAACATTTGAGTAAAAGACCTATTCACATTGTCTTGGAAAAACATAGCGATCGTGTCCCCTTTCAAACATCATTGTTTTAATCATTGGAAATCCGTTGGCATGTTGAATAATAGTTCTTTCCTCATCACGTTCATGCATTCGTAACCTATATCATTTGACACCGAACAGAACTAGTTTGAAGGAATTAAAGTCACACTCAAGTATATCATTTAAATACCCATAGTATCTATTTTCAGACTCTCGGGGATGTCTGTCACTCCTAGAGGAAACATTAGTAACCTGGACTACTACAACTATCCCACTATTAAAAAAATTCCTTGTTTCATCCAATTGTGTGATGCGAAATTTACGACCATTGCACCACATAGCCTTCTGGTGTTTTAGCTACAATATGTCAGATATGTAAAATATGCATTGTCAATTATTAAATTAACATATATTTATATAACTTCGAAAGTATCTAATAAATACAGTACACATGTAGTCACATTAGTATAATATAAAATAACTGAATAAAATGGGTGAAATTGCTTACATGTCTATGTTTCAAACCATATGCTAGATCAATTTCCCTCTGCGTAACATTGGCATCTCTGTTACGAAAAGCCTCTCTAACCAATTCAGAGAGTCATTGCCATGATAACCTACCTCCATTATGTTGTTTACATCTTTCAATCCATACATTTATCCAGTCAAGATTGTTTGCAATGTATAAATACAATGCATCCCACTCTAGAGCAACTGAATCAAAAAAACATAATTCACCAATATTAAATATTAGTTATAACGTACAATATGAAGGTAATTATAAATATTTATAATTTATGAAATAAATTATATTAATATATTAATGAGTATGATCATATACACAAAAAAGAAACTTTATATGTATTATTAATATGAATTTTCACAATTATTAATATATTACCTCTCATTTTTTTCATTCTACCTTTCCCCAACAGATGCTCCTAATCTTCAAATTTTTTGATGGAGTTCACATCCCAAATGCGATCCACTGCATGCATAGTTGGTGCTGCTAATTTAGGAAGACACTGACTAATATACACCATGGATTGATATACCATATATCCCTCCACCATAGAACCCTCAAGACATGCTCTTTGTCTAACCAACGCCTTCAATGATTTCAAGTGCCTCTCCACCATCCACATTGACCTTGTGTGAACAGGTCCACAAATTTCAATCTCCTCAACTTGGTTTATGAGGTAGTGTTCTTGTGCATTGAAAAATGTAGGAGGTATATACTTTTTCATTTCACACATTCGACGAGGAATTTCTTTCTTCCAATACTTTATATCATCTTCATGGATTTCTTTCAATGACAACCATCTACATGAGATCATGACACACAAAAAAAACATGTTTCAACATAACATAATATAATATATTGCATTACATTACAAGTAAAACACGTGTCATTAAAGACAACAATAATTTGAAAGAACATTTTGCTTATAAATCACAACTGCATCTTACCTCATGTATTTTCCAAGATCATATATAACTTG
Source organism: Picea engelmannii (assembly GCA_009831015.1). Classification (NCBI taxonomy): domain Eukaryota; kingdom Viridiplantae; phylum Streptophyta; class Pinopsida; order Pinales; family Pinaceae; genus Picea; species Picea engelmannii. Next base: position 430,380 of record ML778758.1, read on the forward strand.
TTTGATGTTGTTGTCAAAGTCGTTTGGGAGAGATAGTGGTAGAACATACTATAACAACAAAATGAATCGTTATTTGTTTCGACCAAAGTAGACAAGCTAAAAAAAAAAGGATCTATAAGACCATAATATATAAATATGTATACCAAAATTATTACCTTAATGAAAGTATGACAATCATGTGTTTTTACCCCACCAAATTCACCTTTCTTCGTTAAGATATTTTTTATGTTTGAAGCAAAACCCGTGGGAAATTTAATTCTTTGAATGACCTCTTTTAAATCATTTAGTTGTTTCTCTGTTAATAACCATGGAAGGTTTTTTCGGTCTAGTACTCCATCTGATCTATTTGAATATTGGATCACACTTCGCATTGCATGATTGGCTTCCTGAATGTCAGTACAAATTTTGACAATTTTGTCTTTGTCCATCCTACCATCTACGATTCGCCATAACATTTCAGTCACATTCTTCCCGATATGCATTGTATCAAACAAATGAGCTAGTTTTAGCTCCTCATAGTAGGGAAACCTCATGAATTGAGCGGGATAATATTTCATTCCTCGTGGAAGCCCATTATTAATACCTTCATGATGATTGCAGCCTTCATGAAGCATAAAAGAAATCACAAAAATAATTATCAAATATGGTAAAATAAATTCAATGATTAAAATAAACACTCAAAACATTACACAATATACGATACATTATGAAATTGAGTAACTTGACGATTTCTATTATATTCCAACCTCCATAGGTGAGGTGTCATTCTTCGTGGTTTTAAACCAGTCTCTTCTTTCCCATTGAAAAGATGTTTTTCAGTAGTACGATACCTATGGTTCTTAGGAAGAAGGTGCCTATACTCATCAAACACCATCTTTCCTAAACTTTTTGAATGACAATACTTCTTCTTAGGGCCACAAACTGGACATTCAAATTTACCCTTTGTTTGAAGACTTGCAACCAATGGATTAATGTCAATTATAGGATGAGATTACCTAAAAAGTAAACATACACCATGATAACATTAAAATATTGTATAATATTAAAGAGAAATATTAGAATGCTTATACATACCACAAAAATGTGTTAGTCCAGGGGAATCATGAATTGTCCATAAAAGTATTCCATGTTATTTAAATTTCTTCTCCCCGATTGGTTTACATATGTCGTACATTGTGATGCCAGCCCATAACTTTAGTAGCTCGTCGATAAGAGGCTCGATATATACATTCATATCTTTAACCTGGTACTTACCTAATTGTTTGAAATTAGACATAATTACTAAAGGAATGATAACATGTAATATATATAATTAAATAAATAAACAAAAGATATTATGCAAAATTTGAAACAAATTAAAATGTTAAATTCAAAAAACTAGTGTAAGCAAATACTTGGAACAATCATTGTCAACATTATGTGCTCCCTCTTTATTGACATCCAAGGAGGAATGTTATTGCTGATAACAAAAATAGGCCACATTGAGTAAATAGACCTAAGCTCTCTGAATGGATTAACACCATCAGCTACCAATGAAAGCCTAACATTACGAGGTGCATCTTTGAAATCTGCCCATTTTTCCTCAATTTCCCTAAATGAAAAACCATCAAAAGGAATTCAAAGAAAACCATCTTCACTTCTGTTATGTGCATGGTAATCCATAAATTGTGTTATGCTTTCACACCTGAAAAATCGCTACAAACGTGGAATTATGGGAATATCACGAAGAACCTTTCGAGGCACCCTTTTTGTTACTTGATCGGTTTGGTATCTACTGATAAGACATTGCAGACATTCGGTTTTCGAAGCATGTTGTCCATAATATATAATATGGTCATTAGGACATGCATCTATAGTTTGATAATCCATTCAAATGTCTTTCATAATGGCATGCAAACCACGATATGTGCAAGGTAAAATATTTGACAATGGTAACAAAAACTCACCTAACAATCTACAACATAACAAACAACCAGTTAATGTAAGGATATTAATCATAAAAAATGCATTCTTATTTTACACATTAATTAACACTAAAAACAAATATAAAAAAAATCAACATTTATGTACAGTATGAGATGAAACATATTACATACCTTAGTATCTGTGTCATACAAGTGTTCGACAAATTATTCATAACCTTTAAGTTCACCAGCAACAATGTAGCGGAGAGAATATTTTCTCTTGATCCTTCATAAAGTCGTATATTTTCCTTTTCTAATAGAGGTTCATCATAAATACCAACATTTTTCCCATCCTCATCCAACTGCGAAAACATATCTTGGATCATTTGATTTGTCCCATCATCTTCTTCCATGGGATCATTAACTTGATTTGTCCCATCATCTTCTTCCATGAGATCCTCATTTGCTTTCTCATGATGATGTTCCTTAGTTTGTACAACATCATTTCTACTAATACGTGGTGCAATATTCCGCAGAAAGTTAGAGGGCAACTCTAAATTTATAATTACAAAAAATCATGCAAAATTAGTGTATACTATAACAAACATTCAAACAATATATACATATATATAATTTTATATAAAATTGAAAAAATAAAAAAAGATAATGAATATATAGCTAATTACCATGGGACGATATTCATTCGATCCGCCATCAATGTGACCATATTTCCTACAATGTTTTGTAGTTGTTTCTATTAAAATTCTTACGGGACATCTAAGGCAACATTTTTTACAAGGGAAATAACATCTACCATCACCCTTTTCACCCGCTTTACTTTTTTCCTCACCTCTAACAACATTCTACGACATTTTTCCACACAAAAATACCCTTTTGGAACCATCATTGTTATAACAAGATTGTCGCAACATCTTTAAATCGCAAATATTTATAGGCCAATTTTAGGTCACTATCTTTTCCATTGCGATGATAGTGACCTAAAAATATATATATATTTTCCACCTATTTATTTTAGGTCATTTTCAATGGTAAAGTTTGACTAAATTATTATGGTCAACATTTGTTGCTTATGCGACGGACAATCTAAGGTCATCGCTTATGCAATGGAAATTGACCATTATAATTTATTGAAACTGTAGGCGTCGATTTTTTGATGAACACGGGGTAGATTTAGAAAAAAATAAACTTTTCTCTTGCGTGTTGCGACAAAAGAGTACTTTCGTCACAAGTGGTCGTCGCAAATTTTTCAATATGTAGTAGTGAGTGCACTGTATTATTTTGAACTTACTATATGATGCCTTACATAATATAGAAACCGATGTATTTTGAGGAGTCATACGCACCAATGCACATTAATTATAATAACGCACTAATACAAACTATTGAGAAAACACACCATTTTGTAATTGATATAACGTACTATAATATTCAGCATTTCAAAACTGGATGATGCTCATGTTTAAAATATACATCAGGGCACTAAAAATAATTTACGTACTAGTGCGTTAAGTTTATTATATGCACCAGGATTCTAAATATTATTTATGTGTAATGTCCCCTTCCAATTGATCATAACAGAGGATGAATTAGTAGCTTATACGACTACCATAGGCTATAGTCAACAAGAAAAGGGGGGTCACAAAGATTTATTTTGTGTCAATGGGTTAAAATATGATAGATTCTAAAGTGGCTTGGGCAAGAGATCACAAAAATTTATATAGGAGGCCGATTTTATATTTTGCAGGTACCGGGAGGGTTTCGGGAAGGCATATTAGAAGACATCCTTGTTGGTCAAACAAGAAGGTCTCGTGAGGCCCCCCTTAACGTACATCTTGTCTCGCAAAGATATCTACAAACTGAAGATTGCTACAAGAGGATTTTGGGAGACATCCCCATTGGTTGAATGCGATGGTCCCACAAGGATCTCTCTAAGGGGTTTTGGCAGTCTGAGCAAGCCATTGGGGTCAAATCTGTGAGTCTAGAAATCTATTTGCAAAGAGAAAATTGTTAGAGAATATTGTTGTATGGATAGGAGAGCCTTGGAGCATTTGAGATGATTTATTGGCATAATTCTGGGTTTTTTTGTTTGAGTTTGTAGTATTTGTTGAAGCTTCTACAACATCCACTAGGGTTTTACTATTGTTGTATTTCCAATCTCCATTCATAATAAAGGATGCCAATGTTTTCACATCCATTATTTGTGTACTTATATTAGTGATGTGATTGACATAATTTCACTTGATGTAATGCATGAAAACAATTTGTGAAAAGTCTTATATCATATTTTTCATTAAATATATATGAGTGAAAATTGTTTAAAAAAGGTACAAAACCAACAAAAACATAATTTGCATAGTAAAAACACTAAAATCCTTGTCTAGCATACTTGGGGATATTACAGTGGTATTAGAGATGGTGATCTTTCCATCCTGTGGTTTATTGAGGCATTGATGCCAAGGAAAAATAGAGGATGAAGGAAACAACCCACCCCAGGATCAGAGTCATCAAAAGAGGTAGAAGTAGACGGTGTTATGGGGGATCATATTAAATATAGGACCATACAACTATTGGAAACCATATCAAATGAGAAGCAACAATTAACACAATTCATGACATAGTTTCATATTGAAAACCAAGTAAATAAAAACCATGGAGGTACTAATGGGACCCATGCAGAGGATAACCATAGAGATGGTAGGGCTCCTTAAGGGAGTAAAACCTATGTTCTAGCACAGAGTATCTTCCAGGAAGGTAGTAGAAAGTTACCTAGGCCATTATTTCCACCATTCCTTGAGAAGCAGACTATAGGAGAATAGGAACAACAAGGGTCAATTGATGAGGTCAACACCTACTTGAGGGAATATCAGTTGATAGAAACAAGATCCTACGAATCCCTGTCTTACAATGACTACTACAACCTCGGGATGAGGAACAAGCCTAGGATGGGCCAAAATCAACATAATTTTGACCTTCTACGCAAATTGAGAAAGATGACTATCTCATTTTTTTACGGATATGACAAATGCACAACACGAGCATGGTTACATAATTTGGACACTTATTTATATATTAATCCGATGACAAAGGTATATGCAATAAAGTTTTCCACTCTACACTTGCATGGAGAGGCTCATGAGTGGTGGTACCATGGGCTATTAACATTCAGGAATTCCATCATCACATCATATGAGGATTTCACCCAGAGGTTGATGGACAAGTTTGATAGGAAGGATCTTGAGATCCACTTCAGGGAGTTGGCGCAGCTGAGGTAGATAGTTACACCAAAGACATATGTCATAGAGTTCCAATGGATGGAAGTAATGGTGACTGATATCTTTGAGTAGAGACTGGTGATGTTATTCACAGAGGGTTTGGATGAGCCCTTAAGAGGTTGAATGAAGGATTTTACGCCAAACACACTACAAGAAGCTATCATGAAGACCCAGGATATGGAAGACACAGTTCCCAAGAAGAAAATAGAAAAACATTTTATTCCAGAGAAAGGTCAAGTGACAAAGCCTCCCCAGAAGACATGGGCATGGAAGGACATGTTGGATGAGGAAACTTGGAGAGATCTGAGGAAGAATTTTTTCTACAATTGCAAAGAGTCATGGGAATCGAGTCATAGATGTATGGGAAAAGGTAAATTCAATTATATTGAGGTGGTTTTTTACGAGGAGGATGATGTTGATGATGAGGGAATTGGAAATAACGGTGTTGAGCCATCACACCTTGATGCTATATAGCAGGTTCCATTGCAGGATAGCGCCAAGGCAGTGACCATTGCTACAATTTTAGGAGTTCCCAAATATTACACATTTAGGGTCAGAGGTATTTTGTAGGGGCAGAGTGTTACAACACTGATTGATGGTGGGGCCACCCACAACTTCATTGATGCTACACTGGTCACCAGGAGATAAATTCATGAAAAGGAATTTGAGGGGTTCAATGTGGTAGTATCATATGGGTAGAACATAGCATGTACTTAGAGGATGATGGGATTGGAGGTAACATTGGGAAACTATACATTGACCAATAAGGTTTTATCATAGATTTGGCGGACACCCATGTGGTGGTATGACACATACCTATCGGCCCTCAGGCCAAGATCCGCTCACAGGATCGTTCTATATGCCCTTCAAGCCGGATCAACTCTTTCGGATTCCCTGCTGGAATCCCGTTTCCAATCGATCCACAGGTTCTGTCTCACGATTCATGATTTCGCGAGTTCACTAGTTGAAACCCCGACTCTTTCTCCTCCAATTCTATGATACCCAAGATCGTGAAATAGGTTTATCCCTTTCTCCTGTCAGCACCCTCCTTACGTGACCACCGACTAGGCTAAGTACTAGCGCCTTTCACTACTCGTGACTTCGCGATTCGAAGACTTGAACTTTCATTTCCTTATCTCCCGAGTCCCCGAGAGGTGAGAGGTCAACAAAATGTTGACTCCTCTAGATGTGTGACGTGTGTATGTCGGTACTCTTCCCGGGACCACCTTGCGATTCTGCCACATGTCTCTTAGGTGAAACTTCGGCACTTCGCGGCTTCGCTTCTCGCAAATTCAAGCACCCAAGTTTTGGGCTCTCACCCGGTGAACCTCCGAGTTCATGAGATTCTCTGATCTCTGCCACCTGTCCTCCTCAAATGGACGGCTTAGATTATTTCATGACTTCACTTCTCGCGAAGTTGAATGACCTCCCTTCCTGACCTCCAATGTTTGAGTCCCCGATACGGGTGATCTCACGACACGTGTCCTTCTTCCAGCGGACGGCTCATATTTCTTCGCCACCTCAGGTCTCCGCCTTTCATGATTTCACGAGTCTTGTTACAAAGGTTTCGACCCTTCACCTCCTGAAATCCTGAGATGTGATTTTGCAGGTGATCCAACGGCCCTCGTTGGTTTGGATCCTATGAACTGATTTTCCCGACCTTGCACTAGATGAATTTTTTCATAACTCCCCTACTCCTCTGTAAGATCTAATGGTTTTCGAGACTTCACGAATCCTCCGCAGAGGATTCTGACCGTCAAAATCCTCCTTGATAATTTTGGCGAAATGAATATGATGGCTTCACAAAAACTTGTCTTCCAACAAACTAAAGTTGTTGCGTCTCCTTCCAGTGTTCAAGACACAAATTCCTTTAAACTTCTCCACAACTCGAGTCTTCAAGATGACTCCTGCATGCACTCCTTGCGGCAACTTTCCAATACTTCCAAGTATTGAATCCTTCAACTCTGTGCACTCCCTGCGACAGGAGTCTTTCACAATTTCGCTCAGTTTGTAAACCCTGAGACTTCACTCAGCCTGCGCACTCATTGCACGACTCCTGTGCTTAATTTGAACTTCTGCAAGAATGAGAATAACGTTATCTCTTCTGAGTTTTCAGAGATGAACTCTGACTTCTGTCGACGCACACCTTGTGGACAATTTCACTGCACTCCTTGCAGGAAAACTCTTACTCAGACAGAGAAACAATTGAAACTCATTCTCCACTCTCCCTCTCTTCAGATTTCAAACATTAATTATGAAACCATACATTCGCGCATAAAAGTAAATGCATAACAGAGAATAAACATCCATGAGAATGACATTCATAATGCATACACAGAGAATGAATACGACACCATGAATTTGAATCGAAACTCTTTCTATTAATTCAAATCTCTATACATGGGTGTTTTCAACTACAGCTCTCTGGTCTCTTATATATGCTCTATCTTACTACTGTTACAATGATACAAGTGAGGGTGTCTATATCCATTTTCCCTCTTTGCTCCTAAAACTTTCTAATCTGAGAATTCAAAGCTACCTACTAACATTAACTAACATAAATGCCTTAACCTAATACAGACAAGAGAAGGACGCTCAAGGTCTGTTTACAATATGGAATTACACCCTCCCTAAATTGTTACATTTAAGTTTGGCGCATCCAACTTCAAAAATATTCAAACAATTTTATCATGTGCCAAAATGCGTTGGTGCCTGCCCCAGGCTCGCTTGATGTTGGTGATGCTCCTGCATCATACTCCCTTGCTTGAAAATTGTCATGGGATCCTGTCCATGAGCTCTTGCACGTTCTGTCCATGCTTTTGAATCTCTACTTCATTCTCCCAACTGGCATCTTCAACTGGATGTCCCTTCCACTTGACCAAGTATTCAAAGTATTCCTTTCTTCTGGTCTTCTTGCTGACTCTTTTGTCCAGTATGCTTTCCATCTGTGGCTTTTCTGCAACTGGCATCTGTTTAGTCCACTGAACTTCTGGTTGTCCATCACTTGTTCCTTCAGCTTTGTATGGGTACAAATCTGATACATTGAATATCAGAGAAATTTCGATCCCATCGGGTAATTCAATCTCATAAGCATTTGCCCCAAATTTCTTCAAGACCTTACATGGTCCGATCTTCTTCATCTTTAGTTTGTTATATGTCCCCTTCGAGAACCTTTCCTTTCTCAGATGTGCCAGAATCAAATCACCAACCTTGAATTGAATTTGTCTCTTGTGTTGATCTTCTCTGTGCTTATACTCTTGGCTCGAGTTCTGTAAATGCTCCTTCACCTGGCTGTGAAGTTCTTTCATCGCTTCTATGAAATCCTTTGCACTAGCACTTTTAGTTTCATTCTGTTCTGAATCTCTCAATTACGAAACTCCTCTCGGTTGCATCCCATAAACAATATGGAATGGACTCTTCCCTGTGCTTCTATTGATTAAATCATTATAATCAAATTCCTCCTGTGGCAGAATATTGTCCCACTGGTTGTGGTGTCCTATCACCAAGCTCCTCAACAAGTCTCCCAAGCTCCTATTCACGACTTCTGTCTGTCCATCCATCTAAGGATGATAAGATGAACTGAATGATAAGTTTGTTCCCATATTTTTCCATAAGGTTCTCCATAAGTGTCCCACAAACTTGGTGTCTCGATCTGAAACTATGCTCCTTGGTAAGTTGTGAAGTCGAATGACTTCTTTGAAAAATAGATCTACAATGTGAGTTGCGTCACTGGTTTTCTGACACGGTATGAAGTGTGCCATTTTAGAAAATCTATCTACCACTACAAATATCAAGTCAAACCCTCTTTGTGTTCTTGGCAACCCCAATATGAATTCCATGCTAACTGCATCCCACGGCCTGTCAGGTATGGGTAACGGTTGATAAAAACCGACATTCTACCTTTTTCCTTTTGAATGATAACAAATTTTTCATCTGTCCACGAATATTTGGACGTCTGCTCGCATTCCTGGCCAAAAATATGACTCATTCAACTTTGTGAACGTCTTGTCATGACCGAAATGTTTGGTCAATCCTCCACTATGTTTTTCCTTCAGCAAATTCTCCCTCATGGAGCATTTTGGAATACAAAGCTAATTACCTTTAAACAGTAATCCTTCCTGGATCATGTGTTCTGCCCATTGGCTTCTATCCCTGAGAATTGGATTCTCAGCTACTTCATACGCCTCTTTAAAATCTGGATCATCTCTGTACATGTCCCTAAGATCATCAAAACCTAGTGTTTTGACTCTGAACTCCTGCAACAGCAAACATTTCCTGCTCAAAGCATCAGCAACTTTGTTAGGAATTCCAGAAATATGCTTGATTACAAAGGTAAAGTTTTGCATGTATTCAACCCATTTAACATGTCTTTGATTCAACTTTTCCTGTTGAGTCATGAATTACAAAGCATGATTGTCACTGTATAAGACAAACTCCTTAGGGATCAAGTAATGCCTCCATTTATTCAATGCCTGGATAATAGCATAGAACTCCTTGTCATAAGTGGAGTATTTCACTTTCGCTTCATTCAGCTTTTCGCTGAAGTATGCTATCGGCCTATCTTCTTGGCTTAAGACTGCCCCTATTGCAAATCCACTTGCATCACATTTTACCTGAAATGTCTTTTTGAAATCCGGCAACACCAGAATTGGTTGTTTCGTGATTTTCTTCTTCAACAAATTGAAGCTTTTCTCAGCCTCTTTTGTCTAATGAAAAAATTTGTGTCTCTTCTTCATTTTGTCCATCATCGGTGCACTAATTCCACTAAAATTCTTGATGAACTTCCATAGAAACTAGCCAATCCATGAAAACTTCGAACCTCAAAGATATTCTTCAATGATGGCCAATTCTTAATTACCTCCACCTTATCCGGATCCATCCTCAACTTATCTGCAGAAATAACGAACCCCAAATAAATGAGCTCTGTCTTCATGAATGAAGATTTCTTCATGTTTATTAGCATATTCTCCTGTTGTAGCCTCTGCATCACTATAGCCAAATGTTTCAGATGCTCTGCCTTTGTTTTACTAAAAATTAGTATGTCATCAAGATACACAATGACGAATTTTCCGATGAACTCCCTCAGGACTTCATTCATCAATCTCATGAAAGTACTCAACGTGTTTTTTAGACCAAATGACATAACAAGCCATTCATACAATTCTTCATTAGTATTTAAGGTTGTCTTCCATTCATCTCCTTCTCTCATATGAACTTGATGATATCCACTTTTCAAATCAATATTTGAAAAAAATTTGGCTCCACTCAAGCAATCCATCAGATCATCCATCCTTGGTAATGGAAATTTGTACCTGATGGTTATCTTGTTAATTTATCTCGAGTCAGTACACATCCTCCAGCCTCCGTCTTTCTTTGGACTGAGCATTGTCAGAACAACACATGGACTCAAGCTTTCTCTGACCAAACCTTTGTCCAACAAATTCTGGACCTGTCTTTTGACCTCTTCATTCTCCTGCGGCGTTAATATGTACGCTACTTTGTTTGGCAAACTAGCTCCAGGTATGAGATCAATATGATGACTCACACTTCTGATTGGTGGCAAGGAACGAGGTAGTTCATCCACTACTATGTCAACAAACTCTTCCAACAGTTTTTGAACCTCTTTAGGTAAATCATCTACCCTTGTGTTGGTTAAAACAATCTTCTGCTTCCTGACCACAATGAATTGTGGTTCCTCCTTCTTCTTAACCTCTATAAGAATTTCCTTCCCACTCATGAGAAGTACATTGTTTCTTACTTCAGGTTTCACCTCTTTATCCTTAATCGACAACAGCATGTGAGTTATCCCATTCTTCTCTAGGGTGTATGTGTTCTTCCTCCCATCATGAATTACATTTCTGTCATACTGCCATGGTCTACCAAGCAATAGATGACAAACATCCATGGGAATAACATCACAAAGTATTTCATCTTTATACCCTCCTATTTTGAATTCAACTAAACATTGTTTAGTGACATTTACTTGATGTCCTTTTTGTAGCCATGAAACTCTGTATGGGCTCTGATGATCAATCGTCTCCAACTCCAGTTTTTCTACCATCTCCATTGAAACAATATTATCTGTGCTACCACTATCCATAATGACCTTGCATACCATGTCCTTGGTTTTGCAAGCAGTCTGGAAAAGACTATTTCTTTGCACTGGATTCTCCACCTCCTTTTCTAGCGTTAAAAGAACCTTTCGCATCATCAACGATCTTGTGCCTTCATCATCCTCTGCCTCAACATTCCACCTCTATGCTTTGGTGATGTGAGTTTCACCAAATTCTTTTTTTTTATCTGGACGCTCATAAGACTTGTGTCCATTCTTTCCACATGTGAAGCATTTAACCACTCCACCTCTTCCTCTTCCTCTACCTCTGGCACGAGGAAAAATGTTTGCGTCAGCATACTAACCTTTCTGTTCAATATGTTTCCCTCTCTGTGAACTTCCACCTCTCTCAGTTTGTGTCTAAGGTTTCTTCCAATCCTCTTTTGGTTTCTAGTTCCTATCCTGGGCAACTGATTTGCCTCTGGCTTGACTTCTGCCTCAGCCTTTTTGACCTTATTTTCGGCTCATCTTCTCTTCAGCTTTTAGAGCCATATGATAAGCATCTTCCACCGTTCGGATGGTCATCATGCTCATCTCATCCTGAATGTCATATCTCAGACCATTCATGTACCTGGAAACTTTTTCATCATCACTTTCGTGATGACCTGCCCTGATGTTCAACCTGTAGAATTTTTCAGTGTATTCCTTCACTGTCATCAGCTTCTGTCCCAAGCTCTGCATCCTTCGAAACAGAGTAGCTTGGTAATCCCTAGGAATGAATTTTTCCTTCATCTTCGCAATCATCCTATCCCAACTCTTGATTTTCTACTTGCCTTTGCAGCGTCTGTCAACTTGTAGTTCATCCCACCACAATGCTGCATGTCCTTTTAATCTTGTGACAGCATGTTTGACTTTCTTGTCTTCCTCGACATCTTCATAGTCAAAATAAGTGTCCAGAGCTCTAATCTAGTCTAGAATCTCTTCAGCATCTAGGTTTCCCTCATATACTGGGATGTCCATTTTTTCCCTGGCACCCATCCTTGCAATAGCCCCGAGCAGGCGTTCATTTGTTGCAATTTTTGTTGTGACTTCTTCTTCGTCATGTCCAGCTTCATTTTCACTTTCGGAATCACTAACATCCCCAGCACCGGCTGTGCACCTCTATGTTGTCTCCATGTCCTCAAGACTGGTGCGTAGGTCACACATCTCTTTCTCCATGGATGGATCAGGCATCTGACTACCCCTTCTTCTCGGTATTTCCCTGTCCTCTGGGGGATCAGGTGTTTGTCTGTCCCTTCTTCTCGATGGCATGGTGAATCTTCTTTTCCCTGCTACAGAAATAAAAGAACCTTTTTGTGCTCTGATACCAACTGACGCAGACCTATCGGCCCTCAGGATGAGATCTGCTCACAGGATCGTTCTATATTCCCTTCGAGCCAGATCGACTCTTTTGGATTTTCTGCTGGAATCCCTTTTCCAATCGATCCGTAGGTTTTGTCTCGTGATTCACGATTTCGTGAGTTCACTAGTTGAAACCCCGACTCTTTCTCCTCCAATTTCGTGATACCCAATATCGTGAAATAGGTTTATCCCTTTCTCCTGTCATCACCCTCCTTATGCAACCACCGACTAGGCTAAGTACTAGCGCCTTTCGCTACTCGCGACTTCGTGAGTCGAAGACTCAAACTTTCGTTCCCTTATCTCCCAAGTCCCCAAGAGGAGAGAGGTCAACAGAATGTTGACTCCTTTAGATGTGTGACGTGTGTCTGTCAGTCCTCTTCTCAAGCCCACGTTGCGGTTCTACCATGTGTCTCTTAGGTGCAACCTCGGCACTTCGCGGCTTCACTTCTCGCAACTTCAAGCACCCAAGTTTTGGGCTCTCACCTTGCGAACCTCCGAGTTCACGAGATTCTCTGATCTCTGCCACCTGTCCTCCTCAAATGGATGGCTTAGATTATTTTGTGACTTTGCTTCTCGGGAAGTTGAATGACCTCCCTTCCTGACCTCTAATCTCCAAGTCCTCGATATGGGTAATCTCGCGACACGTGTCCTTCCAGTGGACGGCTCAGATTTCTTCGCCACCTTGGGACTTTGCCTTTCACGATTTCATGAGTCTTGTTACAAAGGTTTTGACCCTTCACCTCCCGAAATCCCGAGATGCAATTTCACGATTGATTTTCCCCTCCTTGGTTGGTTCGGATCCTATGGTCCGATTTTCCTGACCATGCACTGGTCGAATGCTGTCGTAACTCCCCTGCTCCTCTGCGAGATCTGACGGTTTTCAGGACTTCGTGAATCCTCCACAGAGGATTATGATCGTCAAATTACTCCTTGAAATTTTTGGCGAAATGAATACGGTATCTTCACGAAAACTTGTCTTCCAGCGAACTAAAGTTGTTGCGTCTCCTTCCAAGATTCAAGACACAAATTCCTTTGAAATTCTCCACAACTCGAGTCTTCAAGATGACTCGTGCACGCACTCCTTGCGACAACTTTCCAATACTTCCAAGTATTGAATCCTTCGACTCTGTGCACTCCCTGCAACAATAGTCTTTCACAATTTCGCTTAGTTTGCAAACCCTGAGACTTCACTCAGCCTACGCACTCCTTGCACGCCTCCTGTGCTTAATTTGAACTTCTGCGAGAATGAGAATAACGTTATCTCTTATGAGTTTTCATAGATGAACTCTGACTTCTGTCGACGCACACCTTGTGGACAATTTCACTGCACTCCTTGTAGGAAAACTCTTACTCAGACAAAGAAACAATTGAAACTCATTCTCCACTCTCCCTCTCTTCAGATTTCAAGCATTAATTATGAAATCATACATTCACACATAAAAGTAAATGCATAACAAAGAATAAACATCCATGAGCATGACATTCATAATTCATACACAGAGAACGAATACGACACCATGAATTTGAATCGAAACTCTTTCTATTAATTCAAATCTCTATACATGGGTGTTTTCAACTACAGCTCTTTGCTCTCTTTTGTATGCTCTATCTTACTACTGTTACAATGATACAAGTGAGGGTGTCTATATCGGTTTTCCCTCTTCGCTCCTAAAACTGTCTAATCTGAGAATTCAAAGCTACCTACTAACATTAACTAACATAAATGCCTTAACCTAATACAGACGAGAGTGGGATGCTCAAGGTCTATTTACAATATGGAAGTACACCCTCCCTTATTTGTTACATTTAAGTTTGGTGCATCCAACTTCAAAAATATTCAAACAATTTTATCATGTGCCAAAATGCGTTGGCGCCTACCCCACACTCTCTTGATGTTGGCGATGCTCCTGCATCATGGTAGAAATGCAATGGTTGTATTCATTTTGAGATATCCACATGAACTATCAGGACATGAGGATGGAGTTTAGGGACAAATGTGGACAACAAGTCATCCTAAAAGGTATGTTGGAAAGTGCCCCTAGGATTGTGTCTAACCAATGCATGGAGGCCCTTTTTAGACATGGGGACATGGCTTGCGTAACATAATGCTTTATCACCATGGAGAAGTCATCACAAGAACACCAACACTGCCATGAAGACATCCATGCATTTCTTAGAAAGCATGACAGAGTGTTTTAACCATTACCAACATAGATACTACTTGACAGTGGATTTGAGCATGTCATTGAGCTAGAAGAGGGGTCAAAGCTCTTTATTACCACACCATATAGGGTTCCAAAGAAGTTCAAGGATGAAATAAAGAAGGCCATAAAGGTGTTGTTGGAGATGGGGCACATCATGCCTAGTTCTAGTCCCTTTGTTTCTTATGTGGTGCTGGTGAAGAAGAAGGATGGCATGATGAGGATGTGCATAGACTATAGGAAGTTGAACAAGAAAACAATCAAAAATAGGTACTTGATACCCAAGATTGATGAGTTGATAGATGAGTTGCATGGGGCGGTATTATTCTCGAAGATTGATCCTCGATCGAGGTACCATAAGATTCAATTCAAAGAGTAGGACATCCACAAGATAACCTTCAGATGTCACTGTGGGCACTACGAGTTTCTAGTCATACCCTTCGGGATGACTAATGTACCTGCTACCTTCCAATCATGTATGAACCACATATTCAAAGCAAAATTGAGGAAATTCTTACTGGTGTTCTTTGATAATATTATGATCTATAGAAGGACTTGGGAGGAACATATGAAGCATGTCGACAAAATTATCACCATTATGGAGGAGCAGTTGATTTTCTTCGAGGAAACGTGTGAGTTTGGGTTGATAGATATCCTCTATCCAGGGCACGTGATTGGTGTTGAGGAAGTAAAGTTTCATTAGGAGAAGATCCATACGATATTATATTGGCACCCACCAAATCACTCACAAAGCTATGGGGATTCTTAGATATATGTAACTATTACAGGTGCTCTGTAAAAGGATTTTCAAAATTGATTGTGTTAGGAACCAAATATCAATATAGCATAGAAAAACCTCATAAAAAGTACTCAACGCCTTGAAAAAGAGATAATTTCAGATAATAAGCCTCTTCGAGGGGGCTACCTCCTTTTACCCCACTTAAATGTTCAAGTACAAGATGATTCAAAATGAAAATGTCTCCTTGGTATATATAGGAGACTAGG
>ML778758.1:452344-471732 GCA_009831015.1 Picea engelmannii
ATGCCCCAATTAAGGGGTAATGAGCCAATATTAGGGCTTAACAGACTGTGACATTGACATACCTCACTAAGAAAGGGGAATTTCAATGGTTATAAGACACACATGTAGAATTTGACTGGATGATTAAGGTGATGAGAACTTGCCCAATATTATCACTCCTTTATTTCACGCAACCATTTTTCCTAGAGTGTGACGCATCCAGTGAGGGGATAAGAGTGGTGTTGATGCAAAATTGACACCCTCTAGCGTTTGAGAGAAGAAATATAAGGGATCCAGATAATCTCTATACAATCTATGATAAGGAGATGTTTTCCATCATGCATGCACTGGAAAATTTCAAACATTACATGGTGGGAGGATTCTTTGTGGTTAGGATTGAACATGACAACTTGAGATATTTCTTGAAGAAGCAGGACCTGAATGAGAGACAACTAAAATGGGTGAGTAAGGTGCAGAAATATGATTTTTACCTTGAGTATGTAAAAGAGAATAAGAACATAGTTGTTGACTCCCTATCCAAGAGACCTACAGCTTTATCCATGACAGAGATCTCACTAGATTGGAAGTCCATTCTCTAGGTGGAATACTCCAAGAATACCTTCTCCTGTAAGATGATGGAGGAAATTATTTAGGATGACAGGTACAGGGTAGTGGATGACATCATCTACTACAAAGAAACGATCTATCTTGTCCCTAAGTAGGATATGATTTTGAGGGCAGTACATGACGCACCACTGGCAGGGCATCCATGGTATGAGTAGACCTACAGGTAGGTGAGAGAGAGATTATGTTGAAAGGGTCGCAAGGAGGATGTACTTCGACATATGAGAAAGTGTATCACTTTTCTACAAAACAAGTCAAATCTTACACATCCTGCAAGACTGCTTCATCCATTACCAATTCTAGACCATAAGTGGGATAAAATTTCCATGGACTTCATTATAGGGTTACCAAAGGTACAAGGCAGGGATTGTATCTACATGGCAGTGGACAAGTTGACTAAATGTGTGCACTTATTTTTCATTCCTTCATACTAAAATGCATCTCAAGTAGAGGACATATTCTTCAGGGAGGTGTTTAGAATACATGGTCTTTCGAGGAATGTAGTCAGTGACCAGGATAACAAGTTTCTCAGTACATTTTCGCAATATGTTTTCATGTTATCGGGGATGGATTTGACACCTAATACCATCTATCACCCCCAGACAGACGAGTATATTGAGATAGTAAACAAGTGGATTGAGGGGTATCTAAGGAACTGTGTGTCAGGGAAATGAAGGGCATGGATAAAGTGGTTTCATCTCAAGGAGAATTTCTACAATGCCACTCATCACATGTCCATCAAGATGAATCCATTTAGGGAATTATATGGCTATGATGCCCCACCCTTTTTGGATTTTTAGTTTGGAGAGAGAAGAGCCCCCGAGGCCAAAGATTGGTAAATCCAAGACATATTGAAATTCCTGAAGGAGAATATGAAGACTGTGCAAAATAAGTAGAAGATGTATGCAGGTAGGCATAGGGTAGAGCACAATTTTTAAGTTGGGGAATTAGTATTTCTTAGGTTGGATACTTACAGATAATCATCACTAAAGAAGAGTGGAACAAAGAAGCTGAAGCCTCATTTTTAAGGACCCTACAGAGTGATCAAGAGAGTGGGGGAGGTAGCATATGAGATACAACTACTAGAGGGAAGCAAGATCCACAACACATTCCATGTATCCTACCTCATGAAGGAATGTGTACAATAGGTTATTACTTCGACAAATATTCCTCCACTAGATGAGGAAGGCAAGTTGGTTCTGACTCCCAAGAGGATTGTTGATGTCAGGGAGTGGAGGTTGGCAATCAAAGTCATTCAAGAGTACCTGGTCATATGGAGATGGTTTTCAATCAAGGATACTACTTGGGAAGGAGAAAATATCTTACAACACCCTAATTTGGAGTTGCTTGAGGACAAGCAATCTCGGGAAGGGAGGATTGTATTGTCCCCTTCCAATTGATCATGACGGAGGATAACTTAGTATCCTATATGACTCTTATAAGATATAGTCAATAGGAAAAGGGGAGTCACATATATTTATTTAGTGTCATTGGGTTAAAAGATGACAAATTCTAAAGTGAAATTAAATAAAAATAAAATAATTTTGTTTAAGTGAAAATCAGAAGGAAACTACGGAAGGGTTTGATGTGGTAAAAAAGGGTAAAGATATAGAAGGATCGGAGGAAGAATAGATAGAAGGGTAATCCTGCACTTTGGCATTATGATTTGATCTCTCATTTTGGAGTCCTATTGGAGCCATTGTTTCGTTAGGGTTTAGAAAAACCCTTCCATCATTGCAGTTTAGTTTCGGTGGTGAAATATAAATCCTAGATAGACAAGAGAGGGATCCATCCGGGATTCCATTGGAGCTTCAATTTGGGGTTTGGTTTTCATTTGGAGGTATCATCTTGTGAAGGATATCAAGAAGATTTCCGTAGAAGGCTATTTCAAATTTTGCAGGTATGAGGAGGGTTTCAAGAAGGCATACCAAGAGACATCCTCATGGGTCGAACATGAGGTTCCCACAAGGCCCCGTTTGACGCACATGCTATATTTAACGCATCAGGTATTAGAATAACTTAACCACACTAGTGATCAATATAAATTAAATGAACTGAGGCATACAAAAACTAAAATGCATCGTTGCTTCAGATGCAAACATCACAGAACTGATGCGTAGAAATTATAAGAACATCGGTGCTCTGCATACAATGAAAAAGGTGGAACCAATGCACGATAGTTATTAACACACCGGGGCATTTTTTGTTATATTAACCCACCAGTGAATTGTATTATATTAACACACCGGTGCATTTATATTATATTAACACACTATTGTGTGTTTGTCAATACCACATCGGTGCATTTTGACAATAACAACACCGAAAATTTAAAATTTCGCTACAACCTCCATCTACCCAAATTTTTTTAGTTATATGTAACATCCACTAAAACCTTCGAAATCAATAGAGTAGGTTGTAATAGATATTTTTTTGAAAATTTTTACAAATTTTGTAACACTAAAAACATCTGCAAAAACCTCTTTTAGAAGGTGTTATCCTTGTAGTGATTCAAACCTAGAGTTTGAGCATCACTCTAATACCACTTTGTAATACATCTGACCTCCTACACCCTACTCAGGCTGGTGGGATGTCCAAAATTTTCTTTTCATTAAGCTTATGTTTTTGGGTTTACACCCCCTATTCAACCTCCATCCCATGTGGAATACACGTGGACTTCCTCCACGTCATTTGCACCACCATGTAGAGATACATGTGTGTGAGGTGGAAAGGAAAAGTGCTCAAACTCGTCGACATTATTTGGAAAACATTTGATAGATTGTGACCATGCAAATTAGGAAGTAAACTTCTCAGGTGAATGGTTATGTTTCTCTTGGGTCGGACTATCTCAATGGATAATGGTGAGTCTAGATCCTCTCCCATTGGGAAACAGGTTTTGTGATCCTCTAGTCCACTCTTGATTCAAATTTTCTAACTGTTAGCGTCGGAATTCACTCCTGGATTGCTTGCAGGAGTAGAGCCCGACACCCATCAGTTTAATGTCACAATTTGTTTATAAAGGGGTGATCAAATGGAGATAAAGGCTCGAGGAGATATCATTCTAACTCAGGGACTAGATCTGGTACGTAAAGAATAAAGGAGGTTTGGAATCCTAACTTCAGCCAATGGGTTGATTAAGAGATGAACAGCTGGAAGACTTAGTAATAAAAGTAAACAAACAACTTGGGCAACAGGCTTTCGGTAGTTTGCAGAAGAAAGACTCTGAATGCAAGATCCACTTAGTTCAGGGTCTCAAGAAACTGAAAGGGGACTCGACTAGATCCTCCAATTCCAAGTCCCTCAGCACTGGGAAAATCACAAGAACTGATTAGAGACAGCGTAACTATTATAGTGATCCATTACAACATCATCCTACAATAGCTACAGCTCGACTAGATCCTCCAATTCTGAGCTGCTCTAACACAGTGTAAACAAAGACATGCAAGAAACTGGCATTCATAAGGAAAGAAGTCTCAAAAGTTCATACATAACCAGAGTATCAGTTCTTCATTAAACTTTACAACTGGGAGCTCTGCTCAACCCTTGATCCCTTCCAAAAATGGCGAAAATGCCTACATATACTTGGAGTAAAACCATAGAAGCCAATTCGAGACATCGCATTGAATACATTACGTCTGCATGTTTACTACGCATGCAGTCTCTGGACAGTCGTGAACTTCAGTCAGACGCAATCGCACTCCCAAAGGGCCTGTGAATGAATTAACAAGCTTACAGTCATTTTCTGGACTTTCCATTTATGGTGGAAACGATGTCCAACCACCATCAACTGCTGCAATAACTGCTTCATGGGATCGGGAAAGACCCCGATCAATTCTGTACCTACAGGACATGGAGGCCTTCTCATTCTGCCATTTGGATCTGTTTGGAGAATTCATGGTAAGACTAGCGGGTAGATGTGGAGGTTGTCGTGATGACTGGAGGACTTGACATGAAGTGGTGAATGGACGGTGATCAGGCAAGGGTGATTTGGCATGCTCGGTGTGGATATGGGATGAGGAGAGGCCATGTGGATGGATGTGGCAGAGAAAAGCGATAGGGAAAATGCAAGTGGTGGAATTCATGGGCTTTGAAGTGTACGAGCTAGGTGGAGGAGACACAGGGGCTGGGAAGAAATTATGGGTTGGCATGACACGGGGATAGGACGTGGCAGCAAGAGATAGATAGTGGAGGTACGTGGTGAGGTTTCGGGGTTTCGGGTTTTCAGGGTTTGCGGTGTCGAGGTGCACATGTACCCGGAACTCCCAATCATCCGATCCCCGATTTGTGATGAGCTCCACTTCTATAAGCTAGCTCCTACTGGATAGAACATGAACCATATGACCACTGCCTCTGTGTGACAGTAGTCAAACCCTCCATCGGAGTTTCGGCATTCATGATGACACGATGTTTGTGTCCACAGGACTCACGATTTTCCAATTGCCGACGCACCTTCCATGCTAGCCCTTCGACTAGGCCCTAGTCCAAATGACCACTACCATATGCCTTTGACCATACTCTCCATCGGGGTTTCATGGTTTGCACTTTTGAAGTACACGAATCACTCGTCCCCAAGATCCCCGATATCTCGATGGCTCCAAGTCCCCGATGGGCGCTTCCCTGTCGGGACTTTCCTAATAACGTTGATCTCCTGCCACACGTCCTTTCCTAGATGGATGGTCTAGATATCTTTCTCTACTTCTGATGTCCATTCTCAGGCTCGCTTGCTTGACTCGGGCCCCAAACAGATTTCTTCTGTGTGTCGCGCTTGGGCACTTATCGCGCAATCCTGCAGACTTGTGTACCTTTGTTCCCCGATACCACAATTGTTGATAACATTAGGCTCCATGGGGCATAGAGTCATCCCTGCGATGCTCTAAGAACTTATTTGCAGTTCCAATGCCTTGATGTTGGGATATGGAGTCACTTACTAATCTGAAAAAAGAAAAAACAAAGAACAGAAAAGGCAATATTTACAAAACATAGGAGCCACTGGAGGCTCAAACAAAATATTTTTTAAGAAAGTGCCCATTTACTGGGCCGCTGAAAACTTCTTCGCCTTCCATACCTCGCAACCTGTACGTGTTATTTGAGAAATATTCAGAGATTCTGAAAGGCCCAATCCATAGGGCTTCAAATTTGTTGTGTTTGCCCTTATCTTGTTTAGGAGCATCCCATTTCAGCACCAGGTCTCCTATTTGAAACCGCTCCTTCTTAGCCTTCCTATCGAAGACTTGATTGATCTTTTGCTGATGGTCCTGAATTCTATCCACTGTCTGCTCCCTAGCCTGTTGGACCTTTACTAGCTGATGAATCCTTCTGATCATGTCATTGGGCTCTTCTTGACAATCCTGGAGGAATTTTGCTACAGGAATGACCAGCTAAGAAGGGAAGACAGCTTCGGCTCCGTAGACTAACTGGAAAGGGGAGAGACCTATAGATCTCTTTGTAGTCACCTGATCAGCCCATAGGGCGAATTTCAGCTTCAAACTCCAAGCCCTTTTGTTGTCTTCCAACAACCTTTTGATGATCCTTATCAGGCTTTTGTTGGAAGATTCCGCTAGACCGTTGCCCTGTGGATAATATGGGGTGGAGTGAATCAATTTGATCCCGAACTGTTCACAAAACTTGGCTAGTGGTTTGGCCCCGAAAGCGGCTGCATTATCAGTGACAATCTTATTTGGGTAGCCAACCTTGTGATGAGGTCCTCCAAGAATCCAATGATCACCTTGTGGGAAGCAGTCTTGGTGGGGATAGCTTCAATCCACTTGGTAAAGAAATCTGTAGCAGTCAGGATCCACCTGTGCTGCCCACTGGAGGCAGGGTGAATTTCTCCAATGAAATCTAGGCCCCACTGCTTGAAAGGCCCTAAAACCACCACCGGATTTAACGACAGAGACCTGAGCTGCTGCTTTCCTGCAAATTTTTGACAATTGATGCAGGCTCTAACCCTTTTGCAGACATCAGTGAACACGGTAGGCTAGTAGTATCCAGCCCTGAGGATTTTGTGGGCTGTGGCTCTCCAGAAATGGTGCCCTCCACACAGGCCACTGTGAAATTCAGCCATGATCATCTCGGCCTCTAGTGGACTCATGCATTTTAAAAGCACCCCCAGGCAGTCTTTCCAATATAACACTTGATCGATCATGCAGTACCTGACTGCTTTGAGCTTTAGAGCTCTTGCTTTTCTCCTTTGCAGGCCATCTGGAGGCCGCAGCTCCTGCAGAAAGTATATGACATCCTTATACCAAGGACATCGAACCAAAGGGGGCTCCCTTTGATGGTCTATATCAGGCAGTGGCTTCTGCTGAATATCCGAGCATTCATTGATGAAACTTATTCCCAAAGCTTGGCAGTTTGCTTCAGCCAGCAGCTTGGCTAAACCTTGACCTTTGATCAATTTGGTGGGCATTATTTCCAGGTTGAATTCCATGATTTTGGCTATCTATTTACTCCTTCTCACGTCTATGTCAGGCTGAATAAGAATGTATTTAACAGCAACCGATGGGACATAGGCGATGACCTTTGACTACAGGATGTAGGTTCTAAAATCTTTGAGATCTTTTACTAGAGCATAAGCCTGCTTCTCCATAGTGTCATATATGACTTCAGCATCCCTCAATGCTCGGCTGAAATAGGCAATAGGCTGCTCTAGCCCACTGTCATTTGTTTGTAATAGAACAACAGCCACTGTGTCAGGTGAAGCAAAGGAGAAAATAAGGAAATCCTTTGAGTAGTCGGGACTGATAAGCACAGGAGCTTCAGTCAGGGCCTTCTTGATTTGTTCAAAGGAATGTCACGATTGAAGGTTCCACCTTACTTCATTCTCTTTCTTTAACTTGGATGTTATAATCTTTACCTCCTCGGCGAAGTTAAGCACAAACCTCCTCAGAAAATTAATTTTACCGAGGAAAGATTGAACCTCCTTCTTGGACCTCGGGTCTCTGTCGTTAAATCCGGTGGTGGTTTTAGGGCCTTTCAAGCAGTGGGGCCTAGATTTCAATTCAGACTCCTTCTGCCAATACTATGTGGCCTAGTAACTTTTCCTCCTGCATCACGAATAGAGATTTCTTGGGGTTTAATGAAATGCCAAACTTTCTACATTTCAGGAAAACTTTCCTGAGATGACGACAGTGTTCTTTATCAGATTTTGAAAACACTGTGATGTCATCTAGATAAACAACCACAAATTTATCCTTTTCCCTGATGAACGCTATATCCATGGCTCGCTGGAATGTCGCCCCTGCATTCATTAATCCAAACGGCATCTTGGCATACATGAATGTGCCCCACGGAGTGGTGAACGCTGTCTTTTCCCTATCCTCAGGAAAAATGGAGACTTGATTGTAGCCAGAGAATCCATCAATCATGGACATCCTGAAAGCTCCTGCTACCCTCTACAGTATATGTTCCATCTTTGGTAGGGGGTAATTATCCTTTCGTGAGCTCCTGTTCAGGTTTCTGAAGTCTACACAGAGTCGGATCTCTTTGTTCTTTTTCCTTAATGCCACCAAGTTGGCCACCCACTCTGAATATCTTAGCGGTACAATGATCTGAGCTTGAAGCAGCTTCTTCACTTCCCTCTCCATGATAGGTAGCAGCATGGGATTAATCTGTCTCAGCTTTTGCCTGAATGGATTTGCCTCCTCCTTTAATGGAATTTTATGCTTGATTACAGAGGTGTCATAGGTTTTGAGGTCTTCGTAGGTCCAGGAAAACACATCAGCAAATTCCCTCAAAAGTCCAATGTATTCGGACCTTTTCTCCTCTGTCAAACTTCTTGACAATTTGACAAACTTGGGCTCTCCCTCGGTCCCAATGTTGCACTGAATAGTATCAGCATCCTCTTCTGAGACTTTTCCTTTTAACGATACATCATTTCCATCAAAAAGTCTTTCCAAAGGAACCAGTCCTCTGGGAATATGGTTGCTAGGTAGCTGTACAATGTCATGCTCTGCAATCTTATTCAGAAAATTACTCCCATAGAGCTCTTCCTCTGAGACGGCGTCTTGGTCAATGTACATTTCTGAAAATTCCTCAACAGTCTCCAAGAACCTCTTGACCTCGAGATCATCCTCGAATACCTTCCAATGTTTGACATTGTCAGGTATGGAGGGCCTATATTTTACTTCTACATCATATCTGAATTTGGGCGGCAAGGGTACTTTGAAATTGCTAGCCGATGTAGCCAAGGAATCTGCCATTGTGTTCTCCTCTCTTGGGATGAATGAAATGTTAAATGCTGAGAAGAAATTGTCAACTAGGTCCCACACCTCATTTCTGTAGCTTCTGAGTCGAGGATGCTTAACCTGATAAGCGTTTCTGATCTGCTGGACCACCAACTCTGCATCACCGAGCACTGCTACTTCCTGAATTCCCATTTCTCTCGTTGCTCTTAATCCCAAAACAAGAGCCTCATACTCTGCCACATTTTTGGTAGTTTCAAATTCTAATTTGTATGACAGAGATATGGTTTCTTGAGCAGGTGACACAAAAACCACCCAAGCTCCAGCGCCCTCCCTGGAAGAGGCTCCATCAAAGAACAGTTTCCAGATGGGGGTGATGGAGGGAAGAAGTTTTGGGGAACTGGTGGGTTGCTTCTTGAGTTTAAGAGGAGGTTTAGGAGCATTGGTGAGTTGTAGCACACTGGATCCTAAATCAGTGTCTAAGGCAAAGATGGGATGGTTGGTAGGGTTGGCCTCATTGCTGATTATATAGGCCAGTTGGGCTTCCCTGTATAGTCTTCTATGCTCTCCTCCAAACAATGGGATAGTAGCATATGTGAGGTCCAACTGCAAGGTTCCCCCAAGTCTTTTTATCCAAGATCTTGATAATAGCATACCGAACTTGGGGGGGACATCAACTACTACAATATCCATGACCACACTCTTCATGGGCAGTTGAAACAAGGTCACAACCAGGTCTTTGATAACTCCAAGACACTGAACTCTCCTGGAGTCAAAGGAATAGAGGTCATGATAGGCTCGGGTAACTTCTAGCCCTAACTCTTCCATGACAGTTTTGGGCATGAGGTTGTGAGAGGCCCCTGAATCCATCAAGCAGTTGTGCATCACTTTATCATGTACGTTCAGGAATGTGTAGAAAGGGGGGGATGAGTCATCTCTATTTTCTACCATGGGGCCCAGGATAACTGCTGGCTTTTCATCTTGGAGATTTATGGAGTCTGTAGGAAGGCATGAGGCTTCAGACTGTAAAAGATCAGAGAAGCGTTTTTTAAATTCTTCATGTTTAATTAGCTCGGTGAGGGGCACAGGGATTCTGATCTTTTGAATCTCATGCTCGAAATTAAAAGAAGATGTAGGCTTTGGAATTTCTCTTATTTCAGGAACATGATGGTGAACAGTGGGAGAGAGGGGTTGAGCCTTCTTACCTCTGTGACTGTCAGTTACTGCGTTAGCAAGCTTTTCTGTTCTAGTGGACTGCTCAGGAATATCAGGTGCTGCTATTTTTTTGTCGGACCTCATGTTATACTTGCCTCGACAGCCGCTAACCTTGTCTCCCTTGCTCAATTCATTCAACTGACTATCCATGAGAGACTCCTCGTAAGTCGTTTGAGTGAGATGAGGAAAAGGAAGAGTGTCTTCTAAGCAGTGGATTTCAGGGTCAAGCTCACCTGTTTCTCTTTCCTCCTCATCGGCCACCAAGTTGTTCTGAAAAGGGGCCTGAATTCTCTGGTATTCTCTGTCTTTGTCTCTTTGTTCCCTTGGGAAGGTTCGTGGCCCATGGTTATCATATCTCCTGAAACCTCTACCATCGGCATTCTGGGGATTTTTGTACATGGGTTTCCCTTCTAACTCCCACCTTTCCATCCTAGCAGAAAGTGACTTGAGTACCCTAGCTGTGTCATTTGCCTGAAGGGGCAGCGGAGAGGAACTGGATGAGGTAGCTTCAGGCCTCTACCTGGATATGTTCCTACCAGCAGCATGCCTGAGTCGGTCAACAGCCAATATATTAGACTCTACTTCCACAGTTGCATCCTGCATCTGAGCCAGAGTAGTGGCTCTTCTTTCCCTCAACAAGAGGCAAAAATCGGGATCAAAGGCGCTAGAATAAGTAATATTTGCAGAGGCTTCAGAGGGTTTTATCTCATCAGGGATTTTGATGTACATTTTATTAAATCTCTTGGAGAAATCGGAGACGGACTCTACTTCCTTTCTCTTCAAAGACCCAAACTTTGTCATGTAATACATGAAGTCTTTCTTATCTCCCCACTATCTTAAAAAGGAATTATCTAAAGCTTCGATCCCATCAATAGATCCAGGAGGCAGGGCCTTAAACCATTTTCTAGCCTCTCCTTGGAGACTATGGACAAAAATCCTCATCCATACGTCTACCTGCATGATGTTAATATCATCTGTGAAACTGTAAAAGGCTTCTAGGTGCTCTTATGCAGTTATGTCCCCCTAACCTGTAAACCTGGGCAGTTGTTTGAGGTAACCATCTGCTGGGAGGGTGTTGAGAGGCTGCGGTAGCACGAGGGGAGCATACCTAGCGACTATAATGGCCTCCATTCTGGTCATAGGGGGATTTTCTCTTGCCATAGGGATATTGTGTGGAGGAGATCTTGAAGGAGAAAGAGTTCGTGAAGGGACTGTTGAGAATGAGCCTCGAATTGGAGTGGGGAACAAGAGAGGATCTAGGGAGAAGGCTAACGAGTTCGAGTCAGCAGGCGCTCCTCCTTGTGTAGGAGTGGGAAAATCTTCTGTGGTTCTGGGTCCACACCAAGGAACAACTTCAGGGGAGAGGGGAGTGACAAAGTCTTGTCCCTTTGGTCCCAGACCAGGAGAGGAAAACTCAACAGGAACACTCCCAAAATTTAAGAAACGGGAAACTGCAGAAACAGGCATGTCAAATAACTGAGAAGGAGAAAAAGGAGCTCCCATAGAAGGATACGGTGGATTACCTGGTTCGATGATGGACGCTTCTTCTTCAGAGGCCTTTCCTTTTCTGAGCACCACCTCTGGATCTATTTCAGGCATAGCTAGAGGCAGCTGTGGATGAGATCGCGTATGCCTACCTCGGAAAGCCACAATTAACAGAGCAGGTTCTCCCCAGCGGAGTCGTCACAATGGAGTCGCCAGGTGCAAATTAGCAATCTTGAAAGGCTCTGATAATCCGATGCACCTTTGGATTTCAGAGGCTCAATGTCGTTCTACCCATGTAAAATCTTCAATTTCGTCCCTGGAAACGGCGCCAGAAATGTTAACATCGAAAGTCACTCCTGGATTTCTTGCAGGAGCAGAGCCCGACACCCATCAATTTAATGTCACGATTTGTTTATAAAGGGGTGATCAAATGGAGATAAAGGCTCGAGGAGATATCATTCTAACTCGGGGATTGGATCTGGTACGTAAAGAACAAAGGAGTTCCGGAATCCTAACTTCAGCCAATGGGTTGATTAAGAGATGAACAGGTGGAAGACTTAGAAAGAAAAGTGAACAAACAACTTGGGCAATAGGCTTTCGGCAGTTTGCAGAAGAAAGACTATGAATGCAAGATCCGCTTGGTTTAGGGTCTCAAGAAACTGAAAGGGGACTCGACTGGATCCTCCAATTCCAAGTCCCTCAGCGCTGGGAAAATCACAAGAACTGATTAGAGACAACGTAACTATTACAGTGATCCATTACAACATCATCCTACAATAGCTACAACTCGACTGGATCCTCCAATTCCGAGCTGCTCTAACACAGTGTAAACAAAGACATGCAAGAAACTGGCATTCATAAGGCAAGAAGTCTCAAAAGTTCATACATAACCAGAGTATCAGTGCTTCATTAAACTTTACAACTGGGAGCTCTGCTCAACCCTTGATCCCTTCCAAAAATGGCAAAAACGCCTACATATACTTGGAGTAAAACCATAGAAGCCAATTCGAGACATCGCATTGAAGACATTACGTCTGCATGTTTACTACGCATGCAGTCTCTGGACAGTCGTGAACTTCAATCAGACGCAATCGCGCTCCCAAAGGGCATGTGAATGAATTGACAAGCTTACAGTCGTTTTCTGGACTTTCCATTTATGGTGGAAACGATGTTCAACCACCATCAACTGCTGCAATAACTGCTTCATGGGATCGGGAAAGACCCCGGTCAATTCTGTACCTACAGGACATGGAGGCCTTCTCATTCTTCCATTTGGATCTGTTTGGAGAATTCATGGTAATACTAGTGGGTATACGTGGAGGCCATCGTGATGACTGGAGGACTTGACACGAAGTGGTGAATGGACGGTGATCAGGCAGGGGTGATTTGGCATGCTCGGTGTGGATATGGGATGAGGAGAGTCCATGTGGATGGATGTGGCAGAGAAAAGCGATAGGGAAAATACAAGTGGCGGAATTCATGGGCTTTGAAGTGTACGAGCCAGGTGGAGGAGACACAGGGGCTGGGAAGAAATTATGGGTTGGCATGACACGGGGATAGGACGTGGCGGCAAGAGATAGATAGTGGAGGTATGTGGTGAGGTTTCGGGGTTTCGAGGTTTGCGGTGCTGAGGTGCACATGTACCCGGAACTCCCGATCATCCGATCCCTGATTTGCGATGAGCTCCACTTCTATAAGCTAGCTCCTACCGGCTAGAACATGAACCATATGACCACTGCCTCCATGTGACCGTAGTCAAACCCTTCATCGGAGTTTTGGCATTCACGATGACATGATGTTTGTGTCCATAGGACTCGCTATTTTCCAATTGCCAATGTGCCTTCCATGCTAGCCCTTCGACTAGGCCCTGGTCCAAGTGACCACTACCATATGCCTTTGACCATACTCTCCATCGGGGTTTTGCGGTTCGCACTTTTGAAGTGCACGAATCACTCGTCCCCAAGATCCCCGATATCCCGATGGCTCCAAGTCCCCGATGGGTGCTTCCCTGTCGGGACTTTCCTGAAGACGTTGATCTCCTACCACGTGTCCTTTCCCAGACAGACGGTCTAGATCTCTTTCGCTGCTTCTCATGTCCATGCTCAGGCTTTCTTGCTTGACTCGGGCCCCAAAAAGATTTCTTCTGTGTGCCGCTCTTGGGCACTTATCGCACAATCTTGTTGACTTGCGTACCTTTGTTCCCCGATACCACAATTGTTGCTAACACTAACATTCCTACTTTCGATAGATCCAATGGTCATCAAGCTAGGAAAATCAATGGTTCCGATTTACTTGGCACCTTAAAACCATGCAATAGATAATGCCTCGCCTACTCTCTTCCCAACACTTGGTTAGTGGGTTCTATGGATAATTCTAAAATTGAGATATTATCGGACTACCTCACCTGTATATCAACGGTTCCTACCCACTCAAGACTCTACCAATGGGAATCATTCACCCCCCACAACCTCAGGGATTTCCCAAAAATTTCTTCCCGAATGATAAATTCCTCCAATGGATCCAATGGTCATTGAACTCTCACATCCAATGGCCAGATATATATTGTATCTCACATATGCTCAATTTTTTACCGATGCTACCACTTTGAAGAGATTCTTTCTTTAGGATGGATCGTTACCAAATCCAATGACTTAGTTCTCATCGGCCTCAAAACCGATAGATCTATGGCTCATAGCACTCTCAGACTTTCGACATCGAGTTTTTCTCATTGGAAATTTTTTTCGCTCATTCCCATAAACTTTCCCGAACTCCGCTCTTATGATAGGCTTATTTGCTTAACACTTACTAGATCTGTGGTCCATATTTTTTTATCCTGTCCTTGCAATATATTGATGGATATAATTAACTTGAAACTTTCCCATCGGTATTTCACTATAGCCTCATCTTCTAGGTTCTCCCAGAGGCACCCCTTCCAATAGGCTTCCTCCAAAGCCTAGATTTTTTAAAAACAATCGAGATTAGCTCTCCCTGCCAGTTGAACGGTTAACGTTTCACTATGTATTTTAACATAGAGTACAATGGGGATAATTATTTTCTACTTACCAATTCCATGGTATTCCCAGGCGTCTTCTTGCAAGGGCTTGAAATCGACTCCTTCGATATTTTAACCCACTTCCCAATGCCTAAGGAACACTCTACCATTAACCCCATGTGAGGTTTTTTTTAATATCTTGCAAGCTTTCCATTTCAAGACTAAATAAACACACAAGTTTATCGACCTTCACTTCCCTCCCATACACAATAATCATAGTTAATTCATTAACCCTTTAAGAGGAAATTACATTAATCCATTTCAACTCAGATTTTACTTTCATTCATCATATTCATACTATTATCGAGAGAAAAATGTAGTTTATAACCATTAATACGATTTTAATGGGAATACAAAGAAATACTTATTTGTTCACTGATATTATCAACCAACCAACTGAATGGTGGTGAATTCCTTTTGACCCAACCGTAGGCTATGCTGCACTTTTCCCTTTCTACAAAAAGCCACCCCCACGCCAAACCATGATACCACAAAGGGACTTTGACAAGTTGTCTAACAAGACAAAGAATGAATCGGGAAGGTTATTCTCTTCCACTCCATTGGAAAAAATATAAATTCCCCGTCTTCCCAATGATATTACGACCTCCACAGGCTTACCAAGAGCCTTCATTGTTGGATTTCCTCTACACAAAAGAGTCCCTTCTCTTTTACACAATTCCTTGGTGACCTCCCCTTACCACTATCGATTTATTTTTAGTAAGCACCAACCCAAAACCATCTCAACATCAGTCTACATATGGTTTTTCTCTATTCTAGGGTGACCATTCATGTTTTAGGAAAGCTTTCCATTTTTCTCGTGAAAAATTCCAAGTTTTTCTTTATTTTTTAGGTTTATGTGTGTGAGCTCAGTTTTCTCGCTCGCATTTCCATCTATTTGTGAGTCAAACTACTCATCTTTAGGTTTGAATGTTCTCTATATCTCTGTGTATTGTGTGTTTCATCCCCTTCTATCCCTTCCCTCTTCCTCCTCATCCCTCTTCCTTAACTGGAACATTCTCCTTGTTCCTCAGGATCCCCATTCACTTCTGTCAAAATAAATTCCCATTCGCTTCTATCAGAAGAAACTCCCAAGAGTCAAGATCCTGAATCAAAGGGGAAATTCCGGGTGCTTTTGGCTGAGAGCTACAACCAACCCATTACTCCTTCGAGTGTAATTCTGAAGACATTCATAACTACTCCAACTACCCAATCTAAATTCCATTAATGGGTTTCTTTTGGTCAGGGTGAACATGGTACTTTGGACAGGATAAGAATTCAAGGTTATGTAGGCGTGAGTTGGGTTTCTAGACAAGCATCATATTTTATTCATTAAAAATTCTCATTTTTTCCCTCTCACTAGTTTCCACTCATGTTATCATAACCAGTACTACAAGGCTTCCCTATTAGTTAGTTGATTGGTGTTTTTATTAACATAAAAAAAATTACATTATTCATTAATTACAATGCATGATGTCTTAAACATAATTACAGACTTGGGGGAAAGCGAGGTGTTACATGGAGAGAGAAAATGGAGGTATAGATATGTAAAGAGATAAAGGGGGGGAGTTGGGGAGAGAGAGCCAGGAGGGGGACACAATGAGTGAGAGAGGGAGGGGGATACTATTAGGGACCTAAACCCTTAACTTCTCATGTAGGTAGAATAATATATTTCCATGTAATAAAGGAAGATACTAGTTAATAAGGCCTATTTAATAAATATGAACAAGTCAATGTAAGAATACCTAATAGAAGATTTTGCTTATAGAAAGATCTTCCTCTAGAATATTCTTTAGAAGATAGAATTAGTATAAATAAGAGTAGAAGGTATGAGAGGAATTTGTCTTGAGAATTATTGTAATAGAGATCTTCTTTGTTGGAGGTTTCCCCCTCAAAGAAGAAAATTAAATTTGTTTCTTATCAATAAAGGTATTATTTTGGTGTTGTGGCTCCATATATTATGATGTTCTTCCACTATATTTCTATTATCTGTTGTTATTTCATTGGTATTCACTACAATGTTTCTATTTTCTACTATTATAATATATCTGGTGCCTAACAAGTGGTATCAAAGCACTTTCCTTGGCAAGATTTGTGGGTTAATTTTTTTTTTCCAGGGTAGAGACATGTTTCAGCATATTTAAGCTAAAGAGATCTGTCATTCAGTGCATAAATATATGGTCGAGGAAGCATACACGTTGGAAATACAAGAGGTACTTAAGCTCACATTGTTGGACACCCTTGTAACCCCTGTTGGTACCCCTTCGAGTGGTAGTGCATCGAAGAAAACATGTATACAGACTTGTGATTCAATGTACCTCTGGTATATCGGGAAACCCCCTAGTTATCCTGAAACCAACCATAGATCAACCAATCAACCACCTAAATGTTATAGTTCCACCGAGAACAACACTCGAGAAGATATACTCTAGTACCTAGGTAATCGGGTAGTATGACTAAGGGTATGATCTACCCTCTTTAGTTAGTGCCCTGAGATATTGGGTTGATTACTATTGTTGGACCCCACATGTATATCAGAGAGCTGTAGCACAGGGAAAACCCTTATCTGTAGGCACTCTGAAATCCCTAACCATTAGGAAGAAAACAAAACACAAAAGGAACAGAGAAGATCTATTTCCATACAACCTGTTAGCACTAGAAGTCACCTATAGATTGCGTTGGAGGTAATCCCAGTACCCATCAGATTTTTATGTCACAGGTTGGTTTTAAAGAGGTCTAATGGGCATAGACTCAATATGATATCGTTTTAACTCAGAAAAATGGACTGGTATGCACCTGTAGGTGAGGTATTTATTAACTTCAGTTAGTAAGTTGGAGTAAGGGTGAATAGAGGGAATACTTTGGTGAGGAGAGTGTAGAGGTGTGTTGTGGACATCAGGTCTTCTAATAGCTTAAGGATGAAAAAATTAAACACAAGTTCCTCTTGAATTCAAATATCAAAGAAACTGAAAGAAATTATAACAGCACTATAATCAAACATTCATCATAATACAGTTAGAACAATCCATGTGAATCAGTCATTCATGAACTCTCTCAGTATTAGAGGCAAATAATATGGAGTAAGAAAGATGACTTAGATTAACCAAGATGTCTCAAAAACAAATATATAACTAGAGAACCAGTGTTCTTCATAAAAAATATCACAATAGCAGGGATCTTAGCTCAACCATTCAACCTTAACAAAATATCAAAAATGTCTATAAATACCCAGCAATGTTGCAACCACCAGGAGTGTGTTAAGAACCAAATATCAATATAGCATAGAAAAACCTCAAAATAAGTACTCAACACCTTGAAAAAGAGATAAATTCATATAATAAGCCTCTTCGAGGCGGCAACCTCCTTCTACCCACATAAATGTACAATTACAAGATGATTCAAAATGAAAATGCCTCCTTGGTATATATAGGAGACTAGGAGGTATAATTACAACTAATGGCCTAACGCCGACATAAATAAAAGAACATTACTAATATAATATGCCCCAATTAAGGGGTAATGAGCCACTATTTAGGGATTAACATGCCCCTCCCCTTGAGACAAGTGTTGTCTGCAACGCTTGAGTAACTCTAGATGCTTCTATATAAAAGACTCATCTTCCCAAGTGGAATCTTTAGCCGGTAGTTTCCTCCATTTAATGAGATAATCTAAAATGGATATATTCCTCAGCTAGCGAATTCTTGTGTCAGTGATGGCTTCAGGCTCCAAGATGATTTTTCCTTCCTCGTCAAGTTCTGGCAATATAGTTTGAACTGGGATATTGTCACCTATAACCTTCTTTAAGCATGAAACATGGAAAACTGGTTGTACTCGTGAAGATGCAGGCAACTCTAATCTGTATGCCATAGTACCAATATTTTGCAACACCTTATAAGGGCCATAGTACTTTGGTGATAATTTATTATCCTTCTTGGCTTGCTTGAGGGACATCTGTTTGTATGTTTGTAGTATTAAAAACACCCAAAATCCTACTTCAAAACTTCTTTCACTGCGATTTTGATCTGCTTGTTTTTTTATACGATTATGTGCCATGGCCAGGTTGTCCTTTAATATTTGGAGAACTTGTTGTTGATGCTCGATGTGACCTTCCACTTCTTGAACCTTAGATTTTTCTTTTAGAGAAGAAGTGATGGAAGGAGGGTAGTATCCATAGAGTTCCATAAATGGTTTCATTTTTGTTGCGGTATGAAGGGAAGTGTTTTACCACCATTCTCCCAAGGGTAACCATTTGAACCATTGTTTTTGTTTATCAGAGACAAAGAAATGAAGGTATCCTTTCATACATTTGTTCACTATATAGGTTTGTCCATCAGATTGAGGATGATAGGATGAGCTATGAGCCAATTGAGTACCCAAACAAGAAAATAATTCTGTCCAAAAATGTCTAGTGAAGATGGGATCTCTGTCGCTTACAATAATCTTTAGGCTACCATGTAGCTTTTGAACTGTCTCCATGAATGCGGCGGAAACTGTACTAGATTTGAAGGGAAGCGAGAGTGCTCAAAAGTGTGAGTACTTGGTCAGTTTATCAACAATCACCATGATGACACTCTTTCCTTCAGAATTCTTTAACCCTGTGATAAAATCCATGGAAACCTCCTCCCAACACTAACTTGGGATGGCTAATGGTTGTAAAAGACCTGGGGTATTAATTGTTTCCACCTTATTTTGTTGGCAAACCAAACATTTTGCCACAAACCTTTGAACATCATTTTTAAGGCCATCCCAAAAAAATTCCTTCTTGACCCTATGGTAGGTTTTTAAAAATCCCGAGTGCCCTCCTACTAGAGAGGTGTGCAATTCCAATAGTACCTTTTGTTTGAGTTGGGATT
>ML778758.1:471782-484937 GCA_009831015.1 Picea engelmannii
CCACAAACCTTTGAACATCATTTTTAAGGCCATCCCAAAAAAATTCCTTCTTGACCCTATGGTAGGTTTTTAAAAATCCCGAGTGCCCTCCTACTAGAGAGGTGTGCAATTCCAATAGTACCTTTTGTTTGAGTTGGGATTTCGTACATAAATATAAGAGATCTTTGTACCATAGTGAATCGTTTTTCCATGTAAATGTATCTGATGTACTGGAATCCTGTTGCAACCTTTGAATGAGACTCCACACTTTTTTTTCATTCTTTCATTCATCCCTTGCTTCTATTATCCAATCGGGTTGGATGATCGAGATAGCACAGAGAAAGGCCTCAACATCTTCATCCTTCCTTGAGAGTGCATCTACCACAACATTTTGCTTCCCTTTTTTATAGACGATTTCAAAATCATAACCCAATATCTTGGTTACCCATTTTTATTGTTCTTCTGAAGATAGTCTTTGTTCCAAGAAGTATTTAAGACTATCATGATCTGTTTTGATCTTGAAGTGCATACCTATTAGGTAAGGAAGTCGTTTCTTCAATGCATGTAGTATTTCCATCATTTTCTTCTCATAAATGGGTTTATATAAGTCCCTTCCCTTGAGTAGTCGACGTTCAAAAGTCAGGGGCCTTCCTTCTTGCATTAGGACAGCACCAATTCCATTTCCCAAGGCATCACATTCCACAATAAAGGTTTTTTTGAAGTCTGGAGTGGTCAACACAGGAGCTTTTCACATCATCTCTTTAAGTTGTTCAAAATCTTTAGTTTCCTCTGGAGTCCATGAAAATGCATCCTTCTTAGTTACTGTCGTTAAAGGTGTTTCTATTCTTCCATAGTGTCGCACAAACTTGTGGTAGTAACCTGTCAAACCAAAAAATCCTCTAAGATTCTTTAATGTTTTGGGAATTGGCTAGTCCATCATGGCCTTAATCTTGTTAAGGTCTACCTTGACACCTTCATGAGATACAATATGACCCAAATACTCTACCTCCTTCACTCCAAAGAAACATTTGGATGGTTTGGCTTATAGTTGTTGCTCCTTTAGTAGTTGTAGCACCTTGTCAACATGTTGCACATGATCCTCCCAAGACTTTCTATAGATTAGTATATCATGAAAAAATACTAACACAAATTTTCGAAGGAAGGTCTTGAAAATGGAATTCATCAACCCTTGAAATGTGGAAGGTGCATTTGTAAGGCGAAAAGGCATGACCAAAAATTCATAATGGCCTTCATGAGTTCAGAATGATGTTTTTGGGATATATTCTTCTTTCATTCTAATCTGATGATACCTTGAACGAAGATCCAACTTTGTGAAATAGATTGCTCCATGTAGTTCATCTAACAATTCATTAATGACAAGAATGGGAAACTTATATTTAATAGTGATCTTGTTGAGTTGTCTATAATTTGGAAACATACACCATGAGCCATATTTCTTGAATACCATTACCACTGGTGCAGAGTAAGAACTTTAGCTATGTCTAATAATGCCAGCCTCTAACATTTCTTCAACCATGCACTCAATTTCAATCTTCTGGGCATAAGGGTATATGTATGGCCTGATGTTAGGAGGAACACTCCTCGGAATTAGGTGAATATCATGATCATGATTTTGAGTGGGTGGAAGACCTTTGGGAATATCTTCAAATACTTTGGAATTCTTATCAATGATCCCTTAGAGATCTAGAGGAATAGATGGCTTAGATGTTTGAACATCTAGTGAGCATAGTTGTGAAATAACACCTTGATGCCCCTTTTTCAATAATTTTGTCATGGAATTAGAGCTTATCAACTTACCGGGTTTCCTTGTGATACCTCTTAACTCAATTTATTTTCCTTCCAATGAAAATTTCATGAAAAGTTCTTGAAAATTAAAAGCCACTATTCCTAATGATTGTAACCATTGGATTCCTAGTACAACATCAGCACCACCCATGGGTATATCAATCATTGGACTATTCATTACATATCCCCCCATAGTAGCATTGATCTTATTGCATTTTCCTGAGCAATTGATAGTTCCTCCATTTGCAATCATTACTTGAAACTCTGGTGTTGGATATACAAAGCAATTGAGATCTTTGGCTAATTTATAGTGAATGAAATTATGAGTACTGCCAGAATCAATTAGGACTATTACCTTTTTCTATTTGATATATCCTTCGATCTTGAGGGTTTGAGGAGTGTTAATTCCAGCCAATGCATTACATGATATCGTGGGAGTCAACTCTTCAGATAAAATTGATTCTACATTTTCATCTTGAGATGGCTCTTGTTCATGTTCTTGTTCTTCTTCCTCTTCACAATCTATGTAGAATAATTTCTTATCACCACACTTATGTCCCTTACTGTACTTGCTTTCACAATTAAAGAATAAACCTTTTTCTTTTCTTTCCTCCAATTGTTGAGGTGCCAACCTTGTAGGTTGAGGTGTTTTAGAAGAAGTAGCATTATTCTCTCTATAGATGTTAGGATTGGTCCTTCTAGTAGCCATAGCCATATTTTTACTTTCAACATTTCCTGCCACCCTAAATTCATTCTCCAATGATTTGGGTTCCCAAAGGCGAACCTCATGTTGAATGTTATCTCTTAAAGTTCCTATGAATACATCAATAAAGTGCTCATCTGGAATATCTGTTACCTTTATACTCAATCTTTGGAAGTTCTCAATGTGTTCTATAACTGAACCCTTTTGCTTGAGATTTATCAATTGGCTAAAGAAGGTATTGCTCCTTGTATCCTCATAGTGTGCTATCATTTCTTCCGTGACAATTGTCCAAGTGACGAGTGATTTGCGAGAACACAACCATATATACCATACAAATTTATTGGGTTCTAAATATAAATAAGTGATTCGTACCTTTTGTGTATGTGGCACATTATGTAGATCAAAGAATTGCTCCATCTGAAGTATCCATGTGATAGGATCCTTCCCATCAAACTTCCTCATATCAATATTAGGAACGTGGTTCATATTCAACCCAAAGTTAGAGTTTCTCCATTCTTGATTCACCTTCCTTGTGTCCTCATCATGAATTTCATGGGATACATTTGCACTTTCAAGTGTCCTCTCTATTACAAAATTTTTCAATCCTTCCATGAAACCATCCATCTTTGCCTCCAACTTAGCTTCCATCTCTTGTAGTTCATCTTTTGTTACTATATTCTTTTGTAAATCATTTATGTCCCTACATATTTCTTCACCTTCATCAAGAGTCCAAGTAGGATTGTCTGGAGGCTTATTTGGTGTAGAATTTCCCTTTTTGGGTGGCATGTTGGCCAAGTATCACTTTTGAACCTTGATTTTGAGGTGGTTCTGCTAGACAATATTTCTTCTACTATATTTCCAAAGTTTCAGACCTTTTGGGTATGAAACTTTATTTTTTGTAGTTCTCTAATATTTCTTCTCTGCAATGCTACAGGTATGATCAAAATTGGATGTGCCAAGTGGAATTTACGGTATCTTCCCCACAACTTGTTGATTTTTGGCCTTTTCAATAGATCTCACTTGTATAACGTGCCCCGCACAAAATAATTGATATAAAATTCTAAAACTCGTACCAGAA
Organism: Picea engelmannii; assembly: GCA_009831015.1. Classification (NCBI taxonomy): domain Eukaryota; kingdom Viridiplantae; phylum Streptophyta; class Pinopsida; order Pinales; family Pinaceae; genus Picea; species Picea engelmannii. The sequence continues at coordinate 475,349 of ML778758.1, forward strand.
ATACTACAGACTGTACACTAGCAAATGAATCCTGTCTCACACAATTTGGATACTCTAGGAATAAGTTATGATTGTTTTACCTGGAACACCTTCTTGAGTCTAGTCAATAGGACTAGTCAGATACCCTATATTCCATAGGGTGTATCTAAAAATGTAAGATGACCCAAAAGATGAAAGTTTTACCACAGATACCTTACTAATTTCTTTGAATATCCTATAGATTTTAGGGTCTGAAACATTAGAGAAAAAATTTTATAGTGAAAATTCCGCAATGACTCAGTTCAGGAAGATTCCAAAACCCTATATTGCATAGGTTGTATCTCCGAAAGTATAAGGCCTCAGGAGATGAAATTTGAACCCAATGTACCTTGATTCATCTACTAAATACCCTCCAATTCGTTCCTTCTGAAAAATTGTAGAAAAATAGTTATAGTGAAATTTACAAGGTGTCTCAGATGTAGCAGCAAAACCCCAAGACCTTGAGCTCTGATACTATATGTTAAGAACCAAATATCAATATAGCATAGAAAAACCTCAGAATAAGTACTCAACGCCTTGAAAAAGAGATAAATTTAGATAATAAGCCTCTTCAAAGGGGAAACCTCCTTATGCCCACATAAATTTACAATTACAAGATGATTCAAAATGAAAATGTCTCCTTGGTATATATAGTAGACTAGGAGGTATTATTACAACTAATGGCCTAAAGCCGACTTAAATAAAATAACATTACTAATATAATATGCCCCAATTAAGGGGTAATGAGCCACTATTTAGGACTTAACAGAGTGTGATCATACCACTACCTTCAAAGCCTTCAGTCGGTGCCTTCTTTGTCAGATTGTGCAAGTTTTCTCATGTCAGATGTGAGCCAAGCGCAGTTATGTTCTTTACAAGAAAAATTTTCCATAAGGAAGATTTGGATCGTCAGTGTGCCTTCATGATTGTGCTCTACAATGATTTCCATTTATGGGGTGAGACAAGGTCTCAACTGTTGTCCCCAATCTTCAATAACTACCTTCATCAGGATCAAGATGAGGCCTGACACCCATGAATGCTTCAGACGGTGCCCACGACTTCTGAGAGTCAATCTCGGTGCCTTAAGTCTATGTAGATCTTATTTCATGACCAATATGAGTGTTGCTAGCACCATAGCTCTACCTAATGTTTGTGTGATGATGTGGTGAGAGAAAAATGCGTTGAGGTGGGGTGATGTGGAGAGGAAGTGGAATATATTTTGAAGGTGCTTGAGTTGTTCAGACCTCAACGTTTTCATTCTTCCTATGGAAATCATCGGCAGAATGCCACATGATTTACACCATAATTCTCCTAAGGGTAAATCTCGGTCATTTATTGATTCCTATGAATCAGGTGGAAAATTCATGTGTTAACATATAGTCTCCATGGGGGATAAAGACCTCCCTGTGAGGCTCTAAGAAATCCTTTTGCAGCTTCAGTGCCTTAGTGTTTGGTTGTGGAGTCACTTATAAAAACCAAAAACAAAACAAAAATGATATTTACAATGACATGGGAAGCCACTCATGGCTTAAGTAAAAAAATTCTTCAAAAAATGCCCATTTACCAAAAACTTCAGCATGCTCCAAATCCTACAACTTGTAAGTGTTATTTGAAAAAACGTCAGAAATTTTGAAGGGGTCGATCCACAAGGCCTAAAATTTACCGTTCTTTCTTTTATATTTCTTTGGTGCATCCCACTTGAGTACTATATCTCCCAACTGGAAATCCTCTTTGTTCACCTTCTTGTCAAAGGACCACTTGATCTTCTGTTGATGATCATATGCTTTGTCTAGTAGTTTCTCCCTCATCTGCTACATTTCTACTAGTTGTTGTATTCTCCTAATCATATCATTTGATTCTCCCTGGTAGTCTTGGAAGAATTTCACCACAGGTAAGACAAGCTGAGAAGGAAAAATGGATCCAACTCCATATACAAGTTGGAAAGGAGATATACCAAGAGATCTCTATGTTGTCACTCTGTCAGCCCATAAAGAAAATTTAAGCTTTGAATCCCATGCCTTCTTGTTTTCCTCTAACAGTATTTTGATGATATTAATAAGGTTCTTGTTAGAGGACTCTTCCAGTCCATTCCCTTAGGGATAGTAAGGACTAGAGTGAATCAATGTGATTCCAAATTGTTCACAAAACCTAATCAATGGTTCAACCTTGAAAGTTACAGCATTATCAGTGACAACTCTATTTGGACAACCAAATCTTGCCATAATATCTTCAATAAAACCAATGATTATCTTGTGGGAATCATTTCTTGTGGGGATGGCCTCTATCCACTTAGTAAAGTAGTTTGTGGAAGTCAAGATCCACCTATGTTGACCACTTGATGCAGGATGAATTTCCCCAATAAAATCTAGGCCCCACAACTGAAAGGGTACTGAAGCTACCATGAGCCTTAATGGCAAAGACTTGAGTTGTTGATTTCCAGAGAATTTCTGACACTTGACACAAGACCTGATCTTTGCATAGACATCAGTGAAGAGACTAGGAAAAAAATACCTAGCCCTGAGAATCTTGTAGGTTGTGGTTCTCCAGAAGTGATGCCCCACACATAAACTATCATGAAAATCATACATAATATTTTGGGCTTCCTGTGGGTCTAGACATCTCAAAATCACTCCTAAAGGGTCTTTCCAATATAGAACTTGATCAATCAGACAATATTTAATTGATTTTATGTTCAAATCTCTTACCTTGCTCTTTCTCGTGCCATCAAGAGGCTGGCAAAAAATATAGGAAAAATATAATGTCTTTGTACCAAGTGCATCCTGCCAACGGGAGTGTGACTTTAGGATCTTCATCAGAGAACTCAACTTGTTGATTCTCTAAACAACTGTTGATGAAATTGACCCCCAAGGCTTTATAATTAGATTCATCCAGAAACCTAGATAAACATTGACCTTTAACCAATTTGGTAGGCTTTATTTCAAGATCAAATTCAATGATTTTGGTAATCCACTTGCTCCTTCTTTCGTCTATGTCAGGCTGAATGAGGATGTCCTTCACAGAGGCTGAAGGGACATATGTAATGAATTTTGAATGTAGCACATAAACTATGAAATCTTTGAGATCTTTAACCAAAGCATGCACCTACTTTTCCGTGATGTCATACTTTATTTCAACATCTCTCAGTGCCCTACTGAAAAAGGAAATGGGTTGCTCTAATCCTTCGACACTTTTCTACAATAAAACAATTGCTACTATGTCAAATGAAGAAAAAGAGAAAATTAGAAACTTGGAGTAGTTAGGACTGATGAGCACAGGTGCTTCAGTCAAGGCCTTCTTTTTTTGGCCAAAAGAGTTACGAGATTCAAAATTCCATTTGATTTCATTTCCTTTCCTCAACATGGTTGTGATAAACTTCACCAACTCAGCAAAATTTGAAACAAACCTTCTCGAAAAATTAATTTTTCCCAAGAGAGACTGAACTTCTTTCTTGGATCTTGGGAGTGACAAAGTTTGGATAGCCTCTACCCTTCTTAGATCAATCCTTACCCCCTCAGCTAACACAATGTGCCCCAACAGTTTCCCCTCTTTCATGGAAAATAATGACCTTTTTGGATTTAAAGAGAGACCAAACTTTCTGCATTTCAAAAAGACCCTTTTCAAATGGTCATGATGTTCTTCATCAGATTGTGAGAACATTGTTATGGCATCCAAATAGATTACCACAAACTTGTCCTATTCCCCAATAAATGTTATGTCCATGGCTCATTGAAAGGTTTCCCCTGCGTTCATCAGACCAAAGGGCATCTTAGCATACATGAATGTTCCCCAAAGGGTATTGAAGGTTGTCTTCTCTCTTTCTTAAAGCAAGACAGAGATATGATTGTAGGAAGAAAATCCATCAATCATGGGCATCCTAGATGCACCTGTTACCCTCTGTAATATGTGCTTCATCTTTGGCAAGGGGTAATTGTCCTTCTTAGAGCTTCTGTTCAGGTTCCTGAAATCGACACAAAGTCTTATTTATCCATTATTCTTTCTCGCTAGGACCAAGTTGGCCACCCATTCGGAATACCTCAGAGGGGTGATAATATGGGCATCTAAAATATTTTTCACCTCTTTCTCCATAATAAGAAGCAACATAGGATTTATTTGTCTCAATTTCTGCCTAAATGGTTTGCCCCCTTCCTTCAATGGTATCTTATGCTCAATGACAATTGTGTCATATGTTCTTAGATCTTGATATGTCCAGGCAAACACATCAACAAATTATTTTAACAACTTTGCATATTCAGCCCTTTTCTCCCTTGACAAGTTGCTTGACAAATTGACAAATTTTGGGTCCTTCTTTGTGCCAATATTACACTCAGTTATATCAGCATCATCAGTTGAGCCTTTAAATTTTACTACCACATCATTCCCATCAAATAATATTTCCAAAGGAACTAGTCCCTTTGGAATATGGTTGGTAGGCAGATGAACAATATGGTGATTATAATTTTTATTAAAAAATACATCAGCATGAGGGTTACTTTCAAAATCATGATCCTGATCAATATGTAATGTAGAGAACTCATCAACGGACTCAATAAATTTTTTTATCTCAAGATCATCCTCAAACACCTTCCAATTCTTGACATTTTCAGGTATAGAGGGTCTATATTTCACCTCTACATCATACTTGAGTTTAGGTGGCAGTGGGACTCAGAAATGGCTTGCTTAAACAGCCAAAGAATCGGCCATGGTATTCTCCTCTCTTGGAATAAATGAAATGTTGAAAGCCAAGAAGAAAATGTCAACCAGGTCCCACACTTTGTTTATGTAAGCTCTGAGCCTAGGATGCTTAGCTTGGTAAATACTTATGATCTGATGAACAATTATCTCTGCATCACCAAATACTGATAGCTCTTAAATTCCCATGTCCTTTGCAGCTGTTAAACCTAAAACAAGAGCTTCATACTTTGCCACATTATTGGTAGCTTCAAAATATAACTTGTAAGACAAGGGTATGGTATCTTGACATGGTGAAACAAAGACTACTCCAGCACCAGCACCTTCCTTAGAAGAGGCTCCATCAAAGAACATCTTCCAAACATGGGTTGTTGGAGGAGGGCTTTCACAAAAAGCAATGGAATATTTTATAATTTCAAGAGGAGGTTCAAGAGTATCAGTCAGCTGCAATATGTTGGATCCCAAATCAGTGTCAAAAGAAAAAAGAGGGTGGTTGGTGGGGCTTGCTTCATCACTGATGATGTACACAAGCTACGCTTCCTTGTAGAGTCTCCTTTGTTCACCCTCGAATACATGAATGGTGGCGTATGAAAGGTCCATCTGCAAGGTTCCCCCTAGTCTCTTTATCCAAGATCTAGATAGGAGCATCCTGAACTTAGGGGGAACATCAGCCACTACAATATCCATGACCACACTTTTCATTGGCAGCTAGAACAAATAAATGGCCATGTATTTGATAACCCCAAGTCACTTTACCTTTCTGGAGTTGAAAGAATACAGTTCGTGGTAAGATTTTGTAACCTCCAACCCAAGATCTTCCATGACAATATTAGGCATAAGATTGTGAGATGCCCCTAAATCCATAAAGTAGTTATGAAATACCTTATCATGGATGTTCAATGAGCTTTATAAAGGAGGGGAGGAATCATCTCTATCTTCTACCAAATTCCCTAATATGATAGCTAGCCTTTCATCTTGGAGGTTAACTAAGTCTGTGGAGTGAGATGCAGGTTTGGGATGAAAAATATTAGATAGGCACCTTCTGAAATCCTCATTTTGGACTAACTTTGAGAGAGGTACAAGGATTCTAATCTTTTTAATCTCATGCTCAAAGCTATAAGGTGAGGGACGCTTCAGAATCTCATTCACCTCTACGACGGGACTTTTGACCACTGGTGGGGGGCTCTGTGCCTTCATTTCTTTGTTGTTTCCCACTATATATCTAGTAGGTTTCTCATCTCTATCAGGTCATTCAGGAATGTCAGGATTTGGTTCTTTCTTCTTGGATCTGAGGTTATATTTATTTAGATCGTTGTTGGTCTTTTCTCCTTTTCTCAGCTCATTCAGTTGATCAATTATGAGGGCCTATTCGTATGAAAACTGAGTTAAATGAGGGGATGAAGAGGTATCTCCAAGGAAATGGATCTCAGGATCAATATCTTCTCCCTCTTCATTTTCATCAGTAACCAAGTTATTTTGGAGAGGATTTTGGATTTTCTAATCATCTATGTTCTTGTTTCTCTGATCTCTTTGGATGATCTGAGGGGAATTAGTTGGTCTTTTGAAACTACTCCTATTCTCAGTATTTTGGGAATTCCTATAGCTCTGCTTTCCTTCTAATTCAATCTTTTCCATTCTAGCAGAAAGTGATTTTAGTAGCTTGGTCACTTCATCCGTTTGAGGGAGGGCAGCAGAGGAACTAGAAGTCGTAGTTTCAGACCTACCTTTTCCTTTGTCTCTATCAGCTTTACTCCTAAGTTTGTCAGCTGCCAATATATTGGATTCTACTTCAAGGGTTGCCTCTTGCATATGAGCCAAGGAGGTAGCTCTTCTTTCTCTCAACAGGAGGAAAAAATCAGGGTCAAAATCATTAGCATAAGTCATCTTGGCAGATGTTTTTGTATGTTTAATTTCAGCGGGAATTTTTTTATACATATTATTAAATCTCTTCGAGAAGTCTAAAACATATTCCCCCTCTTCTCTCTTAAGTTCCCTTAATTCTGTAATATAATAAAGGATGTATTTTTTATTCCGCCGATGTATTAAGAATGAATCATCTAGAGAAGCAATCCCATCAATAGATCTAGGAGGCAAGTCCATAAACCAGTCCCTGGCATCACCATCAAGGCTTTGACAAAAACTCTCATCCACACATCTTCATTTTCGATGGCCTGAATCTCTACAAATCTGTAAAAGGATGCAAGGTGATCTTCTATAGTCATGTCTCCCTCCCCTGTGAACTGGGGAATGTACTTAAGGTAGTTCGTGGTTGGGAGAGAATTCATAGGCTGAGGTAAAACAAAAGGGGCATATCTAGTAGCCAATATCTCAGCCATCCTATTCCTAGGAGGATTAGCACCTGCCATTTGGACATGAATTGGAGGAGAACCAGGAGGATATGGAGTTCGGACAGGTGAGACTGGGGTTGTGCTTCTGGGAGAAAAACCAAAAATTTGAGCATTAGGAGATAAAGATGAGGGGATAGAGGTAACAGAGGTTCCCCCTTCTGTAACTGCAACAACTCTAATAGGAGGAGGAGTAGTAAAGTTTGGATTAGGAAATTCTTCTAAGTTCAAATCTCTCTCCTTCCACTTCACACTTCAGGGGAGAAAGGGGTGTAAAATCTCTCTCCTTCCAAACCAAGAATAGGAGGGGAGAAATCGGCAGGAAAACTCCCAAAATTTAAATTTCTTGAAACTCCAGCAGTTTGTATAATAGGAGAATCAGAAACAGTTGCTAGAGTTTGTAAATAGGGATTATGCAAATTATCAGAAAAACTTGGTACAACAGTGGAGGTACCTTTTTTAGTGGTCTTTCCCTTTCTAATAATTTCCTCTGGGTCAGCTTTAGGCATTGCTAGAGGCAGCAGTGAAGTGGACCTCGTGTGTCTTCCTTTGGGAGTCGAAATAGTGGAGTCGCCAGGTGAAAGTTGCGATATTCAATGGTACTAATATCTGGTGCACCTTCAGAATCAGAGATTCTTTTTCATTCTATCCAAGGGAAAAGTCTTCAATTCGTTCCCTGGCAGCGGCACCACAAATGTTAGCACTAGAAGTCACCTCTAGATTGCGTTGGAGGCAAGCCCAGTACCCATAATAGTTTTATGTCACATGTTGGTTTTAAAGAGTTTAAATGGGCGCAAACTCAAGAGGATATCGTTTTAACTCAAAAAAATGGACCGGTATGCACCTGTAGGTGAGGTCTTGATTAACTTCGGTCAGTAAGATGGAATAAGGGTGAATAGAGGGAAGAATTTGGTGAGGAGAGTGTAGAGGTATGTTGTGGACATCAGGTCTTCCAGCAGCCTAAGGACAAAAAACTTAAACACAAGATCCTCTTGAATTCAAATCTCAAAGAAACTGAAAGAGATTATAACAGCACTATAATCAAACATTCATCATAATACAATTACAACAATCCATGTGAATCAGTCATTCATGAACTCTCTCAGTATCAGAGGAAAATAATATGGAGTAAGAAATCTGACTTAGATTAACCAAGATTTCTCAAAAACAAATACATAACCAGAAAACAAAAATATGACTTAGATTAACCAAGATTTCTCAAAAACAAATACATAACCAGAGAACCAATGTTCTTCATAAAAAATATTACAATAGCAGGGAGCCTAGCTCAACCATTCGACCTTAACAAAATATCAAAAGTGTCTATAAATACCCAGCAATGTTGCAACCACCAGGAGTGTGATCGGACCACTACCTTCAAATCCTTCAGTCGGTGCTTGCTCTATCATATTGTGCAGGTTTTCTCATGTTAGACGCGAGCCAGGCATCGTTTTGTGCTTTACAGGAAAAATTGCCCATAAGGAAGCTTCAGATCATCAACGTGTGTTAAGAACCAAATATCAATATAGCATAGAAAAACCTCATAATAAGTACTCAACACCTTGAAAAAGACAGAATTTCAGATAATAAGCCTCTTCGAGGGAGCAACCTCCTTTTACCCCACATAAATGTTCAAGTACAAGATGATTCGAACTAAAAATCTCTCCTTGGTATATATAGGAGACTAGGAGGTATAATTACAACTAATGGATTAAAGCCGATATAAATAAAATAGCATTACTAATGTAATATGCCCCAATTAAGGGGTAATGAGTCAATATTAGGGCTTAACATACCCCTCCCCTTGAGACAAGTGTTGTCTGCAATGTTTGAGTAACTCTGGATGCTTCTGTATAAAAGACTCATCTTCCCAAGTGGAATCTTCAGTCGGTAGTTTCTTCCATTTAATGAGATACTCTGAAATGGATCTATTCCTTAGCTGGTGAATTCTTGTGTTAGTGATGGCTTCGGGATCCAATATGATTTTTCCTTCCTCATCAAGTTCTGGAAATATATTTTGAACTGGGATCTTGTCTCCTATAACCTTCTTTAAGCATGAAACATGGAAAACTGGGTGTACTCGTGAAGATGCAGGCAACTCCAATTTGTATGCCATAGTACCAATCTTTTGCAACACCTTATAAGGGCGATAATACTTTGGTGATAATTTATTATCCTTCTTGGCTTGCTTGAGGGACATATGTGTGTATGGTTGTAGTCTTAAAAACACCCAATCCCCTACTTCAAAACTTATTTCACTACGATGTTGATTTGCTTGTTGTTTCATGCGATTTTGTGCCATGGTCAGGTTGTCCTTTAAGATTTGGAGAACTTGTTGTTGATGCTCGATGTGATCTTCCACTACTTGAACCTTAGATTTTTCTTTTAGAGAATAAGTGATGGAAGGAGGGTAGTATCCATAGAGTTCCATAAATGGTTTCATTTTTGTTGCGGTATGAAGGGAAGTGTTTTACCACCATTCTCCCAAGGGTAACCATTTGAACCATTGTTTTTGTTTATCAGAGACAAAGAAATGA
>ML778758.1:495208-511808 GCA_009831015.1 Picea engelmannii
CGGATTTCAAGGGAGGATGAAGTATTTTGGTGATGTGTTCTAAGGTATGTTATTTTCAGGTCATCTTACCATTTTTGCTATAACTTTTTTTCTAGAATGATTCAGATGGTGAAATCGCTATGGTATTGAGAAGACATATCAAGATATCTCTGGTAAAAATTTCAGCTCTTGATTCGCTATAATTATGGAGATACACTCTATGGAAGATAGGGTTTGTGACTAGTCCTGAAGTTAGTGAATAAATAGGTGTTCCGGGTAAAACAGTCATAACTTCTTCATACAAAATCCAAATTAAGTGGGACCACTTCCATTGGAAATAGTACAGAATTTTGTTTCTTGTGTGAAATTTTCAGAATTGGATGTTAAATATTGAGCGTGGGGCATGCTATACAAGTTGGGTCTTCTGAATAGACCATAATTGAATAAAGTCTACCATTCTTTCTATAACCTCTTTTTGGGGAGGACTCAAGGAGTGAAAATTGGAGGAGTTTCAGAGAATACATTGAGGAATATTATCTACAGGATCAGAGTACTCCAAGAATTGAAGAATTGTAGAAATTGAAGAAGTCTCAAGAAGCATTATCAGGTTCTATGTGATGATTGGTTGATGGTGAGGATTTAATGTAAAGTTTTATTATCTCTCATATATTCTTGGGTGGAAGGAAGGGGCAAGGATGGAGAGTCCAAATCTCTCTTGATATTGGAGGATTGTATCTTCCTCTTGGATTTTTATCCCTCCCTTTACATTTGGAAGCTATAGCTACCTTTGGAAGTCATTACTTCCCTTGAACAATAACTATTGATTATTTCTCATATATTGTGCATGGTGTATTGTGGTGTATTGGTGTAACTCTTATATTGTTGTTCATTTCTCATTGGATATAGTTGAATGGTTTAAGTACAAGTTGAAAAAGGTTTTAAATTGTACTTGATACTAATTCACCCCCCTCTCAGTATCAACATCCCTCCCTCAATAAAATCACCATCAAAGAAAAATTTCCCATTCCTGTCATTGATGATCTCTTGGATGAATTAAGCGGTGCTCAGTATTTTACTAAAATTGATCTATGTTCTAGCTACCTCTATATACATATGCAATACATTCCTAAGATTACATTTTGCACTCATGAGGGTCACTATGAATTCTTGGTCATTCCCTTTGGCCTGTGTAATGCTCCCTCCACTTTCCAAAGTCTCATGAACCATGTTTTTCATCCTTTTCTCCATCATTTTGTTCTAGTTTTCTTTGATGATATTCTCATCTATAGTAAAACCTGGGAAAATCATCTTACCCATGTGGATCAAGTTCTCAAGCTACTCTCTCAGCACCAACTTTTCTCAAGAAATCTAAATGTGCCTTTGGAGATTCAGAAGTGGATTACTTGGGTCATATTGTCGAAAAGGATGGTGCAAGGGTGGATCCTAAGAAAATTGAAGCTATGCAAGATTGGATGTGCCTAAAATCTCTCAATATCTTGCATGGTTTTCTGTGTGTAAAAGGATATTATCACAAGTTTGTTAAGAATTATGGAAAAAATGCAGCAGCTCTTACTGCTCTCCTAAAAAAGAATGATTTCACTTGGACTCCAGCGATTGATCAATCATTTCAAGCCTTGAAAGAATCCATGTGCGCAACTCATGTATTTTCCCTTCCTGACTTCATAAAGACTTTTGTACTCGAATGTGATTCCTTCAAGAAAGGAATTGGCGTAGTACTCATGCAAGAGGGTAGACCCTTGGCCTTCACTAGAAAAAAACTATTGGAGAAACATCTTGGAGAATCAATCTATGCAAAGGAAATTTTCGCTATTCTGCGTGGTGTGGATATCTGTCATCCTTATATCTTGGGGCAACGCTTCCAAATTAAAACCAACCATCAAAGCCTCAAGTATTTCCTAGAATAAAGGATTTCATACTAGAAACAACAAAAGTGGGTGACCAAGCTATTTGGCTATGATTATGAGATCATTTATAAGAAGGGAAAATAAAATGTAGTGGTTGATTCTCTATCTAGAAAGTATGAAGAAGAAGGATCCATTTTTTCCCTCTCCTTCATTGTACCATATTGGATCCAAGTTGTTCACCAGGAATGGCTGCAAGACCCCAAAACTTCTTCATTGATCCAAAAATTGAATGACAATTCTCTAGTTTCTCCTGCATACTCTTGGCACAATGAAGAGATTCAATACAAATTATGTCTACATTTAAGCCACCAATCGCAACTTAAATTCATGGTGATTTCTAAGCTTCATGTTTTACCCACAGCAGGGAATTTTGGGTTTACCAAAACCTATGAACGAGTTAAACATTCTTCGTTATGGGATGGTATGAAACAAAACCTTTGCACCTTTGTGGTTGAATGTGATGTATGTCAACACAACGAGGGGGAAACTGTCAAAGCTTCAGGCACACTACAACCTCAAATATGGAAATAAGTCAGTCATCATGGTGGTAGTTGATCTCCTTTCCAAATATGCTCATTTTGGTGCTCTTCAACACCCATTCACAACATCCACAGTGGCTCATATTTTCATGGATCATATTTTCAAGCTTCATGGCATGCCTCATTCTATTGCATCTGATAGAGATCCCACTTTCACCAACAATTTTTGGCAAGAATTATCCAGGCTCCAAGGCACACAATTACATCTCAGTACTTCTTATCACCCATAGATTGATGGCCAATATAAATTTGTCAACAAGTGTTTGGAAACATATTTGAGGTGTTTTTCGTCTGACCAGAAACATCAATATACTCAATGGTTACCCCTAGCTGAATGGTGGTATAACACATATTACCATATTGTTACCCGCATGACTACTTTTGAAGCATTATACGGACAAAATCCCCCATTAGTTCTTTCCTACATACTAGGGGTATCGAAGGTTCAGGAGGTTGACAACAATATCACATTCTATGCTTACATTCTCCATGCTCTCAAATACAATTTGTTCATGGCTCAGAATCGTATGAAATAACAATCAGATCAAGGACGTTCAAAACGCCAATTTTCTACAAGAGACTAGGTGTTTCTTCGTCTACATCCTTACAAGCATACTTCACTCAAAGATGAACATTTTCAAAAGCTTTCTCCCAAATTTTATGGTCCTTATACCATTATCAAGTGCATGGGACTAGTGGCCTATCAGTTAGCTTTTCCCATTCATTCTAAGATCCATCATGTTTTTCTTGTCTCATTCTTAAAGAAGGTGATTGGAACTAAGTGTGAAACTCAAACCAATCTTCTGAAGTTGGATGCTGAAGGTTCCATATGGTTGCAGCCATAGGCAGTCTTGGACTAGTGTGAACTTTGTCTTCATCAACGCACCATGAAGGAGGTTGCTGAAGGTTCCATATGGTTGCAGCCATAGGTAGCCTTGGACTAGTGTGAACTTTGTCTTCATCAACGCACCATGAAGGAGGTGTTAGTGCAGTGGAAATATACAAGTCCATAAGATTCCACTTGGGAGCCAACCACTATTCTCCAATAATTTCCTCATCTCAATCCTTGAGGAAAAGGTTGTTCTTCAAGGGAGAGGGCATGTTACGGACCTAAACCTCTAACTTCTCATGTAGGTAGAATAATATATTTCCATGTAATAAAGGTCGATACTAGTTAATAAGGCATATTTAATAAATATGAACAAGTCAATGTAAGAAGACCTAATAGAAGCTTCCACTTCTAGAAAGATCTTCCTCTAGAATGTTCTTTAAAATACAGAATTAGTATAAATAAGATTAGAAGGTATGAGAGGGATTTTTCTTGAGAATTATTGTAATAGAGCTCTGCAATGTTGGAGGTTTCCCCCTTGAAGATGCAAGTGAACATTGTTTCCTATCAATAAAGGTATTATTTTGGTGTTTTGGTTCCATATATTTTGTTGTTCCTCTGCTATATTTATATTCTTTGTTTTTATTTCATTGGTATTCACTGCAATATTTCTATTTTCTACTATTATAATAGATCTGGTGCCTAACAGATATAGAGTGAGGGGGAGAGAGGGGTATATCCAAGAGAGAGAGAGATGGGGGGGGGGCATATTGAGATAAGGGGAGGGAGGGAGAGAGATCCAAAAAGATAAAAAGAGAGGTTGAGAGTGAGATGGAGAGAGAGGGGGTATAGAGAAAGAGGGAGGTAGAAAGAGGGGCAGGGAGAAAGAGGGGGGAAGAAAGAGAGGGAGAGAGAAAGAGGGGATAAGTAGTTGTGGGAGATAGGGGTATATGTGGGGGACAAAGAGAAGAGAGGGGATAGAGTGGGGAGGGTAATGTTATCCACTCTACGCTTTCATGGTGCATTCTTACACATCTACATCCCATATGAGAATAAAATCTCATAGTAATCATAATTAAATATGACCCTTGATTTCATAGCATCCACTCCTCCAAATGGTCATGATTTCTCTTTATTTTAATCCATCGGTGTCTTGTCACTATTTCAATTCAAGGGAAGCTACCTTTTTCATATTTTTATATCTTATAAAGTTGTGTTTAAGTAATTACTACTATAAATCCCACAAGAAAATATATGTCAACAAATTAGTAAGAGAGAAAAAGGAGGGGAGAGTGGAAGAGGGGGGAGATAGAGAGGGAGGGGAGAGAGAAAATAAGAGTGATATAGGGGGATATGGAGTGGTGATATAGAGGGGTATATGCAAGGGAGAGAGAACGGAGAAGGAGATAAGGGTATAAAGGGAGAGTGAGAGAGACTAACACAACAAGGGGGAGTAGAGAGAGATTGTGTGAGTGTGAGAGTGAGAGAGAGAAAGACAAAGAAGGGGGGTAGAGAGAGTGTGTGAGAGTGAGACAAATAGGGGAGCTATAGAGAGAGAGAGAGAGAGAGAGAGATAAATGGGGGGGAGTGGGGGAGAGAGAGGGTGAGGGGAGAGAGGAAGAAAGAGAGTGGAGGTAGAGAGAAATTTCCTGAGTGTGAGAGGGAGAGAAAGGGATAAAGAGAGGGGGGTTAGAGAGGGAAAGAGATATTGGGAGAAGGGGGGGAGAGAGATAATGATAAATAGGGAAGGGTAGAGAGAGAGGAAGGGGGTCAGAGAGAGGGAAGGGAGGTAGAGAGTGGTAAAGAGAGAAAGTGGGGGAGAGAGAGGGAGGGGATACAATGATTGAGAGAAGGAATGGGATACATAGTGAGGGGGAGAGAGGGGTAGATATGAGAGAGAGAGAGAGAGAGAGAGTGGTGAGAGAAATGGGTATATGCGGGAGAGAGAGAGAGGAGAGGGGAGAGAGCGGGGAGGGTAATGTTCTCCACTCTATCCTTTCATGGTGCATTCTTGCACATATGCCTCACCTATGAGAATAAAATATCATAGTAATCATAATTAAATTAGACCCTTGATTTCACTTCATCCACTCCTCCAAATGGTTATGATGTCTCTTTCTTTCAATCCATCAATGTCTTATCACTATTTCAATTCAAGAGATGAAACCTTTCTCATTATTTTATATATTAGAGAATTTTTTTTAAATAAATACTACTATAAAGCATGCAAGATAATATATGTCAACAAATTAGTAAGAGAGAGAAAGGGGGACAGAGAGAAGGAGGGGAACGCAGAAAGAGGGGGGGAGAGGGAGGCAGATACATAGTGAGGGGGAGAGAGGGGCAGGTGCAGGAGAGAAGGAGAGAAAGGGAGGGGGTATAGAGGGAGGGAATAGATGGAATAGAGATGGGCATGAGGGGGTTAGTTGAGGGGGACAAAGGGGGAGGATGTGAGATAATATGAAGGGTAGATGGGTAGGGAAGAGAGGAGGAGAGGAGGGAGAGAAATAGTGATGAGAGTAAGAAAGGCATAAAATCATGTACACATTCCTAGAGCATGTGTGTGTTATTTCAAATTCAATTTTTTGGGGGGCATGAATGACAACTCTAACGTAAGGGTATGCTGAGTTGGTTGACTCAGATTTAGGTTCAGGATAACAAACCTAGAGGTTTAGTCTACAAATACATAAAAAATATCCATTTTTATGAAGACCTCTTTATAATTTGATTTCGATGTTACTTTTATATAGGTTAGACAAATATGTTGTCGATGAAACTAGAAACATAAATAGAGTTGGCTATGCATATTCCAAGTGTGTGTGTATATATATATATATATATATATTGTTTACTATTTTTAATCTATTTTTCCTTGAATAATATCAGAATCCTAAAATACACACTTCTTTTATTTATGCTATAACTTTTTTTCATGTTAACCATTTTTAAAATAAGTTATGTGTCGCACTAGAAGAGATTGATATCTAAAACAAAAGTTGTTTGATAATGTTAACACCTTCATAGCTTGGATGTAGTATATCTAGGGGGGTACCCAATGGGAATGTGTTCATGTATTATTAGTGGAGGCCATTCACCAAAATATTGAACACAAGAAATAGTCAAAACCCTTGAGGTGGGGTGACACCATATATTAATCCTTATGGAAGGATAACACTCATCAAGAAATGCTTGATACATTCAAAATAGTCTTCACTGTGGTTCGATACATTGCTTAAACTTATTTATATAATTGTATCTCTATCTCCTATGAACATTTTAGAGAAGGAATATTCTAGTAGGTAGAACCTTCTAGAAATCCTTCTCACCTTTATTGTGTTCACACTATTGCATGTGCCTTATTTAATAATATAATGGACCTAGTCCACATTACATTGAATGACCTCCACTAATAATACATAACCACATTCCCATTGGTACTTCCCTTGGTACCCCATATTACCTCCCTAGGTATATTACACTGCACTAACATAAGACATTGTAATTTCAATGATATATTGACTTTAATTATTTAAAAATATATATATAATTAATATTATAAATTTTGAAAAAATACACGCACTAGAACAATGGATTTTCTACAATTATACAAAATTTTTTAAGGAAAATTCATCATTAAGGTACTCAACACATGCACTAACAAAGGCATATACATTATATTTTGCTAGAAAAATAACATACCAAAGTTAGAGAAACTCAAAATTCAAATAGTTATTTAGAATTTCTATAAATAAAAATTATATATTCAAAAATCTAATTCAATTTCCTACATTTTATCTTGTTACACCATATTCAAATTCATTGTAAAAATACCTTTAATAATCCCTTCAAGTTAACAAATTGTTATTTTTCCATGTTTTCATTTCCACTAATGCATCATGAGAGACCATCATTAGCTTTCACTCACCCAACAACTTGATCTGAAAAATGGAAATATAAAACACACTCAATTTTTCTCTTTTTTCAAATGACTTATAGATATCTCAATTTTCCATCATTAACTTGGAAATTGGCATGATGGTTAAAATTCATCATTTAACATTTAAATGAAATAGAAGAAAAAGAGACAATATGCAAACCAAAATGATAACGGAGTTCACCAAATTATGGCTACGTCTCCGAGTTCACTTAATCAATGAACTTCTTCGTTAATTCTCCTTTCAGAGGGATTCTCTCCATTATAAGGGATAAAGCTTCTCACAATAAGTTGTTCATTCTTCCAATCAGGGGTTTATCTTCTTTTTTTAAAAAGGGATAACAATTCATAACCAAGCCTATTTGTTTATTCTCTTTCAAAGAGATTACAAAATCATTCTTCTTTTCCAAGAGCAAAATGGAATTTAATAATTTTACATCATTGAAAACTACCTAAACATTCTAAGAATGGACTTTAATAATTTTACATTGTTGTGAACCATCTCAACATTCTAAGAAGAAGAAGAGAATAACTCAAAAGACCAATTGAGGAAAAATCTCAACCATGCCCATGAAGATCTCAACATTCCCCTTAGACTAGGAAACTAAAATAATACATATCTCTCACACTTACCTTAGTTTCCTATTACAATAAAAATTAAAATACAAGAGCACTTAAACTCAAAATATGCATTAATCACTTTATTTTATTTTCGCTTTTTTCCTCAAAATTTCAACAAGCAATATCTTTCACATATGAAGTCCATTTGACCTCATTCAAATTGCATCGGAAAACTCTTTGTGAGCTCTTTGTTGTGCAGACAACTTTCAACAAAAATTTGAACCTCCTTAATTTGTCGAATGTGAAGATCCTCATGGATGAGTTAAGGTAGCATATGTTTGTTAGATTCCCCAGGGAATTGGGGAGTCTATCTAATTCCCAAGCCTATGACAAGTCAAGGTGATGTAATTTTTTTATATTCCCTCTCTAATTCCCAATCCTATGACAATTCAAGGTGTTGTAAGTTTGTTAGATTCCCAAAATAGACCGGTATCTATCTTACTACACAAGACCAAATCTACAAGTGTTTCAACGAAAGAAAATTGAAAATTTCTTCTACCAATTTTCAAAACATCGAAATAAAAAAAAAAACAATCGGTTCCAGATGATTCAAAAACCCTATGGACATTGGAAATATGTTATTGTCAATTTCTAAATCCCACAATTGCAAATGTTTCTACAAAAATGTTCACATATATCAATTATCTAAAGATAGAGATGATTGTCATCTACAAAACCCTTGCATTTGTTCTAGGAAACATTTAAAAAAAATAAAACCCTTAGTATTATTTGAAGACCCTATGGTGTCATATTATTATAGAAACTAAATATACTTACTTTAAGTCAACACATATCTATTTACTTGTGATTATTCTTGCCACAACTCTTGCAAGATCTTGAAGTTGTTGAGGACTTCTAAAACCCTTAACTTCATCAATGAAATCCAAAAACCCGACCCTGTTGTGCCATATTATTATAGAATATGCTTACTTTAATTCAACATATATCTATTTACCTATGATTCTTCTTTCCATAATGATTGCAAGATCGCGCAACTACTGAACACTTCTTAAACCCTTAACTTCCTCAATGAAATCCAAAAACCCCAAGTTGTTGACCACTTCTAAAACCCTTAACTTCCTCAATGAAATCCAAGAAGATGGGTAAAGGTAGCGACATATATGCAAGTGAATACATATTAGATTTGATGAGTGTTACACATTATTTTGGTCACTCTGATGATGATTTCACAAGCATGTGTTCAGGCTTCCAAAATGACCTTTTGCCTGAGAAAAGTAACTTCTTTTCCTCCTCTACAAGACTAATTTCTAGAAAGGGTTTGCAGGCTGCATATATTACACAGTGCGGAAATATATGATTTCTGCAAGCTGCTCTATTGCTAGCCCGCAAGGTTTTCGCAGGCTGCTCTATAGGTAGGGTGCAGTGGCATTCCAAAACTAAAAGAGGAAAGAGGTTTCACGAAGTTTCTAGAAGGGGAATCTTCTAGAATGTGAGGTGGCATCTGTATGGTTGCAATCCTACTGGTTTATCTGATTTGGTGGGATCATCATCATCCCTTTAACCACTTCATATTCTCCTATATAAGGAGGGGCCTCTCATGGAAAAGGTTAAGCAAAGTTAAGCAATATCAAACAAAGAATTGATAAGAGAATAGGCTGAAGACTATGTGAAGAATCCTATTTCTAGTGATACTTGAGGTCTCTATTTGTCCTTCAAGATTTCATGGATTATATTCATACGATTTTCGGAGCAAGTGTATGTGTGTGTTGGAACGAAGGACCACTAAAAGGGAATTTGCGACATCAAGGCATTCGATTGTATCTTCTACTTTTCATTAATATAATACGGTGGAACGTCTCTTTCCCATAAAATGATTAATATTTTATTACATGAATCCTTGATCACATGTTTAGGTTGCCATTGATTTATACTATTGTTGCTTTCATGTTGGTTGGCTTGTGTCATTATAGATCTGATCTCGCGAGAGCACCGGAGTGAAGCAGGGACAACAAAGACATAAGGAAACATTTCATAAGGTATGTTATCTATTCCTTCTTAGATGAAAAACTCAATGATCACAACTTAGGGAAAGCGTCTTGTTCCATCTTGTTTTGTTCTAGATCCAAGTGGATCTAGGGGGATCAGTTCATGTTCGCATCCACCGATTTACCCAATCACAAAATTGGCGACTCCACTAGGGTTATGACTTATTTTTGGTTTTTTGTGGGCCATTTTCTTTTAGCCTATATTTTTCATTATGTTTCAGTGTCCGAGTCTTTGGGAGATCCAACAAGACTCTCTGGATCTAAAATCTCCCTCAAACTTTCCTCCATTTTTCCAAAATTTCTTTATTTGCAAACACTTTCGCTCTGTAATCCATACACAGCCCACGAAAACCTTTGATTTCTGCACCCTGACTGTTTATCCCAGTGCGGTCTTTCTACACCCTAATTGTTTCTAGCCTATGAAAATGATTTATTTCCGCACTGTAACCTATTACTGGGTCGCGGCAGCATTTGCAAAGGTTTTTGGTTTGGGTCCTGTCATCTTTTGATATCCAGTTTTGTCTTATCAGCTGGGAGGAACTTTTTTATGCCAGTTTTATGACTATTTCTTGAATGTTTAGCTTGCTCATGATTGGTTTTCGGAGATCGAACACCTCTCTTAGTTTTTTCTAGTTTTACTTTCGATTTTCATCAACAAGGATATAATCTCCAATTTTGTATCTAAGTGCTTTCTTGATTGAGAATCTGTTGATTGGATTTAAGAGTTTTGAATTGCTTACGTTTTGGATTGTTTGTTGACTGGAAATTCTTTTGTTCATTTGCATTTGGTGAGCTACTTTCTTGTCATTATTACTTTTATCTACGTTGAAAGTTTGATTTGGGTGCTTGTTGAGTGTATCAATTTTCGTTGATTACTTCTCCTTTCTTCCTTACATCCCTGTTTTGGTATTTGAAAGGAAAATTTAAGACATTCATTATTGTTGAGTAATCATTTATAAGAATGCTTTTGCATTCAAATTTATTTTGAAAAAAAAAAATATAAAGAAGAGAAAATTGAGAAATTGCGTTTTCATGGTTGTTTGCAATTGTGCTCAAGAAAGAAAATTACATTTCCTAGCTTATATCATTCCAGAAAAACATCTTCTCCCTATTGTAAATAGAGTTCATTGAACGAAAAAATCAAATCATTCATTTCTATTTGCATCTTTTTGGGTCAAGGTCTCAACAACATTGGTTTCATTTCCATCTTCCTCTTGCGTAAAAAACAGCCTATAAAAACACTGCATAATCATAAAATTTACTTAGTAAATTTTATTTTCTAGGGCTATTTTACACCAACATTAGCTAGGATAGCACTTTGGAATAGGTTGTGAGAAAAACTCTCCAAAGCATAAAACACAGAATAGCATCTTATGATAGGGAGTGTTCAAATCCATTGGCAATATTTTGTCCTAGGAAGCCCTTCTCACACAAGGGTCAAACCTGAGGTCGCGTTGAGATTGGCAGAGTTACTCACCTTGCTTTGTTGGTTTTGGTGTAGATATTGCGTGTATTATGGGGGTCTCTTGAGAGATATACCCACAATGATGAGTGGAAGCCTTTTGAGTTGATTTCGAGCTAGATACCCTGCCTTTGCATGTGGATCGGACTGTCGACTATTTCCCCAGGCATCACTGTTATATTTGGTAACCTTAGTAGCCTATCTTCTTAGGGTATCACACAAGGTGACTGTGGAGGGGAAAGTCTTCATGGTACCTGGAATCGATGTTGGCCAAACTCACTCGAGCTCCTTGGAGGGTATACCCACGATTATGTGTGGGAGCTTGCACCAAGGTGTAAGTTCATTAAGTAGGTCGTCAACGTAACTTTTCCACCCGCTCTATCCTATCCCCTTCTTGTCTTGACTTCGTGACGTTGGATTTCATCACCAACTAGTGACCTCGAAATAAGAAGGTTTTGTTTTCCTGGTTTGATTCCTAGATTTTATTAGCGAGTGTTATTTGTTTCCATAGTTGGCCATAGAGTTTATTTTGTAAGATATTTAACTCATCCAACATTCACCCTCCACGTCGTTCACGTAGAATGCAAGGACTACCCCTAGAAGATCTGGAAGGTTCTCAACCCTTGCCTACCAACCCACCAGAGGGCTCTCCTCAACACAGTGAGGTCCAAGGCACTACCACTCCACGAGTGGAAAGAACTGACTCTTTAGAACAATTCTAGGTTACTGATTCTCTAGAGTCTTTTCGAATTCCTCATGGTTCCGAGAGACATATTCTTCGGGTAAATTCTTCCGGAGAGATTGTTGTTGAAACTTTTGGAGTACCAACCAGACCTTTCGCAGGCCCTGAAGGTCAGTATCCCTTTTGGTCTACTCACATCCCGAGACAGGATCTTTCCAGCATCAGAACAAGTGTTGACATATTTGTCAAACTCAAGTTACCTAAAACATCTGATATAGACACAATACCCAGTACAACTGCCTATGTTTTCGGTGGTTTAGACACCCAGTCAACAGATCCCAACTCAACCATCCCCCTTCAGATGGCCCATTTCACAATGATCCCAAACACTATGAATATTCCCACCGGGAATATGGTAGCTAGCCAAGATCCCATTGGCACACCACTTTCGCCTAGACTCACCCCGCAGCTTCCTCCTGGGTATCATGAATTGAATGCCTCTATCCTTATTCCTACTTAGGTTCCATACGGAGCATGTGGATTTCTTCCTCCTCGTGGGCACAATCCTGTTGTCAGTTTCATTCCGACACTTCCTCAACCCCCCTCCGAAGGGTCTTATCCGTCGTTCACCAGGGGAGCCAGCCCTAGTGGCATTACTAAGTCTTTCACACCTAATTATCAAATTCTTGTTGCTGGAAAATTTAACCCGGGGGCCAACCCCCACCTGGAGGACAAACCCACATTGGGACACAACCCCTGGTTGGAAGGAAACCCCCACCTACCCCACCTTATGGACAGAACATACCGACAGCCTTGGCCTAGTATTGGAACTATCTTGCCCAGGGTAACCCTCAATCAACTGGGGGGGAACAGCCCCAAGCTAGATCTTTTATACCCCCTAGTATAGGCCAAACACACCCAGGTCCTCCCAATCCCATTTTGGGTTTGAACATTCAGCCTAACGTCCCTTTTCAAGGGAACATCCCTAATCAGTAAAACCCTATGGGCTACATGCCTCCACACCAACACCCGAATCTACCAGGATCTTCGCTTCACATGCAAACTACTTACGGTCCTACTGGTATACCAAGGAGACTTCCTCCCCAAAGTCACCAGTACCCACATGTGAATAGACAATTACCTTTTCTAGCCACTTTGGACCTTCCTGATTTGTCTAGAATCTTGAATGACTGTATCCTTCATTCTCCCCATTGGCCCATTATACCGACCAATCAGACATTCCCAAATTTGATGGTTAACCGGAAGAGGATATGAACAACCACGTTATGACTTTTCACCTTTTGTGTTTGTCCAACTCCTTGATGGATGACTCCATTAGGTTAAGACTCTTCCAACGAACCCTAACCGGTTTGGCTGCAAAGTGGTACATTGAATTACCACGAGGCTTATTCAATGACCTTAATACCCTCGCCATGGATTTTCTTACCCATTACCAACTGCCTATCTGCTATGAAACAGGAACCGAGATTTTGAGTTCCTTCAAGCAAAATCGGCCACTCATATTTCTGATCACATCCATGAGTGGAGACGAAGACGACGTTTGATCAAACTCTACCTTCCCGTTCAATTATTGGCAGAATGGTTCACTAAATCATTCGTGAATAAAATCTCT
This sequence comes from Picea engelmannii, assembly GCA_009831015.1. Lineage (NCBI taxonomy): Eukaryota > Viridiplantae > Streptophyta > Pinopsida > Pinales > Pinaceae > Picea > Picea engelmannii. The sequence goes on from ML778758.1 coordinate 508,819, forward strand.
CATGATATTTCCATGGGCGGCATTTTCACCGAAGAATAGGAAATCAATCGTGCTTAGTACCTCGACCTCATTCATTCACAAATGGGTACCCTTTACGACTTTCTCCCTGACTCTCCTCATCCTTCTACCACAGTTACCTCGACAACCTCGACAGCTTCTCATGCTGTTGACTGTGTGATTGGAACCTTCTCCACTGATGCCAAGTCTACATTGGCCTCTCACACCAACCCCAAATCTTCTGCTTCTAATGTACATAATCCTCCGACTCCCACTCCTCCCACTGGCAAAACTTCTGAGGTGAACTCTGTTCAAAGTACACCTTTCGGTAAAAATAAATCCAAAAAAGGAAAGGGTAGGAATAAGGAGGATAAAAATAACCCCCAATCCGAAAAAACCAAAACACAACCTGTTGATGATAAATATAAGCGTAAACCGCAATATTCGTGTCTTATATATGGTGATGATTACTACATGAAAGATTGTTCGAGACGAGCTGAGGTCACTAAGTTCCTTTAAGGGACCCTGAAACCTCCTACACCTATCATCTTGTCACAACATTTCCCTTCTCAACAGTAATCCCAATTGGTCGTCCATGACCAACCTTCTCCTTCTACTACTTCATACATCCTGATGTGCATGGGTGATTCAAATAAAAATGACATTTCTATCGCCACTCGGGCCAAAGATTATTCTCCCTCCAAGGAGAAAGTTGATGATACACCACCTTTGTTGGTACAACCGAATCCAATGACTTCACCTCCCAATGGCCCTCTTCATCTCAAAACGACCGAGCCTCGATACAGTCTTATGCCCTCCTCCAAAGGGCGTTTTTCGGAATTCTGCCTTCAATCCTCATGCGCATGCTGCCCAAACCTACAGCATTGTAGAAGATCTTGTGCAAGCACCCTCCACGATGTCAGCTCTCAAAGTCCTTCAAAGTTTCCCTGTGCAACGGAAGGCACTATTAAAGGCTATTGGTGGAATCGATCCCACGGATACAAACTTGATAATCTTTGACCTGGAAGATCACATTTCAAGGCTACCTCGTCAACTAGCGTTTTAGATACAAGTTGTCATCGAAACCAAGAATATCTATGGAACCGTTATTGATGAGGGAGCTTCGACGTGCGTCATGTCCATCACTTGTTCGAGAGACATTGGTTCTCCTCCTCTTACTGAATCACACAACACTCTCAAGGCCTTTAATGGATCTGGCTTTAAATCCTATGGTGTTCTTCCTTCATTGCCAATTACATTAGAAGGCAAAACGGTCAATGTTGAAGTCGATGTCTTCGATGCGCCTCTCGATTACAACCTCTTACTTGGTCATAGCTAAATTGATTCCATGCACATAGTTGTCTCTACACTTTTCCGCATGTTACATTTCCCACACCAAGGAAAAGTGGTTAGTGTCAACCAACTAGCCTTCTTTAATTATGATTATCATACTAGCAATGTACCTTTCATTTCGAAAACACCTCCCGGGTATGAGAATGTCGGTGTGGGTATTCTTAAAGATTCTACTATGATGGGAACATTCTCAATCCCACCACCCAACATACCTCCACCGTTTTTCACCTCAATCAACCTGATTTCCACCTCTGTTCAAGAAACCCCTGCATCTCACGACCCATGGATAGTACCTTGTTGGGCCCCAACAACTCCCCATATATTTTTACAAAATTTAAAGGGCCCTTATTAGAATCTTGATAATTAAAATGAGCTAGATAATCAACCTTTTTCAAATAGTTCTATGCCTTGGCTTGCTTTGAGACAAACTTAAGACATTCACTATAGTATCAAACATTCATTACAAGAGTATATGTCAAAAGTTAGAAATGAGCATAAAAATCTCAATTTAAACAAAAACTTTAATTTTTATCAAATGTTTACTTTCGTTTAAATTATGATTATGTGTTCATTATTTTCCTCATTAGCAAGTTTGACTATTTTGAATAATGTGTTCAATACTTCATCAAATAATATCTTGGTTGGTTTCTCATTTTCATGAAATCATTTGGTGATATTAATTAATTAAAAATTTTGTTCATTTTGCATCTCATTTCAAAATAATAATAATAAAAGAATTATCTATCATTTGTAAAAAATAAAAATTAATATTTTTCTCTTCTCCATTAACTTGAAGCTTCTAGAATTTTAAGATCATATTTGAAACCAAATTATAAACATTGTTTGTTTATAAGTTATAGTTAGTTTAAATTCATTTTTTATTTTTCTAGATTTTGTTTTATTCACAATTTTTAGGTTATTAATTTAGGTTTCTTTTTGTTTCACAGGTTTCTATTATCAAGTATTTGATACAGATCTAATCATGGCTTGATTTTATTATCCAAATACGTTCAAGATGATTGATCCAAAAATAATTTTGGATTGCTACAAATAATTTTATGAGCAACAACAGATAAAATTTGGAAAGGCGTCAAGATTAGACAGGCGATTTTTCAGAACTGATTGCAGCTAAACCGTGAGGAATTTGAAGAAACGATTGAAAACCCAGAACCAAAATGGACCCATTTACCTTCATAATAGAGATTTTCCCAAAACAATTGCACGATTTGAGAGATATTTGGGTCTCTTTTAGAGGCAAATTTCAGGTGGTGGAAATTAATAGTGACGCCCAGACTGTTCATTCATTTTATAAATATATGAGAAAGATCAGAGCCAAAGGATCAAAGAATTGGAGAGGAGTATTTTAATCCTTTCTCTTTTGTATATTATTGCTTTTGTAAACTTTTTATTTCTTTTCAAATGGAGTAATGGATGGCTGGAATCTTTGGGAGAATGGATGAGTATTTTTAAAGAAGAATATGGAATTCCAGGTTGCTCAATGGCTTTTGTCCTGTGAGTAAAATGGTTTTATTTTCATATAATATATTCATATTCTTTGAATAATTGATTATGCATTGATTTAAATAGCTTTAGTCTTTTTTATCAATACATGGTTAATTATTATCATTTATGTATTAATT
>ML778758.1:521800-546017 GCA_009831015.1 Picea engelmannii
TATTACAAAAAAATTGTTTCTCCGTTCGAAGACCAAAATATCAAAATTTGAAGCTCATAGCTTCTACAAAATGGCATCATGGATGATGCTCACGGTAACAGACTATTTCTCGTGCTAACCTATGGAGAAATTGTCTCAGAGGACCAGACATGCCTACGGTATGGCAGTGGAAACGCCCCAGGACCTCACCAATCGACATATCTGGGATGCCTGCAGTCAAACCCTCTAGATTTTGTTCGATTATTTCATAATCGTTTGCATCCCATCCTGCTACTACCACTGCTTCCCCTCACCTATGGATAGGGGATGTACCTAGGGGGAGGAATGGCCCTACATCTGCATGGTCAAAATGTTTTTGATTAAGTCCTTGGATTGGAAACATAAAAAATATTTGATATTTCAAAAATTAACAAAAACATTATAAAAGAAAAACATCTTTCTTAACTAGGTCCCCCCACTGAGAACCCTTTGGTAGCACAAAGTCAGGTCATGACGAAAATCCAGCCCGACATATGCATAGTCATCGATCATCAAGATCTGGGGATCCAGCCAATCGAAAAATGTATCGTTGTATATAATAATAGGACCCGCTACATGCCAGTACATAAGATAGCACCACCGCTTCACCTGTGGATCTCATGGCGCTAGTATATTCTAGTCTACCTGGAGGCGTAGGTGAGGGACCCTTTCTAGGAAGACAGATACCAAAATGGATCCATACCCAAATTGTTTTAGTTCCCCATTCTTGCTCTTGGTCAATTTTCCCTTCATACTGTGGAGGAGGCCATCACACCAGTTGAACACACGAGGTTCGGTGCATTCAACAACATACTAGAAGTAGATCTGTAGAGCCATGTGCGGAGATGAACTCTCTGTGATTCGTGCAATCGTAAAGAGAATGGTTCTGAGAGTCAGATCATGAACCCCTCTGATAGCCACTTTACCCTTGCATCGCTCGGCCTCAGGTTCACAATAACGTCTGATGTATTCACTCATGGGAAAATCACCACCTCGACCTCCTATTAAGGTCACTTGCGCCCCACGATGGGAGAGCCCCGTCAAAATGTAAATATCTTCGATGTCCGAGGAAAGCACATGGACACCCACACGAAATACTTGTTGGTCCACATCCCACATATGAACCATGTATTTCAACAGTCTCAGCTGAGCTCTCATGCCCTGGATCTTGAAGAACTTTAACAAGCCACACTGTCGTAGTGAATTTATAGTGCCCGGATCATTCAAAGCCATAGCATCATCATATTCATTCTCTCGTTCTCTCCATTCCAACATTCTTGCAATCAAAATACCTGCATGGAGAGGAAAGAAAGAAGTTAGCACCTTTAATCTTTCATTTTGGAATTTTTTTTTGAGAAAACGCTTACACATTTTTGGGTTTTTCGACCGCCGCAACTGGGCTTCAATTACAGCATGGGGTTTCCACGAGCGAGCCATTGGGAGCCTATGAAAATCTTTGATTTCCGCAGGCCCCCATATAGGGCACCCATGGTGGCCTCAGTGCACACCTTCGGCCCAAAAATTCACCCAAAAAAATCATCTTTTGACCAACTAAAATGAACTTTAAACCATTGGAAAGGAAGAGGACGAGGTACTTACTATTTTCACGCAAACCATTCATCGAATGATCGTCTATGCTCCCCACAATCGACCACCGAAATACGAGGTGAAAAAAGGGCTCATAAACAAGTTTTTGATCAAATACAAATGAAATGGTGAAAATGAGTTCTTACCCCTATTTATCTCATTTTTTACTTTTTCTGAAAATATTTTATATCATTTAAATATATTTTCTCAAAAACCTACAAGTCTAATAGTCTCGTCAGTGTTTCGTTTCTAGAAGATGGGCAGACTAGGGTTCTTAACAATGAAGTATGGACATCTTTTGGGATTTGTTTTTCTTTTTCGCGTGTTCGATTAATTTTTAAGGTTTTTTAGAAAAACCTCGAGCTTGGTCTTTGTTCGTTCTCATGCTCAAAAATCAATGAGAACGCAACCAAGTATACTTTTGTCGTCTTTTTCGTATTCGTCATAGTAACATGAAAATAACGAAACTTACGGAGTAACATTTAAGATCTTTTCACACTCCATAAAAATGAAAAGATTGTCGAGGGACCTTGTTCTTTTCACGCTCGTAAAAGTATTTGAAGAAAACATTCGGTGGGCGATATTTTATCACTTTTTCGGTCCTATCAAACTACTTTACGAAAAAGGAACTGGGAGAGTTCTCTTTAAATGTTTTTCAGACTCTCAAAATATGAAAAACCCCCGAGTTTTCTATCTTTGGACTCGTTAAACAAACATCGAAAGACCCACATGGGACCGAACCACTCCTTCTTAGGGTTCATTAAACATACTCTGAGGGACTCAACCAAAGGATGAGCTTACATCAACAAGCATATGTTATCCTCCTCAAGCTTGCATAAAAATAAAGAGGTACTCTCCAAAAATGGTGGGGGAAATTTTGGGAAAGAGATGTGTCTCTGTATTTTTGATTGTGATAGTAAGCGTCGCTCTTGAACATGGCACCCCTTTCGTCATTTGAATCCAGGTTGGGAAATCCATTTGTCTCTCGTCTAACTTTCTGCAAGTTCATATCTTAGGTTGTCTTTGAGTCAATGCTGCCAAGACCTATGTCTTGCCATTCATATGTTCAAGAGAAGTTCAACCAAGCCCTATATTGAGTCGGCCATCTTCAATTGTCAATTCCTACCATGTCGGCCTTCCTTGTGTCAGTTTCAAATCATGTTCGTACTTTGCTCTACCCTAAATCTGTTACTTATTTCGTGTCATTTGATGGGGAATACATCAAGGCCCTCCTATGACGAGTCTTTTCCTGTCGACTTCAACTCATTATCCAGGAACAAGACTTATAAATCATTTGGTGCCTTAGAGCCTGCATGCCTCAATGGCAGGTTTCTTCGCTTTCAACAGTGGATTCACATCATTGATCCCTGATTGAAAGATTCCATCGAGTGTTCGACTCCATCTCATCTATTCACACTCATTGAATTGTACTAGTGTACCTTGGGAGTCATTGACATCACTAGTGATTTCCCCCACACTTGTTAACGGTTTTCATTAATGACCGGTAATCAAGTGCTTTCTAACCATGTTCGACTTCAGCGCCTATAATCACATGGCTAGATTCATACTAACAGATGACGGGATTGAAGACCCTAGATCCCATCATTTTTTATCCAAGTTGCGATGGAGTATTTGTGATTTGAATTGGCACATAGATCCACTTTGTATGTCTTGTGGCTATGTCTGCATTTGATCTTTCCAATACATAGATCCACAGTGTATTCCTGGTGGCTATGTAGAATCTTGATGACATGGATCCACAGTGTATAATTGGTGGACATGACTTATATTTAAGATTTCAATCATTTACAGTCTGAACATGGGATTGCCTACTTCAAACATGGTATAATATTGTGCAGATGCTTGATTGTGTGCAAGTTCTCGATTTGTGCATTCTTTGTTCCCGACACACACACACATTTTTTACAAAGTATTTTGGCTGTCACGAGTTCCAGCCTCATACTTTGGGGGGCATTATGTTACACATTATTTTGGTCACTCTGATGATGATTTCACAAGCATGTGTTCAGGCTCCCAAAATGACCTTTTGCCTGAGAAAAGTAACTTCTTTTCCTCCTCTACAAGACTAATTTCTAGAAAGGGTCCACAGGTTGCATATATTACACAGTGCGGAAATCTATGATTTCCACAGGCTTCTCTATTGCTACCCTGCGAGGTTTTCGTAGGCTTCTCTATAGGCAGGGTGCGGCAGCATTCCAAAACTAAAAGAGGAAAGAGGTTTCACGAAGTTTCTAGAAGGGAATCTTCTAGAATGTGAGGTGACATCTGTATGATTGCGATCTTACTGGTTTCTCTGATTTGGTGGGATCATCCTCATCCCTTTAACCACTTCATCTTCTCCTATATAAGGAGAGGCCTCACATGGAAAAGGTTAAGCAAATTTAAGCAAGATCAAACAGAGAATTGATAAGAGAATATGCTGAAGACTGTGTGAAGAATCTTATTTCTAGTGATAATTGACGTCTCTATTTTTCCTTCAAGCTTTCGTGGATTATCTTCATGCGATTTTCGGAGCAAGTGTATGTGTGTGTTGGAACGAAGGACAACTAAAGGGGAATTTGTGACATCAAGGCATTCAGTTGTATCTTCTACTTTTCATTAATATAATATGGTGGCACGTCTCTTTCCCATAAAATGATTAGTATTTTATTACATGATTCCTTGATCGCATGTTTTGGTTTCCATTGAATTCTACTATTGTTTCTTTCACCTTGGTTGGCTTGTGTCATTACAGATCTGATCTCGCAGGAGCAACGGAGTGAAGCAGGGACAACAAAGACATAAGGAAGTGGTTCATAAGGTATGTTATCTATTCCTTCTTTGATGGTAAACTCAATGATCACAACTTAAGGAAAGTGTCTTGTTCTGTCTCGTTTTGTTCTAGATCCAGGTGGATCTAGGGGGATCAGTTCATGTCTGCATCCACCAATCTACCCAATAACAATGAGTGCACTTCATTCATAATAATTTCCAAGGAATCATAAAGTTGCAAGTTCCTCATTTTGTACCCTGGAAATCATGGATCCTCCCATTTTTCCTGGCGCAAACTAATTCCCCTCACTTCAGTTACTACATGTTCATGATGGAAAAACAACTAATAATAAAAATGATGTACATATTGAACAATCTATAGAAGATATAATGATTGAATACTTATAAATCATTGCTGCAACAAATCCTCAAAGTCCTTTTGTAACAACCCAAATTGATTATTTAATTTTCATAGTTTTTAATTTAAATTTAATTAATTATTAAAATAAATTAAATGAGTCTTTTTATTATTTTATTATTAAAAGGTAGGTGAAGTAATTAATAAAAGGATAAGTTTTTTTGGGAATTAATAAGGGGGATAATGTAGTTGGGGAATTGAAGGAGAGGGGAGGATCACGAAGAGTGGAGAGGACTTGGAAGAGGTCTCATTTTGGCATTGGAAATTTCTACAAGAGGTGAAAGAGGAGGAGGAAGAGGAAAATTGGGAGAACAAATTATTTTGAAAACTCTCACACGACACTGTTGTTCTTGTGAATTTTGGGCTCAGGGGCTAGGAAACCAGAAGGATTCCTGGAGCTAGGGAGTCGGAGAGGTTGTTCCTAGTTGGCTGGCAGGTTAATATTCAGTTGGGCAGTTGGGAAAGCTCAAGAACAAGAGAACCAAGGACTAAATCAACTAATCTATAGGTAAAGGTACGTATTTTGTGTATTTTATGTTGTTATTATGTTGTTGTTTGTAAAGAAAATTGTAAAAGGAAAACCTTGAACTAAATTGAATTTATTTTATAAGAAGATGAATAGATTTTTTATTTATTTTGAGGCTTTGTTTGAAAGGCCTTACATATGGTATCAGAGCCCAGTTTTAAAACTGAAATCTGAGCTTGACCACCCACAACACTATGATTTTGTCTTTGTACCAACATAGTTTGCAACCTTTTCATCTGCAATCCAAATTGGGTTGTTACAAATGCTTTCCTGAAACCAAAAGAGTTTACAGGTGTTACTTTCTATAGAGGTTTATGAATCGAATTGAGTTTGAGCTGACCAAACTCGGAGCCTAAAATTAACTCCATGTTTTATAGGGACCTACATTCTCACTGTGGATTGGGTTATTTGCACAACTATTTGGGAGTGAAAGGTAAAAAAAAACCCTTTGGCGGGCCTACCCATCCTGGCGTCTCCTTTTCACAGAGGAAAAATATAAGAACCCCTTTGTTGATTAACAAGTAAATGACCAACAGAAGGGATTTCAAGCCTTCAATGTTGATCCCTGGAATCAGGCTATGCCTTCAAAACTAAAATTTGATACATGGTCTTTCTTCCATTCGTATCCTTCAAAACTGAAGAACTTAAAAGAAAATCCACAAACAAGAATACAAAATTCCAGGCATTCTTTAACCACTTACAAAAAAAAAAAAAAAAACTATTGTAACCGCGTTTCATAATTTCTCTCAATAAACCAATAACTTCTCCAACATACTCTATCATGAATTCTCCAGCCACAATATCTTCGTGGGCCTTCACTCCCCAACCACATTTATCAGTCTTTGACAGCTTCAACCTTTTAGCTTTTCGCAACAAAAATGGCTTATTGACACATGACTTCCCACAATGGTAGCTTGAGGAACATATGACATTTGTCATTCTGCAATGACAATTTTCATCGCAGACTTCTGCTAGACCAAAGGAAGATGGCCTACAAGAGCACTCTACAGCATCATCTTTTACACGCTTTTTCTTGGACAAATAAACATTGCGCTTGATATAAGTATAATGTTGCACCTTTCTCTTCTTCAACGTATTCGGAAGTTGACAACCAAGTGTGTTCTCAAGTTCTGGATTATTTTTCTTCCCAAGCCTTCTACACATCATCTTCTAGTAATCTTCACTCATGAACAACTTCTCTACAGAGAAATCAACACCCCTTGTCTTCAAAGAGTAGCAGTGCTGATGAATTTGGAGACAAAGACTGTAGGCATTTGCATCCAAGGCGACGATGAGTAGATTGTCCAACAAATATTGTGTCCCTTCACCCACACGAAAGCTCTCGAGGAAGAGATCAATCATGGTATTCGGCTCATCCCAAGCCCCATTCAAGGCCGTGACTATTATTGTCCTATTTGGGTTCACAGTTTTCGCCAGAAGTAAATCCAATTCGTCTTGAGGTGGAGGGGGAGAAACAAGAGCTAGGGCAGGTACCACTAAAATCTTCAGAGGCAATTTTTTTTAACAGATGTCATGGAAGACTGAGAGTCTTGAGTAAGTGTGTGTGAAACGAAATAAGTGAGTGCTTGAGAAACTAAATGAGGATAGAAGGGGTTGTAATCATTTGTAGCCTAATGCAACACAGTGCCACTATATGTTCCATGGTAGGGTGTGGACTCTAGTCCTATTAGGAGGGGTGGAGGAATTTCCCACCGTGTATCCTCTAAAACCTGGAGTCATGGGAGGACGGTGTTAGCTCATGCTCCCCTAGACGTGTGATGATAACTGTCAGTTGCATGTTGGAGAAGCTTGGTCAAGAGAGTTGACACTTCTTCTTACAGGTTCTATTTGGAGTTAGGTCAATATAGTTGACGCTCCAAAATAGTCCAGCAGAGGAACGATAGGGATGGAAGATGGAAATAGGATAGGTAGGAAGGATTACTAGAAGTAGTTAAAAGTGTGTGGGGCTTTCGCCTTATAGTATAATTCATTGATTTCATCGTTATATATGTGTGTGTGTGTGTGTGTATTATATTTTCTTAACTGAACTACAATTATCTAAGTGAATGTTGCTTGTGCTAAATTACTATAATTGAGGGATTTCACAAACATTTAATTGGTCTACTATCTTTTATGAAATGAATGGTCTTGTTGATTGGATTGGACGCATGCAAGAATTAATTTAGTAGTGATAATTATTTTCATTAGTGCATGTGTGAGTCTTGTATGTGCTAGCTACACATGAATGCCTTGCACATGTACACTAGTATGTATAAGTGTTTTAAATTGATAATGTTGATTATTTGTTGTGGATGTATGAATTGTGTGTCGTTATCCTTGTATTGTAAATTACTATAAATTCGGGACGAAGTTTCTTGAAGGGTGGGTGTATAACAAGCCAAATTGATGATTCAATTTTCATAGTTTTTAATTTAAATTTAATTAATTATTAAAATAAATTAAATGAGTCTTTTTATTATTTTATTATTAAAAGATAGGTGAAGTAATTAATGAAAGGTTAAGGCTATTTGGGAATTAATGAGGGGGATAAGGTAGTTGGGGAATTGAAAGAGAGGGGATAAGGTAGTTGGACAAGCTCAAGAACAAGAAAACCAAGGACTAAATCAACTAATCTATAGAGAAAGATAATTATTTTGTGTATTTTATGCTTTTATGATATTGTTGTTTATTATTATGTTATTAATAATTATTATGCTTCTATAAATAAAATATGAAAAGAAAACCTTGAATTAAATTGAATTTATTTTATAAAAAGATAAATATATATTTTTATTTATTTTGAGGCTTTGTTTGAAAGACTTTACACCTTTGTCCGCCAAATCCTACGCAGACGCGGCAATCTTGGATCCTTAGGTGTCGTGCATTTTAATCGTATCTTCAAACAAACTGGCAAAGTCCACCCCACCGCAGACGCAGACACAGACGCAGACGCGGCAATCTTGGATCCTTAGGTGATCGTGCATTTTAATCGTATCTTCAAACAAACTGGCAAAGTCCACCCCACTTTCAGCAGACTCGAAACCCCACCGAACCTTTCGAGCCAGATCCTTCCCATATTCTTTTTGCCTTCTCCGATCTTCCAACTGACCGTCAAATCCATCGCACTGGCACAAGACTCGAAACCCCAGCGAGGCTTTCCATCTAGATGCTTCCCATATTCTTTTTGCCTTGTCCATGTCTTTCTCCTATGAAAAAACATGCAATCTCTAAGAATATTAACATGCAATGTCTAAGAATATCCGTTAAACACTTTCAAAGACAAAAGGGAGTTGATCGCACGCTTTTAAATACTTATGGACTAGACCTTCAAATCAGGCATGCAAGCGGAAGAGCTCTTGGGAATGTTGTGGATTAAGGCCAGTTAACTTATAACTTGATGACTCTTCCACTCTTGACCTTCTGAGAAGGTCTCTTTCTCGAGATGTAAGTTGGACCCTGATAAGTTTCGCTTTATACGTTGACTGGCATTTTCTATGGCCTATACCAGCAAGGCCTGTGATCTTTACTCCCTAAAGTTTGCCAGGTGCAATAAGACTCTCTTTTCAAATTCTTCAATCTTTTCATCCAAACCAGTTAACTATTTTAACACGTTGAAGCGTGTTTTTTTAGCTTTTCCCGCACAAATTCAACGGCCTTCTCGACAAGCTCCCTGGAGTACATGATTGTCCTAATAAAACCTAATAGTTAGAAAATAAATAAAACTATAGGTAAAGAATCTTGCATAGTCAATCTATAGAGGGGAAGTTATCTCACCCGTTAAACTTCTCCAGCTTCCAGCCCACTTATATCTGTAACAGTAGAGAGAGCAGTCCTCCAATTTTCAATCGTTGAGGAGTTGAAACGCGGTTGAGAGTCACGCGTTCTCTTCTTTTCGAGGGTGCGTAGGGCGTCAGCATAGACTCCTCCCCCGTGTCCGTTTAAGCTCGCCGGGCTTGATTTTGTAAAATACAGGAATAATGGGCTTCCACCATCATGTGGAGTTCATCTAGACACCACTTAGAACCTGCATATTGGGGCGAGAAGACAGCCACGTGGACGGAGACGGTTTCGATAGCGTTTTGTAATTGAGAAGTTATAGTATATCCCACTTGCATTTCTTTCTTGTCCCAAAAGACTTGGATTCCAGTAAAAACCAGGCGAAAGGTAGAACGTAATTATCTAATGCTTAAATTGAACAATCTTAAATGGAGTGGGCTAACTCGGGAACAATCTTTCCTCGAAAGGTAGAACGTAATTATCTAATGCTTAAATTGAACAATCTTAAATGGAGTGGGCTAACTTGGGAACAGTCTTTCCTCCCGAGTTAATTTTTTGGTAGGTTTTTCAGCTGCCCGCTTTTAAATTTCCAGCCAATCCAAAACTTGGTTTAAGCTGCCCGCTTTAAAATTTCTGACCAATCCAGAGCTCTTTGAGTATCTTAAATTTCCGGCCAATCCAGAACTTGGTTTAAGCTGTCCGCTTTTAAATTTTGGACCAATCTAGAGCTCTCTGAATATCTGGGTTGGTTTAAAATGGGGGAAAACCCCTGAGGTAAGGTTTTGAAATGCATGGAACTTTGATCCATGAGAAACTCAACCCGTGAAAATTTGGCCGAATTCAAGTCCGTATTTTTACTTGAAATGCTAAACACGGGAGGGAAGATTGCTCCCAAGTTAACCTACTCCATCTTAAACCACATTGTCTTCTAAAAACCAAAAGAATATAGTACACATTGACACCAATATGTTTAATGAGATTTATTGCCCTAGTATAATTGTTTTATGTTTTTTTCCAATGATATTTTATGTTTAATTTTGTATGAAATTTAGAAGAAATAATTGGATATGCACATTTAAGTGGTTAATTTTTCAACAAGCTAAATCTATTTGTGCGTTTAAAAATGCAATTTAAACAGTAGAAAAATAATATGATTCCGTATAGATTTATGTCTTTAAATTTAGACAAAAAAATTTGTAGTTAGATTCAGGCAAAAACCACCAAAACAAAAAACATTTTTTGTAAAAAAAAAATTTTATACTTAAAAGATTTATTAAAATTATTTTTGAATCAAAAGTTTTTCACTTTTTAATTGTAAGTTTTTAAATTAACTTTCAAAACTTAACATTATAATTTCAAATATAATAATTTTAATTGTATTATAAATTATTTGTTTATTATTTCATTAATTTAAAATACATAAATGACCATTTTTAATTGGTTTTGTTAATTTTTGTTAAATAAAAAATTAAGAAAAAACATAAAAATACTATGTGGTCTCTCATTATTACTATTAATTTCTTTTTTAAATAACATTAAATATGACAAAGTTCCAATGAATGATTGAATGCATGTGTTTATGTATTTTGTATTAATGGAGTGAAGGAAAAATGGGAGGAAGCTGATGCCACACATGGAAATGAAGCAGAAAATGATTCAATTGTCACATATGTTATCATTTACTTCTACCTGCCAAAGTAGGTAGTGGTCAAGGTATAAATTTGATGGACACTTTTAGGTTCAAGTAATTTATATTTGTCTTTGTCTATCATTCAGATATTATGCATTATATGTGTTTTGATTAATTTGTGTTGTGAACACAAGAGCAACTTTTGTTGTGAATAGGGAGATATCCAGAGGACACATCCAAATCATGAAGCAACTCCAAAACCCACAAGCAATGGAAATTAATAAAAACAAGCATTGCAGGTCTTGTTGCTATAAAAAATGTCATGAATAGAAATACACTCCTATATTGATGCTTCTATTATAATGAAAAATATCTAATACCTTTGCACATGTACATGCCCAACAATACAAAGGTAGCTTGGCCAATGGCCACAATAATCAAGAATGGGACAAGGTGGTTAGATTTCAAATCATCTGGTAGTAGCACAAGTGGTCTACTATCTTTACCATCAAATTTCAAATCATTGGGTAGTAGCATAAGTGGTCTACTATCTTCACCATCACTATGTGATTTATGTATGATGAATCTCCTCAAGTAGGCCATGTACTTCCACATAGATTCCATTTAAAATATTTGATATCAACAATTAGGACAATCACTCTTGTCTTACCCTTTAATGATGACTTGTTTTACCTTCATGCTTCAATATCCTCTACTACCAACACTGAATAAAATACATTATAAAAACTCTCAAAATCAAATAGAAAATCTTTTTTTCACCCAAACAAATGAGAAAAGTCACTTCTATTATTTATATTGGACAACAAAAATACCCTTCAATATGAGTACTCTTTCTCCATAGATTGACATTTTTTATAGCATACCATGGCCCATGGGTGTGGGTGTGCCACGTGAATCTCATACTTCAGCCTTCAGGGTTCAACATGCACACCATCAAATTGCAATTTGCATAATGTGACTTGCCATGGAGATGAGATTTTCTATCCTTCCCAAAGACCCACTTGGAGTGCACTTTGTGCATATCTCACAATCTCATCTCAAGGTCTTAGCACTGTGGGAATAGTTTATGTGCTTATCTCAAGAGATAGAGACTCATCTCGGAGTCTCATCACTGTGGGTGCACTCTTTGCTTATCTCAAAGTTTCATCTAGAGAATTAAGATTTTAAAGTTGTCAATATATGACGATTAAGTAAACAGGAAACAAATAAATACCTGCAAATTCAACCACTGGTAGTGGTTATCCCTCTTCAACAACGATCACTCCTCGTATCTAAATTCATCCATCTGCCACCTATTGTAATTCTCTAGCATTGATTAATTAATTAATCTTAAAGTCTATGCTCTAGCATTGATTAATTAATTAATCTTAAAATATTTACCATACCATACCTTCTCATCCTCATTGTAAACAACATTCTAGATGTTTGTCAACTTAATATAGACCGATTCGAAAGGCATCATCACCTGTCAATTAATTATCACAGTCATTATTGAAATTCTATTCCCTTTTATCTAGTCATTTATGTGTACGAGGATTGGTGTTGTATAATTGTTCTATGTTTTTTTTTTTTGCTAGAATCAAAGGACATATATCTAGACGAAATCACAATTTTATGTTGTTTAAATTGCATTTATGAATGCATAAATGGATTCATCCCATTGAAAAGGCCCTGGGACACTCAGATTATATAGAAATAGCCACTCAAATATGTAAACCAACACTTTCTCGACAAATTTCAAACAAAATTAAACAAAAAAATCCCTGAAAAAAATCCAAAACATAGAACGTTTAGACTACAACCTCACAATATTGTCAACCGTGCAGTGAAAATTGCAATTAATGTTACATTACATTCCCGAGGTATTTAGAATGAATTTTAAATTCACATTTTCTGGATTCTCAACCACTTATTGTGTATATGGTTGGTATTGTTTCCAAAACATTTGTCTCTTTGTGTGGTTAGTGTAGGTGTGAACTTTTTTTCAACTCGTTAGTGTAGGTGCGAATTTTTTCTTCAATTACTTTTGTATTGATTTAATTACTTTGGTATTGATATGTGGGTGACATCCTTTTGTTTCCATTAAAGTATTAATGTGGTTGGAATTTTCCTTGGTATTTTGTCATATAATTGGATAATTTAATGATTAATGATATGTTGTTCTTTTTTTTATATATATAAGTTAGAAGTTTGAGGAATATATATATATATATCACAATCAAGAGGGTCTTTCACATTAATATAGTCTTTTATTAAGCTCTAATCTTAAATTAAATTAAATTAAATTATTATTATTATTATTATTATTATTATTATTATTATTATTATTCTTATGTAATACTTCACGAGGAAACACTCGAGTACATCCCCACTTCATGGATGGTAAATGGGGTAAATCCTTCATCCCTGATTACAACAGGCCTAACCCCAAGGGAGAACAAGAGATATGAACCCGTGACCTCCTCCACTGGAGATAGCTTCACGTCTAGCTCAGAACCACTTGAGCTAAGCCTTGAAGCTTTGTTATTATTATTATTATTATGTATTCATTCAAAATTAATAATTTCCTTTCCACAAGCTGCAACAATATTGTTAGTAGTTTCTCTTAATATGAGTAACTTAATTGGTGGACAAATCCACCTTCTTTTTATAAAAATTCTAATGTAAGTTGGGTGGAAATTTTTCTAGAATCATAGTTCCACTTTAGTAAGTAGAAGTTCCACCATAATCGAGTGGAACTTGAAACATAGAACTCCCAGAACCTAGAACAATGGATTTCAAGAAAAAATAGCCTTGTCCAAAGGTTGGGTAACTTGTCCACACATTAATGGACCCCATACTAATATTTTAGTGGTTTCTAAATAATTTTAATGTTGTTAAGGCTTCATTTTTAAGTTAAAAGGTGATAATATTGTTGTGGCGTGGATAAGTACGGTTGATCATGTGTAAGATGTATTAGTGATCATAAATAGGTAGCAATTTCCTGCAAGCACCATGTGTCATGAAAATTATGTTACATGTGGAATTTTGCTATAAAAGTCACAAAAATTATTGCATACAACTTACACATAGTATCTGGTGCCTATTGGAATTATCCTTATCAAAGTTATCAAATATTGTAACAAAATCGATTGAGTTCCCAGAAGTCGATAATACAAACAATGAAAGTTCCCATCAATCTAGAAATTTAATTAATATTTTGATGATTTGAGTCAATTCAAAATTGAGGAAAACCCCTATGACATTTGTTCCACCATACATGAATCTTTAATCATGATAAAACTCTACTCATGCCTAGAATTTCTATCTATCAAATTCTTATCACATTCAGGGATGATTTAAGGATGGAAATTTATTTTAAAATGTAGAAACCTTGGAGAATATTACTAATCCTTCATATGCCAGCTATAAAATGTTTGGCGATATTTTTGTAAAAATATTCAAAATTATAAGTATTTTATATAGTTTGTATAAAATTTTGGCGATTTTTATGGTAAAATAATTTTATCCTTTAGAATTTGGGTGAATAATTTTTAGAATAACGAATCTTTTTTGGGGAAAACCCTTGGAAAATTAGCCCATGAGAGAAATTTAGCCCCTAAAATCATCACTGATCACATTTGTGGTCTAAAAGAATATTTGTTATCTATAATATTAACTTACTCCTTTCCCATATACTTTTATTTGAATACCACTTAACCTTTCAACTTATTCAAGATAATTTTCATCTATCATGTCACGTCCCCACATTGTTCCTTGCGATCGTGCACCTCTTGACAGTTTGTGGCACCACAATGTTTCACACTTAGCTACTTGGAAACACCAAGGTTACTTCTTCTAGACTATGCCTCTTCACCAAGACCATACCCATACTCCATTCTAGGCTACCAATGAGTCACACTAGTCCTACTCTAGTGCAACTCTTGTATACTTAAAGACATTCATTAACCACTTTAACACTTAGTCATTTTTAAGCATACATCTAAGAGAAACCAAGAGAACTGTGGAACAAATGAAAGACAAACATAGATATGGTAAGGGTGGCACAAATTGTTCCTAACACCCGACTAAATTGTATTTATTATTGAAAAACAGTTATAACATGAGCACTTCTAAATCGGTTTACAATGGAGCAGAGTCAAATGACTCACCTCACCTCACCAAGACACTCATACATAGATAGTCATCGAGACTCTTCGTCACAACCATCTTCATAGCCACCTACACTACACCTTAAATGTGCCTCTAATGACAGACTGGTTGTCTCTTCACTTCTGTAGAATCTTCCTCTCTATTTCCATAGACATCACAATTTTGTTTTTCCTCACACATGCTTCCACAGACCTATGTTTCCAAAATTAGACAAAATATTCCCAAGAGAAATTCACCCATCTCTGTCTATCGAACCCTCCTTCTTAAGGAAACAAAAGTCCTCCCAGAGAGGAGCAAATTGAATCCTTGAGGGAGCTCCTCCTTTCCATCCACCTCAGAATGGTAGAGCTCTCCTTGTCTCTTGCCTTCAATTTCTTTCAAAACTTCTACCTTCTTTGTGCCCATTTCTATTATATGGATTCCATGGGTTGCTTGTGTGAAACGTCGCATCTCTTTGGTGCATTGTTTCACTTTTTGAATCGTCACACTCAACCAACCATTACACCCCTCCATGGACCCAATGAACCCATCTAGCTCAATTGCCTTATAAGGTACCAGATCTATTATATTTAATTGAAAACAAAAATACTACATGAAAATATCATGGAACAGTAGAATGTAGAGAACCACAACCAGATAATAATACCTTTATTGATAGGAAGAAGTGTTCAGTTTCCTCTTTAAGGGGGAAACCTCCAGCAGAGCAATGCTCTCTTACAATAATTCTCCAGACAACTTTCTCATACCTCCTACTCTTATTTATACGACCTCTACCTTATAAATAAAATTCTAGAGGAAGATCCTTCTATAAGAGGAAGCTTCTATTAGGTATTTTTACATTGAATTGTTCACATTTATTTAATAGGCCTTATTAACTAAAGTTGGCCTTTATTACATGGAAAATATATATCATGCTAACTAATAACCAACTAAGTGGGGTTAGGATAGGATCCTAACATGCTCTCCTCCTTCAAAAGTAGCCTTGTCCTCAAGGCTGAAGATGTGGAAACGATTGTTGTATGGCCTCTAGTTCCCAAGTTGCATCTTTTGGACCCGTGTTCTTCCACTTAATCGATACTTCTTTGATATTTCGACCACACAAGTGACACTCACACATGTTGAGGATGAATTCTAGTTGTAGCCAAATGGAGCCTTCTTGATCTAATTCAGGTAGGATGGTTTAAACACTACAATTCCGACCCACCACTTTCTTCAAACAGGAAGCATGGAACACCAGATGTATTTTGGAGGCAACTAGAAGTGCCTGTTTGTAGGAAACTGGACCAATACATCTGATAATCTGATAGGGGCCATAAAATTTGGGTGTGAACTTGTGGTAGCCATGAATTTGAGGTAGGTTTTCTTATAAGTTTGGAGGCAAATAAACACTCGATCACCTTCTTAGAAAACCCATTCAGAACATTTTTGGTCAACCTATTGCTTCATACATTTTTGAGCCATGTTGAGGTTATCCTTCAAAGCTACAAGGGTAGCTGCTCTACCTTGTATTAACTTATCAATAGCCTAGACCTTGGATGTGTTTGGAAGATAAGAAGTTATTGTAGGTGGTTGTTGGTCATAAACCCTCTCATATGGTGTCATTTTGGTTATTGTATGATAGGAAGTGTTGTACCACCATTCTGCCAAAGGTAACCATTTCACCCACTGATGTTGTTTGTCTGAGGAAAAACAACACAAGTAGGTTTCTTAACATTTATGGACAACTTATGTTTGGCCATCTGTCTAGGGGTGGTACGTTGTGCTCATTTTCAACTATGTGCCCTGTAATTTAAACAATTCTTGCCAAAATGTGTTGGTGAAATTCGAGTCATGATCAGACACAATGGATGTTGGCATTCCATGCATTTTGAAAATATGATCAATGAAAACTTGTGCTACCATAGTGGGCATAACAGGGTGTGGTAAGGCAGAAAAATGTGCATACTTTGAGAGGATATCTACCATGACCATGATCGCTGACTTGTTTTCAAATTTTGGAAGGCCCACGATAAAGTCTGTGGATATGTCAGTCCAAATAGAAGTTTGAATGGGTAATGTCTAGAGAGCTCCTCGACTCTTGACTTGTTCTCCTTTATTTCATTGGAAAATATCAAATTTGGTGAAAAAGGTAAGGATTTCCTTCTTCATGCCTTCCCAAAAAAAAGAATGGTGAGCATGAGCATCTGTATTTTGGAATCCTTAGTGACCAACGATAACAGATGAATGCAAATCATTTAATATCTAGGGCTTGAGTGTTGAAGTAGGACAGAACCAAGTGCTCCTTATATCAAAGGATATTGTCTTTCTAGGTGTAGTTGGTGGGAAAGTTCGGTTCCTCCCTAAGTCGTTGAATTACCTGTGATATAGTGGGGTGGGTGAAAGACTCTTGTCGAAATTCCTCAATCCAACTAGGGAATGGTAATGATAAGGAAAAGAGGGAACCTTCATCCTCATATTGTCTTGACAACACATCTGCCACTACATTGTCTTTTCCTTTTCTATATATGATATCATAATCATAGCCCATCATTTTGGTTAGCCACTTGTTCTGTTCCTAGGAGGATACCCTTTGCTCTAGGAAATACTTTAGACTATGGTGATCTATTTTGATCTGAAAATGATGACCCCATATTTATGGTCATCAAGTGTGCACCACATGGAGAATGGCCGTCATTTCCTTTTCATATGTATATTTTCCCAAATTGCAGCCACTCAAATCCTAGCTAGTGAAAGAAAGAGGTCTACCATGGTGTGTGAGAAATGCGCCAATACTAGTGCCTAAAGCATAGGATTCCACCACAAAAGTTTTTCTGAAGTTCCCCTGGGGCTACTAAGATGGGGGTGGTACACATGGACTACTTTGACTCTTTGAAGGCCTACTTTGTTGTTTGTGTCCAATGAAATGCATTATTTTTTAGAAGGTTCGTCAATTGCTTGGAATTTTTTCCATAATGTTGGAAAATTTTTTGGTAATATCTAGTGAGGCCTAAGAAACCTTGAAGGCACTTCAAGGTCATGGGTTGCGGCCACTCCTATGTGGCTTGAATATTTTTGGGGTCCACCCTTACTCCTTCACTTCCCACAATGTGTCCCAAATATTTGACCACACTTGCTCCAAACACACACTTGGTTTTTTTGACAAACAATTGATTGTCTTGTAGCAATTGAAGTACTTTTTCCACATGGTGTAGATGGTCATCCCAATTGCGGCTGTAAATGAGGACGTCGCCAAATAAAACTAGAACAAAGTTTCAAAGGTGGGGCTTCAATAGTTTATTCATGAGACTTTGGAAGGTATATGGGGCATTACAAAGGACAAAAGTCATTATCAAGAATTTATAATAGCCTTCATGAGTTCAAAAAGAAATCTTGGGAATATCTACTTCATTCATCCTAATTTGGCAATAGCCAAAGTGAAGACCGAGTTTTGTGAAGAAACATGTACCCTATATTTCATCCAATAGAACATCAATGGAATGAATGGGAAACTTATCGTTAATGGTCAATTTATTAATGGCACAAAAATACACTATTTTTCCTATTTCATTTTTTTGAGAAAATGAATACCTATAGGGACATGCATTGTGGGATTGAATTCCTAGGAGGAGAGGGATGTGATGATCATGCTCACCTCGAGAGGGGCATAGGTCCATGGGTGTCTCAAAGACCCTGTGGTTCTTATCCAAGACCAATTGTAGATCGGGATGTACTGCGGGGGATGACTGATCCTATATCTGTATGGCATTAAGTTGAGCAATCATGCTACGATGGCCTTTCTTCAGGAGTTTCTCCATTTGGTGAGAACTAATAAATTTTGGGGAGCCAACTTGTAGGCCTTTGAGGTTATATGTATGAGAATATTGAGTAAAGATCATATATAACTCTTGACAATCCATGGTAATTGGGCCCAAGGTGAAAATCCATTCAACACGCAAGAGAATATCACAACCACCCATGGAAATGGAGAACACGTGAGTTTTCAAGTGATAATTTCCCATTTAGAATTTGACATTCTCATAATTCCCACTACATGTCATTGTACCACCATTAATGATGGGAATTTGAAAATTAGAAACTATTATGACAAAGAAATTGACCTCCTCATTGACCTAACAATGAATAAAATTATCGTTGCTACCATTATCAATCAACTCCACGACTGGCCTATGTTTTATGTAGCCCTTGATTTTTAATGTTTTTGGAGAAGAAATACCTGTGAGGGCATGGAGAGAGATGAAAGGTTCCTCTAGCTCCACAGGAGGTGTGACTGGATCTAGGGTGGGGAAAATTGGCATTGTGTCCTCTGAGTTGATGGCCTCATCTGATAGTATGTCCTTGGAGGATGTGGAAGTAGACACATCAATTTGGAAGAACTTTTTCTCATTACATTTATGGCTTGGGGAATACTTTTCATCACAGTAATAGTAAAGTCCTTGCTTTCGATGTTCAACCATTTCTATTGGAGATACCTTTTGGACCTTAAAAGTTTGTGTCGAAGCAGATGTATCCCCTAGACAAGGGTGGTTGGTAACTGCAGAACAAAGGGGTTGGGCCTGAAGAATGGTCTAATGTTCCATTGCTAATGTGCACACCTGCAACCAAGTAGTTAGATGGTGCATGCAAACATGAGCCCGAATGGCATTCTTTAAGCCAAAAATAAAACACTCCACATAAAAATCATCAAATAATCCCTTAGTTCTAATAGCCAACTATTAAAATGCGGAGATGAAGTCTGTTATTATCTTTGTTTGTTGCATCTTGTTGAGTCGTCCCAAAAAATGACATTCCCTATCAAAACGGGCACAAACTGCTTTGGTGGACATGGTCCAAGTGGGTAGTCCTGGATAATGTTTCTTATTCCATTGCCACCATTACCACCATTCTTGATCCAAGTAAATAACTCCCACATGAATTTTGGTCTCATTGTCTCATATATCATGGAGGGAGAAGTAGTCTTCTATTTAAGATACCCACCCAGTCAAGTTTGATCCATCAAATTTATGCATCTCAACTTTGGGCACCTTATTATAGGATTTTGAAGAGCCCCAAGGAGAGTGGGAATATGAGGGTTCTCATAATGGGAAGAATGAGAAGTATGAGGGTGGGACTCAGGTCACCGACCCGGGTTGTTTATCAATATTTCTTGAAATTGGATGGTCAAGTTTGACATGTTCTGGCATAGCTCTTCTTGAAAGTGTTTGGAAAGGGATGATAGGCCCTATTTTATCTATTTGGACAATGTGGTTACCTTAGTGTCCAATTCATCCATGGTTTGAGCACAAGTGACAGGGACCATGGAAAAGGCTTAGGTATAATGATACTACAACTAGGAGCACAAGATAAGGAGTCTAGTGGGATATGTAGAAAATGAGAGTGTATGGAAGGGGGTTTGGGTCTAGAAACAAAAGTAGGATACAAAGTGATAGGTACCACTGCAATCAAGACAAAGAGAGGAATCCAATGGGAGGGGTCCCAAATAAGGATGTCAGAAACAGGGTCAGGACCATAGGGAAAAAAGTGTAAAAAAATATAGGTATCAATGTGATTAGGAAGAAAAGTGGAATCCAATGGGATATGTCTCAAATAAGTGTGTAGGAAGGCCCCATAATTTATTTATTTTTACTCTTGTGGAGTTATACTCCAATTTGAATACTTCTACATCGTCAAAATGCCCAAATTATTAACATTGATAAATGTGTAGTCAATTCGCAACCAGAATGTAGGAGACAAAGTTGTGTGTCCAAAAATCTTGTTTGTACCTAGTCAGGTATATTCTCCCCTGGTTAGGTTGTAAAGGGTGTTTATGGACAAGGATTTTCCATGTGCTATAGCTCTCTAATATATGTGTGGGTTTGAATAGTAGTACTCTACCTAATATCTCAAGGAACCAACCAAGGAGGCTCGACCATACCCTTAGCCATACTACTCGATTACCCAGGTACTAGACAGTATCTTCCTGAGTGTTGTTCTCACTGGCACTATAACAGTCAGACGACCGATTGATTAATCTATGGAGGGTTTCAAGATACCTAGGTCAGTCTGTATACAGGTGTTATCTGATGCGCTACCACTCAAAGGGGTACCAACAAGGGTTACAAGGGTGTCCAACAATGTGATCTTAAAAACCTCTTGTATTCCTTGTGTGTATGCTTCCCCAACCATGAATTTATGTGTTGAATGACAGATCATTGTAGCTTAAAGATGTCGGAATACATCTCTACCCTAAAAAAATTTAACCCACAGTTCTTTCCCTGGAAAGAGATCTTATACCACTTGTAAGGTACTAGATATATTATATTTAGNATAATATATCTAGATATATTAACTGAAATTAAATAAAAAAAAAAAAAAAAAAAACTACAGGAAAATATCATGGAACAACAAAATCTAGAGAACCACAAACAAATAATAATACCTTTATTTATAGGAAGCAATGTTCACTTGTCTCTTGAGGGGGAAACCTCTAGCAAAGAAACACTCTATTACAATAATTCTCTAGACAACTTTCTCATATCTCCTACCCGTATTTATTTTACCTATGTCTTCTAAATAACATTCTAGAGGAAGATCCTTCTAGAAGTGAAAGATTCTATTAGGTCTTCTTACATTGACTTGTTCACATTTATTTAATAGGCCTTATTAACTAATGTCATCCTTTATTAGATGGAAAATATATATCATTCTAATTAATAACCAACTAAGTGGGGCTAGGATCAAATCCTAACACACCCATCAACCGATATGCCTCTTGGACCAGAGTTTCCCATCCTTGCACGCACACCCTAAACCATCTAATTGACTCATTATTTAACTGACCCATTGGTCCGTCTAAGAGACTCATCATCTTGGGTGTGTGTGCCGCTTAGGTGAGTCAATCCATCTTTCCTAACTGCACCCCCCATGCCTTAGCCAATTTTCCCTTCGTCAATGGAGCACCCAATTCTTTCCCTCAATTATTCATCGAATCATCCATCGTTTGACTTGCATCACAAGACACCTTGGGTAGATTCATCCCTTGGCATGTCGCACGCCCAAGGAACACCAACTCCCCATTATATGAAGACTTATGTTTCCTCATTGGCATCGAGAATCTTGCATGCCCAATTCGAACCGTGGTGGAAGTGCGCATTCCCAAGCTAAGCTCTCAAGGCCTTACATCCTCCCCCACCTCAAGTCATTGTCATCCTTAGAAACATATAAAAACTATGTGATCAAAAAGTATCAGACTAAACTCGTGCCTCCATTGTAACTAAGTCTGTTGGAAACCCCAAGTTTCATGCCAACTAAGAAAGCCAAATTCTGCCAGAGTGGAAACCCCAAGTTTCCTTGTGAAGTAGAAACTTGAAGTTTTCACAAACCAAACTATACTACACCCAACTTTGCATGGTCTTTCACTTGATTCAATCCAGTCACTTCACCCAACCAAAGGATGAAATTCACCCAACTTTGTTTCACTTTCTCCCTGCAATGTTGTTTCCTTACTGCAACTAACTGTCTCACACTTCAAAATTCACCTAAGTGTTGAACTTGTATGACCGTGTTAGTGCACCCATACTTCAACAAATTATGCCATGTCTTTGCACACTGATATCCCTCATGCCTTGAACTGATTGGGTAGTTAGTCCAACCGTCGCGCCCAATTCATTAGAATGTAGTTCCTCATGCTTGGACTTAGTCTTTTCTTTCGTATCTCCATCACTCTGTCCAACTCCAAAGACTAAGGAAAGTTTCCATTCTCCCCTCATCATTGTAATCATCCAATCTTTGTCAAGGAGATCCTCCACAATGTCTGAGTGTTTCACTTCAAACCTACTAGTGTGTTTGTACGCTGAATTCCTTCCACAATTCAGTCCATCCGTGCAACAATATTAGACTAAGGAAAGGTCTCCCCTCACCTTGTTGCACTATGAAGTCACCCCAAAGCAAATTCGTCCACAACAAGTTGATTATGTTGTACACCTCATGGCATAGTTAGTCAATATACATGAAGAACTACACACTCAGGCTGTCTTTGCCTCACTACTTCATCACTTGGCCATGATGTTGTGTCTTCCCTCTATGCCTTGGAATGGCTAGGCTTCACCATCAACCATGCTACCCAAAAAAAGAGAAACACACAAGTCCAAATAATCTCTTCATGTTGCAAACCACATGTATGCACAATCCTCCAAACAAACGAAAGTCATCAAATCACCTTGTTACCCCCCATTCATCTTCAATAGCATAGCAACATCTTCCACACCAACTTGGCCCAAAAAGGACAGTCAATATTTTTTCATGAGGTAACAATTTTGGTCTCATGGTAAGTGTCACTTTAATAATTGAATCATTTCAGCATGTTGCAAAGAGTCCTTTCTTGATTATGAAAACATTTTCTTGGAAATTATACTGATCTAATTGGCTATTGGTGGCCACCCACCTATTCCAACTAGCTCCTCTTGTCCATTTTTAGTTCAACACGTTCTTATGTACTTCTTTGTAATTGTAGGTTCTACAGTTATGGGGATGTCTGAATCCACACACATCTTCCAAGTGGATATTGGTGGCCTCTCACCTAATCCAACTCGCTTATTTTGTATGTTTTCATGTCAGCACATCTTGTTGTACTTTCAGGGTCGTTTTGGAAGCCTAAACAATGTTTTTTTGGCTTGCCACAGTCAAACTGTAAACAAAATCAAATTTTGATGGCAGAATGTGTAGTTCTCTGAAACACCTTTCCAACGGGATATCATGTGCCTAAAAATAGAGGTCTATGCAAAAGTTGCAACCCCAAGAAGTTGAGGTACCAACTTACCCATATGGGGCCACATCACTTTTGACGTTTCACCTCATAGGGTTAGGTTTTTGGATGTCTAGGGTTTTGGAATTCATCAGTAATATCAAAAGGCCTCTAGAGCCTCATTGTAATTCATTATGTTGATTAAGGTTGGTTGTCATTGATGTCAACCCTTGAAGAAAGACCCATAGCACAAAGTTTTGGGTAATGGACCCAATAGTGTTTGATGTAAATATGACTCATTATTATTTTTTCATGGTTGATAAGAAGTAAATATGGATGAACTCCAAAGTGGTCCCCTTATGGTGAAAACCCTCACGGGAAGATGCTTTGTGGAGTAAGAGAACCCATGCTTAATTATGGAATAATGAGATGAATGAAAGTGAATTTGTTAGGTAAAATATCCTAGATGGATAGTTCTTGTCATGTCATTTCCGGTGGTATGTGGAACGTCACATAATTCCTCACGGTTAGAGAGTTATGGCCATGAGAAGTTGGAGATCCCAGGTTTGGGTAATGGACCCAAGTTTGTTTGATGGG
>ML778758.1:551986-606436 GCA_009831015.1 Picea engelmannii
TGTATCCCCCTCCTTCTCTCACTTACGATATCCCCTTCCCTATCTCTCTCTCCCCCTCCGGTGTGCTTTATCATTAAAATACAAATCAATGCATATGTATAAACAAAATGCACCGGGGCATTTAATTGAGATAAGCACCAAAGTTTGACTTTTGTTATTTTCTCCGCAAAGAAAAAACTTCACAAACTTTAAATACAGATGTTTGCATTTGCATTGTGAAAATTTAACTGTCTTATGGTGCATTATTACTTACACATCTTCCAAAAATATTATTAATTACACTTCACACCGGTAAGTTTTGAACTGTATAGCGCACCAACTGAAGCAAGTTAGAAAAATAACGTATGGTTTCTATCAATACTTTGAACTCTTTTACAAAAATAAATCGATGTGGTATACATACCGCACCGGTGCGCTACTCATGGCATAGCACATTGAAAACAAAACTTTTGAAAAAAAAAATAACACGCACATTTATCATTAATGTGCCGAAATATACAATGAAAAAATGAGCAGGAATTTGAGTTTTTATGTTTATAAAGGAAAACCCTATTCATTGTTTTATTGTTTACCAAATTTTAGAAAGAATATTTGTGCAACGGAGATTTATCAACAAATATTTCCAAGTGGGTAGATTTTTTTTGAAGAGACAAATTCGAGGGGGAGTATTGTAGATCACATAGAAATCAACAGAGGAGAAATTTCAGGTATATGCTTTCATTCTATTAATTATCTTGATCATTCTCCTATTTGGTTCAAACAATTTGCAGTGCATTCCCAAACAAAAAAAGGGGTTTCATAGTTACCTTCAGTATTGGAAGGCCTAATTTCCTGACTGTTCTTTTACTTTCTTCTTCTATATTTCACAAGAAGAATTTTTTTAAGCTCAATTTCTTTATAAGGTCTGATTATTTATATATGGGAATTTCATATTCGTTGCAATGAAACCACTCATTGCATTGGATCACAAACTGTCATGTCGCTATCATTTTTTTTTAAATGCCTTCGTGATGATCAATGCTTTCTATACACAATCAGCACACCAACACGTATTTGTTTGTAAACAACATTGTTTTATTTCAATTCAAAATATTATTAAAAAAACATTTTTGTGGTTGGTGGTGCACATTTTACCTACATACACACCGATGTGCATTGTTTACAAAGCACGTCATTGAATTTTAAATGGAAAAATGATTGTTTTTATATGGAAATCGTTATTTCTTAAATTTTTTCATGGCTCTATGATATGTAATAAATAGTACATAAGAAATTGTGCTTTTGTTAATTCATAAATCACTATTTGAATACATCGCTTTGTAAAAACATTTTCAATTTCGCAATGACACTGTTAATATATGCATTAAGATCTTATTTGTTTTTAAATAATAATTTTTTTATTTTTTTTTTCAGGGAGATTTTGAAATTTCCAAGGGACAAACAAGGGAAAACCCAAGACATGTCAGTAGGGATTTTCAAAAAAATGTAGAAGAAAATGTTAAAAGAAATGAACATGATTTTGCTGCAAGATGAGCCATACCAACTACAATGTGCATTAGAAGTATGTAATCATTTATTTATTCTTTTATGTACAAAATTTAAGTATCACATGAAATATTAATTTTCAATCATTTTGTTGCAGAAAAGAAAACAAAATAGAATCCATTCATCACATAAGAAGGGACAATGAGGAATAAAAAGATTGATCGCAAACTTTGTGAGTATTTACAATTTCAACCTTTCTTAAGATTTCATGTTTGTTCTGATCTTTATATTTAAATAATTAATTTACATTTCTCCATAGATATCTTGTATTAGGTGCAAACATACAAAGAGGAGCCAACCCATGAATTGATAAACATTGGGTTAAGTATGGGTTGTGAGTATATGTTGAAGAATGAAAGTTTAATTAAACAATTTGTAAGTAGCTATGTTGTTTAACTTCCCTTGTTTTATAACTAGCACAACATCTAAATATTAGCTGTTGGTGAATGCCGAAAGGTTGATAAGATGAAACGAATCCTTAAAAGAATATATTAAATTTTATTATTGATTAACAAATAAACGTTTGCCCTTCATTTATCTGGTGTTAATATTTTAATTTATGTTAATCACTTACGTGGCAATCAGTTAGCTATCAAAGTAATTTTTAAATATGATTAGGTAAATGTAAAAAAGTAAACACATAAACTGATGTCTTTTTAATAGCTAGGAAGTTAATGATTGAAATCACAGCCATTTATTTTGTGTGACTACTAAGAATATTCCAGCCATATTTAATCATGTCCATAGAAAACTTATTAAGCACTAAATCCCTATTAAATCTGCCCATTTTCAATAGGTGTACGCGTTTCGACGTAATTAATGAAAAAAAAAAAAACTTTATATTGATTATATCAACGATGCTTTGTCATGTTGTATTAAATATGCAGGAAACAAAGTATGGAATGTAGACACCAGAGGATATTTTGAGAGAATTTGTGAAGCATGGCTTCGAAAGAATGTAAATACTTGGTGCTAAAGTATATTTTTTTATTTAGGCAATCATATATAGTTTATTATATATATAAATGTAGATGTACTTATTATAGTTTATTTTTATGTTTGTAGATAGAAGAAGAAGGGGAAGAACATAAAAAACAAGTTGATCAAGACAAAATTATGTTAAAAAACCAAAGTACAATATCACCTATAAATGATGAAGAAATGAGTCATGCACATAGCTCGAGCAATGTCTACAATTCAACTAATGAATGAAAATCAATATAGAATGTTACTGGAAGTTGTATGTTTTGGATTATTTTTCTCTGAAAATCGGGGATTTTGTTTAATGTACTCAATGTATTGTCTCAATTGCATGAGGACATGTTACCAATAAGAGTAACAATTACAAATTGGTTGTAATTTGATTATTGTTCTTGACCTTTATGTTGTCCCTTTTTGTATGACTATGGGTCTCTTATTCATATATAATAAAATGGGTTTTTTTGGAGGCAGGCCAAAGCGAAAAGAAAGATGATTTTGGGAAAGAAAGCATGCACGAGAAAAATAACATCTGAAAGGAAGAACAACACGCGCGCATGCAGGGAATACCTAACGACGTTAGGGTTAGGGTTTTTGCAGTGCATTGTAATGGTTGAGGAACCAAAAACATATAAATATAGATATCAAGGTATCATAGGGGGTTCGGTTCATAATATTATTAGGTTTAGCTAGTTATCTATGAGTTGTTGTGATATGTAATATTTTTGCTATATGATCTATTTTTGTAAGTTGTTGAGCTAGAGAGGACAGAGGAGGGTTAGATTGCAAGTTGAGGATCCTGGTGTGATCTAGTCTGCCTCATATAGGTCTTACCCAATTGGGGAGAGTTGTAAGCACGTGACGTTGTAGTGACAGAACGACTATAATAAAAGAGATGAGAGCGAAATCTTTGTGGACGTAGCCCAGGAGGGGGTGAACCACGGTCAGATCTATGTTATGATATTGAATGCATATGTGTCTTTATTTATTTTAAGTAAATATTGTTATACTGAATGAATGAGTTGTTATATTTCCTGTTTATTTACATTTGATAGTATATTGGGTTTACAAGTTACAATAGTGGTTCAATATATATCTCTCATATATCGCACTCAATCCTAGGCTGTAAACACATGAGTATTGTATCCACCCATTAAAGTTATCTCGAGTGAGACTGCGCAACGCATTCTGTGCGTTGTGTTGCCTTCTGGTTTACCAGGAGGGATGATAGTTTTAGAGGATTTTTTGGAAACCCGAAAGACATGAACCCTGGGTCAATACGAACTCAAAAAGAATAGTATAATAATAGTAACCAACAAATGGTTATGTTTTCGTTGGTAGGAACAAGAGAGGATTGAGTAGATGAGATAGGTTGAGAAAGAAAAGAGTGAAGAAAAGAAGAAAGCAATGAGCCATTAGAAGGGGATGTTGAGACCGTGGAATCTCACAAAAGTAGAGATTGAAACCTGGCTAAGAACCAAAGAGATGGAGTTTTCACAGAAAGACACTAGAAACCCTAGAATAACACCCCACAAATATCTTGAGAAATATGTGTTTACTGATTTGCATGAAGTCTTTTTCTACGATTTTCCACATCTATTGCAGGAGTGGATACTAAGGTTGAAGGATAACCATACAATGAACTGGATCCAATAGTTAGAGTGGACCCCAGTACATATTAAGAAGTTATAGCAGGTGAACAACAAATTCACCCACGTAGTAGGCTTTTGGCTTCACAGTATTGTGGCAGGCTTTATAACAGAGTTTTCAGTAGATACAACGAAGTCGTACAGCGCAACGGAGCAAGAGTTTTTATGCGGACCTCGAGGAAGGTACATTTGATTGTTGTATACTTCTATTAAGATACTTCTATATAACAAAGGTATAATGACAATGGTGTCAGGCAGCTAAACTTCCCTGCGTGCATGGGGGAAGGGGGGAAGAATTGACAGAAAGAGGAGAAATGGAAGGAGGAAAGGATAAGGGAAAGGAGGAGTAACCCTTGGACCCAATCATGATGGATGACGACCAGATCAATAATATCATGGAAACAGCTGGAAAGATGCGTAGCAGAGTACCCTACCAATATAAGGTGAATACCAAGAAGAGAGTCGTAGCCTCGAGGGAAGGCTTGGCGAGTGACGAAGAAGAGGTAGAGAATCTCCGAGAAAAATGTTATGTTCCTGATCAATATCAGAAGGAGATCGAGAATTTCCGAGAGCAACTCACACCCACTACTCCACCCGCAGTAAAGGAGAAAAGGAAGCAAGAAGTAGTAGAGCAGCTACATGAGATAGAGCAACAGGTTATCACAACATCTGACTTGTTCGAGAATGAAACACAACTTTAGACAAAGTTAGAGGAGGATTAGCAAGTCCAAAGGTGGTACAAGGAAGAAGAAAGCATCAGCGCAGCTATCCAAGACCTCAAGCAGAGGCAAAATACAATGCCCATCACAGAGCGTTTCAAAGGGGCTCAGGACATGAAGAAATTCCAGGCAGAACTCACCACTACGCAAACATAGAAACATGAGCATAAGGCTCAAATGGAACCACTTCAAGGGCGGGTAGCAGAAGTCCTGGCACATTCATAGGAATCCAAGACACATATCACATAGACCCAAGAAAAGTGTGCATAATTGATCAGTGATGAAATTGTAGTCTAGATAATGGACACACTCAAGGAGAAGACTCTGCAGACACAGACACAGGTAGCAGGTCTCAAAGAGAAGTTATAGGCAGTCACCAGGGAGATCGAAGATTTGTGTTAGGTGGCTCGGGACGAGCCATGTGTCAGTTTTGGGGACCTGTTGGAGGCAAGCCAAAGCAGAAAGAAAGATTATTTTGGGAAAGAAAGAATGCACGAAGAAAGAGACATCTGGAAGGAAGAACAATACGTGTGCATGCAGGGAAGACCTAACGACGTTAGGGTTAGGGTTTTTGTAGTGTATTGTAATGGTCGAAGAGCCAAAAACATATAAATATAGATATATAGGTATCATAAGGGGTTCGATTCAGAATATTATCATGTTTAGCTAGTTATCTATGAGTTGTTGCAATATGTAATATTTTGTTTGTATGATCTATTTTTGTAATATGTTGAGCTAGAGACGATGGAGGAGAGTAGATCTTGAGGGTTATATCACAGGATGATGATCCTGGTGCGATATAGTCCACCTCATATATATCTTACCCAACTGGGGAGAGTTGTAAGCGTGTGGCGTTGTAGTGACAGAACAACTATAATAAAAGAGATGAGAGCCAAATCTTTGTGGACGTAGCCTAGGAGGGGGTGAACCACGGTAACATCTATGTTATGAGATTGAATGCATATGTGTCTTTATTGCTTTTAAGTAAATATTTCTATACTTAATGAATGAGTTGTTATATTTCATATTTATATGCATTTGACAGTATATTGGGTTTACAAGTTACAATAGGGGTTCAATATACAGCTCTCATATCTCGCACCGAATCCTAGGCTGTAAACACATGCTTATTGCAGCCACCCATTAAAGTTATCTAGGGTGAGACTGTGCAGCACATTCCTTGTGTTGTGTTGCCTTTTGGTTTACCAAGAGGGCCGATAGTTTCAGAGGCTTTGTTTGAAACCCGAAAGACATGAACCCTGGGTCAATACGAACTCGAATAGAATAGTAGAAGAATAGTAACCAACATGTTTCTTATTTCATTGCATTGTCGAACGTTGTAAAATGTTATGTTCTTGACTAATTAATATGTGGATGATTTACATTATTACAAATAACATAAGTTTAATTGGTTGGATAATTCATTAACACAATCATTATATTGAAATGCAATAACATAAATATAAAAAAATATTTTATTTTGAAATAATAAATTGAAAATTTGTAAAAAACAATGAATTAAGATATATACATATCAATGCGTTGTATTCATTTGAACTCACTAGATAGTGTGTGCCATAATATACACATTGATGTGTTTTGAGGCTTCATATGCACCAATACATATTAATTATCATAATGCACTTGTATGTACTATTAAGAAAATGCATCATTCCATAAACAATATAACATACAATAATATTTATCATTTCAAAATTGTATGGTGCTCTTGTTTGAAATATAAAATGGGGCACTAAAAACAATTTTTGTACTTGTGCGTTATGTTTATTATACTCACCAAAATTCTAAATATTATTTATGCACTGGTTCATTTATTATAGTAGTGAATGCAGTGGGGATAACTATAACTTAATCGCATCGAGGCTAACTGTAACTTAATCGCACCAGGGATAACTATAAATTAATCACACTGAGGCCAAAAAATCGTAAAGCACATTAGTGCATCAGATGAAAAAAATGAGAAACCAGTGAGTATTAATTATAAGAGCATCAGTGCTCTGAATACTGTAGATTTTAACTTTGTACAATATTTACTGCAAACAGATTTTCAATAAAAGAACATAAAAGATACAATGGAAAATACAAACATTACACAGATATTTTTCCCCTAGAAACCCAAATCGGGAAAACCAACATATTTTATATTCATTCATAGTGATACATTGTTTACAATACAATATACATATAGGAGCCAACGACATCCAAAAACCTAACCCAATGACCTAGATTACTCAACAACCCTAATTCCTTAACCGGAAATAGAAACCCATCGGAAAAAACCATGTGCCGAAAAACCGCCCAACAATGGACATGAAAATCGAGGCAGCACGAAAAATGAGGCAAAAAAGAGACACATTTCCTGAGGAAAAAAAAATCTCAGGGGCGTTGCACCCCTCAAACCTCCCTATGCACCCAGTGCAATGCAGACACCACTATTCGTGCAAATAATATAACACATACCCAACATTCTCCCACTTGTTGTTTTCTTTGCATACAGGGTTACATAGTCAACAATCCAGGGAAGCAATGCCCATGGATCCTCTACACCAAGAGAAATTCTCAATGCTTACAGATTTTGTTAATGAATTTGCAACATTCTTCAAAGTGTCCACCTTAATCATCAAAACTTTATTTTCTTCAACCATGTCTCTCACAAAGTGATATTGAATATCAATATGCATTTACTTTGAATGATAATTTGGTTTCTTCGCTAGAAAAAATGCACTCTAACTGTCATAATCTATCGTTAAATATTGTTGTACCAACCCAATACCTAAACACAATATTTCTAACCATATTGCTTCCTTACTTTCCTGAGTGGCTGCCATGAATTCAAATTTTGTAGTTGAAAGTGCCACTACAACCTCTCTTTTGCTCATCCAACTTATTTCTCCTCCAAACAAGTTAAACACATGCCCACTTGTAGATCTCCTACGATCCAGATCTCCAACCCAGTCTGCATCCACAAATCCACGTATATCCAACACTCTGTCCAATATCGGTCTTCATTGGTAGCACAATCCATAGCTAGCAGTGCCACGCAAATACCTGAAAACCCTTTTTACGGTTTTCCAATGCTCCTTCCCTGGTTTTAACATATACCTACTAAAAACTCCCACTGCATGTACAATGTCTGGTCTAGTACAAAACATTTCATACATCAAATTGCCAACTGCACTCACATATGGAACATGAGACATGTCCTCCTCCTCTTCCTGTGTCTTGGGACACTGATCCGCAGATAACTTTACACCAACAAGAATAAGAACCTTGACTGGCTTACATTCCTACATATTAAACCTCTGCAATATTGTCTCGACATATTTTCTCTGATTTAATCAGATTTTCCTCTTTTTTCTATTTCTTTTAATTTCCATGCCTAAAATGAAATTTGAAACACCGATATCCTTCATGTCAAATTTAGAGGACAACTAAGTTTTCACATCCTGTATAATCTCCTTATTGTTTCCTATCAGCAACATATCATCCACATACAAGACAAAATAAATCGAATGATCACCAATTAATTTAAAATATACACAATGATACTCTTTGCTTCTTGTGAAACCAAGTCCCAACATATCAGTATCAAATTTTGGACACCACATCCTTGCTAATTGTTTTAAACCATACAAGGAATTTTTCATCTTGCATACCGACTCCTTCTTTCCCTTCACAACAAATCCTTCTAGCTGCTTCATATAGATTTCTTCTTCCAAATCCCCATGTAAGAATGTTGTCTTCACATCCATTCGTTCTACATTAAAATCAAATGCAGCAGAAATAGATAACATAAATCTTATATAGGTTAACTTGGCAACATGAGAAAAAATCTCACCAAAACCAATTCCTTCAACCTGGGAACAACCCTTTGCTACTAACTGAGATTTGTATTTATCCATTTTTCCTTCTGCACTCAACTTTTTAAATACCCATTTGCTTCCAATGGGATTTCTTCCAGTCGGCAAATCCACTAGATCCCAAGCCTCATTCTTATCTAAGGCTTCCATTTCTTCATCCATGGCCTTTCTCCAGAGATTTTCATCCTCTGAATCCACTACCTCCCTGACAGAGGTGTCTTGGGATGGGTGACCACCTGGGAAGTTCTGGTTACCGGGTGCAAGACCCAGAAGCGATGATTGATGCTATGCGATTAATTTCATTGGATTCAATCCCATTTCTTCACCCCTGTGAGCATCACCCGATGCATTGAGTGCTAAGTGGACTTGATGCACAAGCATCGCAAGTCAGCAGCAAGTGAGCGTGAAGGCGGAAAGACAGCTGGAAAGCGCCAACACATTTTGGCACATTTAAAATGTTTTGAAATATTATGAAATTTAAAGAGAAAATATTAATGAGATGGCTGGGGAGAAGCATACTGACATTTATGTCAAGCTATTGTAACAGATCGTGAGCGATTTTCTCTCATCTGCGGATGTATTAGGCATTTAAGTCTATTAATGAAAGTAGGTAGATTTAAGTTCATAGATTAGACAGTTTAGGAAGTAGGAGGGAAAATGACTATAGACACCCTCATCTTTGTATCATTGTATCATTAGAGATTGTATCATTAGCATAGAGCAGAAGAAGCTGGAGAGATATAGCAGAGAGTTGTAGGGAAGAACCCATGTACAAAAGCTTTGAATTAATATATGAAGCTTTAATTCAGATCCATGGTGTTGTGATGTTTTCTGTTTATACATGTTGATGGTATGCTTATAGATAGTTTATTCTCTCTGTTATGCATTTACTTTGATGCTGAGTTGAATGTATGATTTCATATTTAATGTTTGAAGTTTGAGAGAGAAAGAAAATGAGTTTCAATTGTTTCTCTTCCTGAGTGAGAGAAGTTCCTGCAAGGTGTGCGTTGACAAGGTTCAGAGTTTATCTCTGAAAGCTCGGGAGAGATGTCGTTGTTCTCATTCCAGCATAAGTGCAAGTGAATCACAGGAGCCGTGCAAGGCGTGTGCAGGCTAGCAGATACCTTAGAAGTTATTAACTAAGGTTGAGAGTTGAAGGACTGCTATTGCAGAAAGTGCACAGAGTCGAGAGAGTCAAATACTTAGAAATATTTGAAGGGTTGCCGCAAGGAGTGCGTGCAGGAGTCTTTTTGGATACTCAAGTTTGCAAAGGAAGTTTAGGAGGGTTAGTGCCTTTGAAGTGGTCAAAGGAGGACGAATATCGAAATAATTCAAGGAAGACGAGGTCGAAGTTATCTCACAGAAGTTAAGTTCAAAGAAGTAGGACGTTGATTCATCTCAAAGAAGCCATTGAGAAAGAATTGAACAGTCAAAATTCTCTGAGGAGAGCTCGCGAAGTTGCGAGGACCGTAGGATTTGACAGAGTTGCAAGGTGATTAAAGGTAGGTGAAACCCATCACTGTAGAATCCAGAATTAAC
The DNA here is from genome assembly GCA_009831015.1 of Picea engelmannii. Classification (NCBI taxonomy): domain Eukaryota; kingdom Viridiplantae; phylum Streptophyta; class Pinopsida; order Pinales; family Pinaceae; genus Picea; species Picea engelmannii. The sequence goes on from ML778758.1 coordinate 562,298, forward strand.
GGGAGCTGTCAATTTTGTTTTGCGTACATCATTGGATCATATCATGGACTCAGGGTTCGTAAGTATTGGAGGATAGACCAAATCCTTTGGTTGCACGAACTTGCGAGTAGCGAAAAGATCTAGACTGCTGGATCCAAACACAAGGGAGCCATTGGATCAAAACCTCTTCGTTTTATCGGGGTTCGTGAGGTCAAAGGTTGGGAAGAGTCACTTTCAACCACCAAAGTCGCAAAGTGTCGAGTTGCGAGAGTGCGAAAAGGAAACCAACAATCGCATCTCGGAGTTTCGCGAAAGAGGAGCACAAAGGCCCAACAACTCAAGTTGCGAAGTCACAAAGTGGTGAGAACCGAAGGTACGTGTGATCATGCATAGCACATCTATCAAGTAGGACCTGCGTGGTTGACAGGTGGCATGACGATAAGACGCCTGGAGAGAGAAGGAAGAGGTGGTAGGTGGAGGAGATGTGTCGTCTGAAACGAAAGTCAACATCCTGTTGACTTCTCGCATCTTGGGATTTCGTAGAAGAGGAGCACGAGAGCTCGACATTCCAACTCATGAGATTGCAAGTTACGAGAAGCGCGCAAAGGTATTCCACTATCGCCTCTCACGGTTTCACAAGGAGAGGGTGCCAAGGTTTGACACTCCAACTTGCCAGGTTACGAGTTGTGAGAGGGGATAAGTGTTTAGTGTTAGCCGAAGGTCATGCATGGAGGGCGTTGACAAGGAAAGAACCATACCCATTTCGTGATCTCGGGTATCGGAGGTTAGGGAAAAGGAAGATGAGGGTCTTCAACTCGCGATTTTCTGAGTTGCGAGAGACGCCAGCGTAAGGACCAGATTTGTGCTCGTGTAAGAAGTGTAAGGCTCGCGCCTAGAATTAATCTACATAGGGCGAGTTTTACAAAGGACCTGCAGATCTCATTGGAAATTTCATCCAAAAAAAGAAGAGTCAATCGGACTCAAGGGTAGGAATAGAATGATTCTGAGCGAACCCTGACCCGAGGGTTGGGGGTCTACGGTAGTTGTGGTATCAGAGCCTGAATCTTGTCTGTAGATTTCAAGCAGAGAAAAGAGAGGTTTTACAACCATGCCACCGAGGAGGAGAGATAGACCAATGCCCGATCTAGCAGTGGAAAGGGAAATGCGTGAACTACGTGCTAGGCTTGATGCCATGGAAATAGCACAAAGGCGCACAGTCGACGCTGGAGATATTAGCAAGGCTGAGAGTGAAAATGAAGCTAGACACGAAGGAGAAGAAGTTACAGTCGAGGATGCTATGAATGAACACCTATTCATGGTTGTTGCAAGGATAGGTGCCAGAGAAAAAATGGATATTCCAGTATATGAAGGAAACCTAGATGTTGAAGAGATTCTAGACTAGATTAGAGATCTAGATAAATATTTTGACTATGAGGATGTCGAGGAAGACAAGAAGGTCAAACATGTTGTCACAAGACTTAAAAGACATGTAGCCTTGTGGTGGGATGAACTGCAGGCTGACAGACGTTGCAAGGGCAAGCAGAAAATCAAAAGCTGGGATAGAATGGTCGCAAAGATGAAAGCCAAATTCATACCCAGATATTATAGGATTACTCTGTTTCGGAGGATGCAAAATTTGAGACAAAAGATGATGTTAGTGACAGAATACACTGAAGAGTTCTACAGGATAAACATCAAGGCAGGTCATCGGGAGAGCGATGATGAAAAGTTTTTCAGATACATGAATGGTCTGTGATATGACATTCAAGATGAGATGAGCATGGTGACCATTCGGACGGTTGAATATGCTTATCAGATGGCTCTAAAGGCTAAAGAAAAGCTGAGCCGGAAGCAGGGTCAAAGAGGTCGAGGCAGAAGTCAAGCTAGAGGTAAAGCAGTTGTCCAAGACAGGACTCAAAAATCTAAATAAGAAGGGAAGAAACCTCAAACTCAGATTGAGAGAGGGCGAAGCTCACAGAGAGGGAAGTATGCTGATAGAAATACTTTTCCTCGTACCAGAGGAAGAGGAAGAGGCAGAGGTGGTGAAGTAAAATGCTTTACCTGTGGAAAAGTCAGCATAAATCATATGAGTGTCCAGACAGAAATAAGGAAGGTGGTGAGACTCACATTGTCGAAGCTCAAAGACGGAATGTTGAGGCGGAAGATGCTGAGGGTGGAAGATCCTTGATGATGAGGAAAGTTCTCTTAACACCAGAGAAGGAGGCAGAGAACCCAGCCCAAAGGAACAGTCTTTTTCAAACTGCTTGCAAGACCAAAGACAGGGTATGCAAAGTCATAGTGGACAGTGGTAGCACAGACAATATCGTTTCTACAGATATGGTAGAAAAGATGGAGCTGGAGACTATTGTACATCCAAGCCCATACAGAGTTTCGTGGCTACAAAAAGGACATCAGGTAAATGTTACTAAGTAATGTTTAGTTGAGTTTAAAATAGGAGGATATAAGGATGAAATATTATGTGATGTCATTCCCATGGATGTTTTTCATCTATTGTTGGGTAGACAGTGGCAATATGACAGGAATGTGATTCATGATGGGAGAAAGAACACATACATCCTGGAGAAAAATGGGAGAACTCACATGTTGTTGCTGATTAAGGATAAAGAAGTGAAACTAGAGGTAATCAACACTGTACTTCTCATGAGTGGGAAGGAACTTCTTAAGGAGGTTAAGAGGAAGGAAGACACATAATTCATTGTGGTCAGGAAGCCTAAAATGGTTTTAACCAGTACAAGAGTGGATGATTTACTGGAGGAAATCCAGAAGTTGCTGGAAGAATTTGTTGATATAGTAGTGGATGAACTACCTTGTTCATTGCCACTGATCAGAAGTATAAGTCATCGCATTGGTCTCATACTAGGAGCCAGTTTACCAAACAAAGCAGTGTACAAGTTGAAGCTACGGGAGAATGAAGAAATCAAGAGACAAGTCTAGGATTTAATGGACAAAGGATTGGTTCGAGAAAGATTGAGTCCATGTGTTGTTCCAACAGTACTCAGCCCAAAGAAAGATGGAGGTTGGAGGATGTGTACAGACCCAAGGGAAATCAATAATATTACCATCAGATACAGATTTCCATTACCAAGGATGAATGATTTGATGGATTGCTTGAGTGGAGCAAATTTTTTTTCAAAAATTGATTTGAAAAGCAGATATCATCAAATTCGTATGAGAGAAGGTGATGAATGGAAGACAACATTCAAGACGAATGAAGGGTTGTATGAATGGCTTGTTATGCCATTTGGCTTAACAAATACGCCCAATACTTTCATGAGATTGATGAATGAAGTCCTGAAGGAATTCATCGGGAAGTTCGTCATTGTATATCTTGACGATATATTAATTTTCAGCAAGACGGAGGCAAAACACTTGAAGCATTTGGCTATAGTGATGAAGAGATTACAACAAGAGAAATTTCTGATAAATGTGAAGAAATCATCATTTATGAGGACAAAACTCATTTACTTGGGTTTTGTTATCTCTGCAAATGAATTGAAGATGGACCCAGATAAGGTGAATGCAATTAAGAATTGGCCATCACCAAGGAATGTGTTTGAAGTTCGAAGCTTCCATGGATTGGCTAGTTTCTACAGGAAATTCATATGAAATTTCAGTGGAATTAGCGCACCGATGATGGACACGGTGAAGAAAAGACATAAATCTTTTCACTGGACAGAAGAATAAGAGAAAAGTTTCAATTTGTTGAAAAGGAAGATTACTGAACAACCAATTTTGGTGTTGCCAGATTTCAACAAGACGTTCCAAGTCAAGTGTGGCGCTAGTGGATTTGCAATTGGAGTGGTATTAAGCCAAGATGACAGGTTGGTCGCATACTTCAGTGAGAAACTGAATGAAGCAAAGATTAAATACTCAACATATGACAAGGAATTCTATGTTGTCATACAAGCGCTGAAAAAATGGAGACATTATTTGGTTCCTAAAGAGTTTGTTTTGTACAACGATAATCATGCTTTACAATTTGTGACTCAACAGGAAAAGTTGAACCAGAAGCATGCTAAATGGGTTGAATACATGCAGAATTGTACTTTTGTAATCAAACATATTTCTGGAACTGCTAACAAAGTTGTTGATGCTTTGAGCAAGAAATGTTTGTTGTGTAGGAGTTTAGAGTCAAAACTTTGGGTTTTGATAACCTCAAAGAAATGTACAAGGATGACCTAGATTTTAAAGAGGCATATGAAGCATCTGAGAATACAATTCTCAGGGACAGAAGCCAATGGACCGAATACATGATCCAAGATGGATTATTATTCAGGGGCAATTAGCTATGTATTCCAAAATGCTCCATGAGGGAGAATCTGCTGAAAGAAAAACATAGTGGAGAATTAGCCGAACATTTCGGTCATGATAAGACGTTATCAAAGTTGAATGGCTTATATTTTTAGCCAGGGATGAGGACGGATGTCAAGATATTTGTGGACAAATGCAGAATTTGTCAGCACGCAAAAGGGAAGAGGCAGAACACAGGACTATACCAACCATTACCGATACCAGAAAGGCCATGGGATGCCGTGAGCATGGATTTTATATTGGGGTTTCCAAGGACACAAAGAGGATTTGATTCAATCTTTGTGGTGGTAGACAGATTTTCAAAAATGACACATTTCATACCATGCCAGAAAACCAGCAACACAACTCATATTGCGAACCTGTTTTTCAAAGAAGTCGTGAGACTTCATGGTTTGCCAAGAAGTATAGTTTCAGATTGGGATACCAAGTTTGTGGGACATTTATGGAGGACTTTATGGAAGAAGATGGGGACAAGTTTTTCATTTAGCTCAGTGTATCATCCTCAGACGGATGGGCAAACATAAGTTGTGAACATGAGCTTGGGAGATTTGATGAGAATCCTAGTGACTGAACACCACATTCAGTGGGATCACATTTTTCCACAGGCGGAATTTGCTTACAATGATTCACACAACAGAAGCACAGGGAAGAGTCCATTTCAGATTGTTTATGGAATGCAACCTAGGGGAGTTTCTGAATTGAAAGATTTAAGACATAATGAAACTATGAGTGCTAGTGCAGAGGATTTTGCAGAGGCAATGAAGTAACTTCACAACAAATTCAAGGAACGGTTGCAGAATTCAATTCAAGAGTACAAGCGTAGAGAAGATCAACACAGGTGAGAACTTCAGTTTGAAGTTGGTGATCCGATTCTTGCACATCTAAGGAAGGAAAGGTTCCCAAGGGGGACATATAACAAACTGAAAATGAAGAAGATTGGACCATGCAGAGTCGTAAGGAAGTGTAATTATCCCAAGCCATTATGCAAGGATCATCACGGTTTTGGTGTCTTTTTAAAACTTTTTTTGGTTGTGGTATTTCGTCAAACACTTTGCTTACAGTTATGCTTTGGGTTCTACTGATGTGTTTATATGTGTGTATGCAGCAAATAACAAGAAGAGACAACCATGGAACATACCTCAACCATATGCAATATGATAGACAAGCCAAAACATCTCAAATAGCTTTTATTCATAAGATAGAGAAACCTGCTACAATGAAGATGCCGATCTGGAAAGCTCAACAGATGGCCACGAAGAGAAACAATAGAGTTGCTACAAAATGCTCCAATAGGAAACTCCAACACGCCTCCAAAGGCTAGATATATAATGAAGATGAATACAATAGATCTGGGCCATAAGGATGCTAAACCCCTAAGCTGGAAGGTGCCACGCTCTGTTAGAATGCTGAAGCCCTCAATAATTCGGCCCTGCTACCAAAGGTGTCCAATCACCCCACAAAGTATGCCAACTGATAGATCGGGTAACTATAAAGACAACCCGGATGTCCAAATCTCCAAATCCACTCTCAAACCCCGTAGATCTGAACTCCTCTACTGAATGGTGCGCCCCACTGGATGACTGTAACCCTAGATAATTCGGCCATGATGAAGGAGGCCTCCAAATGCTTTGAAACTCCCAAGGAATGTAGATCGGGCCACTGCAAGTCACTAGGTGAAGTCTCAGGGTCAGATCTGAAGTGTAACCCCTCCAAACGGACTAGATCTGGATCTCAAAAACGCCCTCCTTCTCTTATATTCGCCCCACTGCTCAAGAAATAATCTGAGCCATAAAACTGTCTCAGAAATCACTAGATCTGATGTCTAGGGACCTGCAATGTAAACCCAAGTGATAGAATCCTCAACGGCCCTGCCAATCTCCTACAACAAATCTCTCTCCAAAGATGGTGCGCCCCTCTTGCTGGAATCCCTCAATTGGTGCGCCCTCTCTCTATATGCGCATGAAACTGATGTAGAATCCTCCTACAACTGAGTAGATATGGATCTAGAATGGTGTGGGAGAGTATTGCATCTCTGAGACCAAGCTTGGGACAAAATAGGTGGAATCTTTCACCATTGAATCGTCCTCTAGGGTTTGTTATGTGAAAACCCTCAAAGCCCCCAATATTGGGCTCACTAGCTAGAAGCCAGAAATCAAAATAAGATCATCCATGAATGCCTGAGAAGAGGCCCTTGCCTTTCCTTTATACTTTTTGGCTCCACATGTCCCTCCAAAGTGACTTTCATTTTATTAATATTTAATTAATTAATTAACCTTTTTTACCTTTGAAAAGCTCCTTATCTCTCCTTGTGGCTTCCCTAGCCACTGAAAGTCACTTCTAGCCATCCCATCATGTAGTGTTGCTCCTCCCGATTCTAATGAGCTATTACACTGAGAGGTTCCTCCAAGTAATGTGCCCAACATGACCTCTTTAGTGAATTCCATTGACTTATAGCTCAAAATAGTCAAAATCATGGAAATCATCGGAATGCAATGAAACCAAAGCCAACCTGTGCGGAATGGCTCATAATGATGGAATGTGATCATCAATGCAAGCTGGACCCCACAATGCCTCTCAAATACCCCTGTACTCGCTCTAGCATCCATCTGGATACTCTGGTCATCATAAATCTATGCCCTGTGATGATGTCCCAAAGTGGGGACATTACAGGAAGTTTGGGGCAAATGCATATGAGATTGAATTACCTGAGGGGATCGAAATTTCACCGATATTCAATATCTCAGATTTGTACCCTTACAAAGTTAAAGAGGCAGGAGAAGAGAATGAATAGACAGAAGTTCAATGGACAAAACAAACGCCTGTAGCTGAAAATCCACAGATGGAAAGAATAATTGACAAGAGAGTCAGCAAGAAGACCATGAGGAAGCAGTATTTTGAATATTTGGTCAAGTGGGCAGGACATCCAATTGAAGATGCTAGTTGGGAGAATGAAGCAAAAATTCAAAAGCATGGACAGACCGTGCAAGAGCTCATGAACAGGAGTTCATGAAAATTTTCAAGCGAAGGAGTATGATGTAGGAGCATTGCAAGTCAGCAGCAAGCAAGCGTGAAGGCGAAAAGACAGCTGGAAAGTGCCAAGACATTTTGGCACATTTTAAAAATGTTTTGAAATATTATGAAATTTAAAGAGAAAATATTAATGAGATAGTTGGGGAGAATCGTACTGACATTTATGTCAAGCTATTGTAACAGATCGTGAGTTATTTTCTCTCATCCGCAGATGTATTAGGCATTTAAGTCTATTAATGAAAGTAGGTAGATTTAAGTTCATAGATTAGACAGTTTAGGAAGTAGGAGGGAAAACGACTATAGACACCCTCATCTTTGTATCATTGTATCATTAGAGATTGTATCATTAGCATAGAGTAGAAGAAGCTGGAGAGCTATAGCAGAGAGCTATAGGGAAGAACCCATGTACATAAGCTTTGAATTAATATATGAATCTTTGATTCAGATCCATGGTGTTATGATGTTTTCTGTTTATACATGTTGATGGTATGCTTATAGATAGTTTATTCTCTCTGTTATGCATTTACTTTGATGCTGAGTTGAATGTATGATTTCATATTTAATGTTTGAAGTCTGAGAGAGAAAGAAAATGAGTTTCAATTGTTTCTCTTCCTGAGTGAGAGAAGTTCCTACAAGGAGTGTAGTGAAGCGTCCGCAAGGTGTGCGTTGACAAGGTTCAAAGTTTATCTCTGAAAGCTCAGGAGAGATACCGTTCTTCTCATTCCAGCAGAAGTGCAAGTGAAGCACAGGAGTCGTGCAAGGCATGCACAAGCTAGCAGGTACCTTAGAAGTTATTAACTAAGGTTGACAGTTGAATGATTGTTGTTGTAGAAAGTGCACATAGTTGAGAGAGTCAAATACTTCAAAGTATTTGAAGGGTTGTCGCAAGGAATGCATGCAGGAGTCTTTTTGGAGACTCAAGTTTGCAAAGGAAGTTCAGGAGGGTTAGTGCCTTTGAAGTGCTCAAAGGAGAATGAAGATCAAAATACTTTAAGGAATATGGGGTCAAAGTTATCTCGTAGAAGTTAAGTTCAGAGAAGGAGGATGTTGATTCATCTCGAAGAAACCATTGAGAAAGAATTGAACAGTCAAAATTCTCTGAGGAGAACTTGTGAAGTTGCGAGGACCGTAGGATTTGATAGAGTTGCAAGGTGATTAAAGGTAGGTGAAACTCATCACCTTAGAATCTAGAATTAACGGGAGTTATCAATTGTGTTTTGCGTACATCGTTGGATCATATCGTGGACTCGGGGTTTGTAAGTATTGGAGGATAGACCAAAGCCTTTGATTGCATAAACTTGCGAGTAGCGAAAAGATCCAGACTGTTGGATCCAAACACAAGGGAGCCATTGGATCAGAACCTCTTCGTTTTATCGAGGTTCGTGAGTTCGGAGGTTGGGAAGAGTCACTTTCAACCGTCGAAGTCACGAAGTGCCAAGTTGTGAGAGTGCGAAAGGAAACCAACCATCGTATCTCAGAGTTTCGCAAAAGACGATCACAAAGGCCCAACAACTCAAGTCGCAAAGTCATGAAGTGGCAAGAACCGAAGGTACGTGTGATCGTGTGCAGCACATCTATCAGGTAGGACCTGCGTGGTTGACAGGTGGTGTGATGATAAGACGCCCGGAGAGAGAAAGAAGAGGTGGCAGGTGGAGGACACGTGTCGTCTGAAACGGGAGTCAACATCCTGTCAACTTCTCGCATCTCGAGATTTCATAGAAGAGGAGCACGAGAGCTCGACATTCCAACTCACGAGATTGCGATTTGTGAGAATTGTGAAAAGGTATTCGACTATCGCGTCCTGGGGTTTCGCAAGGAGAGGGTGCCAAGGTTTGACACTCCAACTCGCGAGGTTACGAGTTGCGAGAGGGGATAAGTGTTTATCCCTAGCCGACGATCATGCATGGAGGGCACTGACAAGGAAATAACCATACCCATTTTGTGATCTCAAGTATCGGAGGTTAGGGAAAAGGAAGTTGAGGGACTTCAACTCGCGAACTTCCGAGTTGCGAGAGACGCCAGCGTAAGGACCAAATTTGTGGTCATGTAAGAAGTGTAAGGATCGCACCTAGAATTAATCTACATAGGGTGAGTTTTACAAAGGACCTGTGGATCTCGTTGGACATTTCAGTGAGAAAAAGAAGAGTCAATCCGACTCAAGGGTAGGAATAGAATGATCCTGAGTGGACCCTGACCTGAGGGTTGGGGGTCTGCACCAGGACTATTCAAATCATGAGAATTATTGATCAGTTGCAACTAATACTCATGGATATGGGTCATAGATTAATGACTTACACTACGCAGTTAATCCCGAAAATAATATCTAATATCTTGCACTGTGGAAGCCCCTATAAGTTCTAGGATCATCATCAGTAATAGACAAAGAAAAATTTAAACAGAAATCAAATGGAGTATACCTTTCTGGTATCCTTCTTTCTCGAACCGATCTCCTCAATACTGGAGTATGAGGATCTTCTTCTTCTTATTCCTATTTTTATGTAGAGTTTGATTCATCATCCTTTAAATCAAACTCTATTTTCTCTGGTTCTTCCTTACTTGGTAGGACTTCCTGTTTAACATCATCCTTCATTTTTCTAAATACCACATCTCGGCTATACACTACCTTCTTAGTTTTTGGTTTCCAAACCTTATAACCTTTGAGACCATATTTATATCCAATAAAGATACACTTTTCAACCTTCTTATCTAGCTTACTCATGTTTTCCTTTGGAACATGAACATATGCATCAGAGCCAAATACCTTGAGATGTGTGAGAGAAGGTTTCTTACCAATCCATACCTCTTGTGGAGTCTTTTCAACCAACACTGATGAGGGTGATATGTTGACCAGGTAACATGCAATACCCACTGCCTCTGCCCATAATTCTTTCCCTAACCCGACACCACTAAGCATGCACCTTGCCTTTTCCATCAGCGTCCTGTTCATCCTTTCTACAACTCCATTCTGCTAAGGTGTATATGGAGTAGTCTTCTTCCTTGCTATACTGTAGTTCTTATAGAATTCTTCAAATCGATTCCCACAGAACTCTTTGCCATTATCTCTCCTCAGCGCCTTAATTATTTTCTCTATTTGATTCTCAACAAGAGCCTTAAACTCTTTAAACCTGTCACAGACTTTAGATTTCTTCCTGAGGAAATATATCCAAGTATTCCTCGAGAGGTCATCTATAAATGAGACTTAGTACACATATTTTCCCAATGCTGTGACCGACATAGGTACAAAAACATCACTGTGAGCTAGCTGTAAAATTCCTTCTTCCCTCATTGAACCATAGGGGAATCTTACCCAATTAGGCTTCCCATATACACAATGTTCACATAAATAAAAATCCAGAGAGCAGTTAGACATACCTTCAACCATACCTTTACCGTGTAGTAGTCAAAGACCCTTCTCTCCGATATGCCCCGGTCTTTAATGCCATAGTAAAACCTTTTCTCCGGAGACTGTAGAAGTCCTTTCTTCTTCACCTCCAATATCAGGAACAATGGAACTATTACATCCATCACTAATAGTGCTTCCTTCCATCTTATACAAAGCTCCAAACTGAACTCCCTTCAACAACACCATTTCTCCTCGAACCATCCTGTAGGTTTCCTTTTCAAATATTGTTTTTACCCCTGCACTGTCCATTTTTCTTACAAAAATCAAATTTTTGTCCAATCCTGGGATGTGAAGAATACCAGGTAGTTTTCTAATTATTCGATCTATGAGCATCAACTTGACTATTCCTCAACCTATGATTCCGGTTGTCGAGTCATCACCTAAGAAAACATTACCTCAATCATACCTTTCATATTCACAGAACCACTCCCTGTGGGGAGTCATATGAAAGGATGCACCTGAGTCAACGTTATTATATGCATGTGTTCTTGAAAAAGCCAAGTACGCATCCCCTCCTTGTTCCTTGGAGGTCTTTTCTTCTGTAGAAGGAGATTCTTCAAATCCCTTCTTTTTCTCAACTTTGGATTTGCACTGCTTCTTGTAGTGCCCTTCTTTTCCACATCTCTGACATACCTTTACAAACTTTCCGCGAGATTTAGATCTACCCTTAGACTTAGATATCTCACTTGAGAACTTAGATATATTTCTTTCCTGGGAGCATCCTCTTGCAAATAATGTGTCTATGCTCTGTCCTTCCATATTCTTCCATCTCATCTCCTCCGACAACAAGGATGAGACCACTTCATCAAACTTCAAGGAAGTTGTATTACTACCTATGGCCACAACCAGACTATCCCACGATTCTGGTAAAGAACACAATAAACTGATACACGTATCTTCATATGAAATTTTAAACTCAACAAATACTAACTGACTTAACACAGTATTGAATGCATTCAAATGATCTACCACCGAGTCTCCATATCTCATCCTCAAGTTATACAACTTCTTTCTCAGGAATAGATTATTTACTAGGGACATAGACTAATACAACTTCCCCAACTTATCCCATAAATCCTTGGTTGTAGCTTCCTATGACACATTCAGTAATACTAAATTTGGGAGATACAGTCAAATTGTGCTCTTCTCCTTCCGATCCAACTTTTTCCAGTCATCTGTTGAAGTCCCTGTAGGTGCAGTACTTGGATCTACTGCGATCCATTGATCTCTATCCACCAACAGATCTTCCATCTTGAGCTTCCATAGCTCAAAACTTTTCCCATTAAAATTCTCGATCTCCATTTTCGAATTGCTTGCCATTTCTTTTCACCTGAAAAATCAATACCACAGATCTCCCACTGTAACAAGGCTTATAAAAGTCCTGAGCCAAACCCTTGACCACAAATGCGTCCCCCTGAAGCCAACAAAGCTCTGATACCAAATGTAGATTTTAACCTTGTACAATATTTACTGCAAACATATTTCTAGTAAAAGAACAGAAAAGATACAATGGCAAATAAAAACATTACACATAGATTTTTCCCTTAGAAACCCAAACCAAGAAAACCAACATATTCTATATTCATTCATAGTGATATATTGTTTACAATATAATATATATATAGGAGCCAACGACATCCAAAACCCTAACCCAATTACCTGGATTAGTCAACAACCCTAATTTCTTAACTGGAAATAGAAAACCATTGGCAAAAACCATGTGTTGAAAAAATGCCAAAGAATGGACACAAAAATCGAGGCAACACGAAAAATGAAGAAAAAATGCAACACGTTTCTCGAGGAAAAAAATTTATCGGGGGCATTGCCCCCGAACCCCTACACCCCCCCTCAAACTCCCCATGCGCGTCTGGTACAATGCAAACACTACTACTCGTGCAACGAATATAACACGTACCCAACAAATACGATGAAAAAGGAGGAACCGACACACAATAGTTATAAACACACGAGGGCATTTTTTTATTATATTAAGATCTGGGGTGTTTTTATTATATTAATGTAGCATTGTGTTTTATTATAGTAATGTTCTGATGCGTATTTGTAAATAACTAACCGGTGTGTTTTGACAAGAACGATACCAGGAAAAAAAATCCGCTATAACCTTTGCCCACCCAATTTTTTTTAGTTATATGGAGCATCCACTAAAACCTCTGCAACCAATATATGAATTTGTAGTGGAGTTTTCTTTTTAAATTTTGCAAAATTTTGTAGTACCAAAAACCTTTGCTAGAAGGTGTTCTCCTTGTAGTAGTCAGAGGCACCCTCCAACTGATCCTCATACCTCAACCTGACTATTTCCATCTCCAATATCTTATATGAACACTAAAAAAATGTTCTTAGTCCCTTTGGCAAGCAAAACGATTTTTTTTTTGTTTCCCAGGACCTGTTGCTCGTAGTTCAGAGCTACTACCCACTACCTGGACCTGCTATTTGTTTCCCGAATTCGCAACCAGCTATCCGAATATGCTGCCCACTACTCAGACCCCTACCCAAAGTTATCTAGGGCTTCCTGCAGCCTTTTGTTGTTGCTTGGATGCTTTTCAGGTTTGCCCGAGTCTTTTATGGGTTTCCTAGGGACTTCCCTGGCCCTGCTAGCAACTTCCCAACAGGTTTTCTAGTGGTTGTGGTGTTGGTTTAGCGACCTCTTCCCTGTTAGATGTCTCGACAGCTACTAGTTTCCTGTGGCCTATTCCGACGGTTGTAGTTGCTTTAATTCTTGTGATGGAATCTACACTTACCGGCATAGACCTCCTTTGAGCTAGCGGTTGTACCCACACAAACCACACACAACTCTTGCAACCACTTTTCCTACCCAGCCACTTCCTACACCTCCACATCCAACTCAAATAATCCTTTTGTCGACCCACATTTCCAACACCTGCTCAATCCATGCTTCCTCTAGTAGTCTTTCCTGACAATTATGCTCCGTTTGTTGCACACAGTCGTATGATCTTCAATAACGGATACACTTTGTCATGTTTCCCACACTCTATCATTATATGTCAGACAGTCGGTTGATTCTTACTTAGCTCGTACGACTTTACCTCCTTGGATCTGCAAACAACTCATAATCCAGAACACACCCCATCTTCTTGCAGCATATCTATGTGACATGCACTCACAGTCACTCTGCTCCACGATCCTCACAAAGCCTGATCCACACAGTAGATTCATGTTTATGAATCCATCCACATCTATACAATATGTATGTTGTACCACGCAGTCGTATGGTGGATGTCATACAACTACCACACAATGTATCTCTTTTTTTATTGTTTAATTAATTAAACCTCGCAGCCTGCAAACCAAAAAAAAAATTCCTGTGCTACAAAAATGATCTAGTGCAAATATGGTTTTCTCAAAACCACATCTCTGATACCATGTTAATTTTCTAGAACCTATCACCTGACCATTAATTCTAATCAAAACACATTTATTGAATAATAGTGCAATTAGGTTGTTAATGATAAATCAATGGAAGAATGAAAATGAAACCATAACACATTGCAAAAATATTTATGGGCAAATAACCCCTAGAAAAACCTCGAAGGGATAACTAGATCTGTGAGATTTATTATTATTATTATCATTATTCTGGTCTCCCTTCCTGAGAAAATGGCCCACATGAGGAATACAAAACAACAAATAGCCAATCCCTACAAACCTCAAGATTAATCTTTCAATCTTGTTGGTTGGTTGTGATTTCCCTTGCTGCCCCTTTGCTCCTATTCTTGGCCCCTACCCTCCACACTTGAATTCTTGACCCAATCAATGAAATCTCACTCTCTCACTTTGTGTGTATGTGTTGTGTGTCTCATCCTCTCACTTTTATAACCTTGAATTTTTCCCTAAATCCAAAACCCCAGATCTCTTAAAGTGATCATCAACTGAGATCTAATCTCAAGTTCACTTTATATCTAACTGCTAGGACTTAATTTAATTACTAATGTTAGGAAGGTCTTACCCATTGTAGGCCACCAGCTGGAAACCGCATATTCTTGAAGCGTCAAAAAGCGCCATACACCATTCTCCAATTGTATTGGAATCATGTCGTGGCCTCTGTTGACAAGTTTGAGGGTCAAATGTTTTCTCCTCTTCCAGCATGCGCAGATCTTCACCATACATTCCTCCATTTTTTACTCGTGTCCACAGTAACATACGCAGGACTGGAGCATACGTTACATGAAACTGAAGATTCGAAGGGTTGACATCGTAGAACACGGGAATAATGGTTTCTTCGGATTTCAACATGATCTGGAGATGATCGAGATAGTAACTTGACTTGCCATAATTCTTGGACAGATGTTGTTTCAATATTGTCGATTCGCAGTCCATGTGAAATTAAGCTATTAGCGAGATGGCTAGCGAAGGTCTTTCCTACATCAGGCGGGTTATAATTTACGAATACATTATAGTTATAGTGGTTACTATAGGAGGCCGATGTGGGTGCGGATGTGGAGGTCGATGCGAAAGTAGCATAATAGCAGAGGAGTAGGATGTAGGCCGATGCGGATGCGGATAGCGATAGATCAGTAGCATAATTAACATATGAGGAGGAAGCAGAAGGTATAGCAATGGCCGAGTACAGTTGTCCCAAGGTATAGAGAAAAATGAAAACAGATCGAAGATGTTTGGGAGAGATTGCGAATGTGCGTTGAACCTCCATATTTTCACTATCCTCTTCCTCTGGTTGATCTCACAGGTATTTGCACTGACTATCGGTTGCTTCCCAGTTAGCACTAGGCCTTTGCTACTATCTCTCGATAGGATATATGCTTCGTTCATTTTATTTCAGAAATCAACAAGCCGAAGTCAAGCCAGGGGCCCTTCAGGATGAGTGCCCAACGTCTAGCGATTGCAGGCTATCGCAGGGGGTCGACGTGGCTCCTCACCGACATCATGCGGAGAGGAGCCACCGGGATTTTGTCAAACTCAGGGAAAAAGAAAAGCACATCCACCGCGCTAGAGGTTGTCTGGAATCAAAACACTCCCAAGAAAAAGCAAAGCACATCCACCATGCTAGAGGTTGTCTTGAATCAAAACACTCATATTTTATAAACTCAGAAAAAATGCAAAGCACATCCACCGCCTAACAATGGAATATGGAATATTTATGTGTATATATTAGAAAGAGTAGCATGGTGGAGCTTATAACTTCAAAAATTAACATCCATGTTTGGAGCATGGAACATATTTTTTAATCATTGTATTGAGCGCAGCTTGGTGTAGCTTATAACTAGAATAAACTAAAGCAAAAATAATTGAAAATTCACAAAATTGGATAATAGTTATAATTTAAAAAAAATAAAAATTATAAAATTTTATAACAAAATACATTAATATAAATTTATTTTAACTTTAAATTTATTAAATATATAAAAATTATTTTATTTTATAATAAATAAATAAAAATAATGTAATTAATATATTTTATAAATATACATTTTATTAATTTTTAAATAAGAATAAATTTATTTTATTTTTTTAATAAATAAATTAAGAAAATATAATTAATATTATTTATAAGAATACATCTTATTCCTTAATTAAAGAAAAATTGATTTTACAATAAAATGAGAGTGCTTATTATTAATATTGGAACAAACTTCTCTCTAAGGAATACTTACAATCTCGTCCTTTCTTGTGAAGGAGTGCTTCTGGTAGGGTCGTTTGACGTGTGAGGAAAAAAATGAAGTACAAATGATACAATATCGTTTGGGTTCGAATGTTATTTTATTTTTGTCATTGGCATGCACAAGATTCATAATGGTGGGCTTTCATGTGCTAATACAATATCGTTTGGGTTTTGGGTTTGAATGTTATTTTATTTTTCTCATTGACATTGAGATGATTTATAATGGTGGGATTATTTGTGTTAGTGTTTGGGAAGTTGAATGTAATGTAATATGATATTAAATACTAATTATTACTTATTTTTATTTTTAATAGAATAATATAATTTTCATTTACAATATAATTGGGCAAATATTTATAAGTAATAAAACATTTTTGTACTAAATGATTTAAATTTCAATATAATTTTGAAGTTTAAAAATAAGTAATGGACATAACTCTTATTTAAAAAAGAAATTTTGATAAAACAATTTAGTAAAAAAATTTAGTAATTAAAAAATTTTACTAAAAAAATTTGATTAATAAACTAATTTTAATAAGTATAAAAACTTTAACTAATAAAAAAACATGTATACATATTATATATAGTTTGTATTATATAAACTATATATAAATTATATATAGTTTATATTATATATAAATTATATAGTTTATATTATATATAAACTATATATAAATTATATAGTTTATATTATATATAAACTATATATAAATTATATAATATATATACAAACTACATATACGAGGGAGGGAGAGGGGAAGGGGTAATGCTCTCATTATGGGAAAACTTCTAAATTTTGATGTAAAATTAACTTTGATTAAAATACAAAAACCAACTTAATCCTGAATTAAATAATTATGTATGAACTTTTACCAATCCTCCTACTCTAACAAATGAATTATGTACTTGAACTATTGAAGGGAACTCCAACCAATGCTCACACTCTAACTAATGAAGGAAACTAACTTACTTACGGTTTTAATAAGAGATTGTAAACTTAACTAAAGTGTGAATGGATGTTCGGTGCAATTGAAAAAATTAAAAACTGAGAAAAAGTCTTGCCTCTTAAATAACTTTAGATCGACACGGCTTGTCTATGCAACAATGGAGGTAGGTGCAGATTTGTCGGTAGCATATGAGGAGGATGCGAAGGTCGCCGTTGCGGAAGACATAGCATGTGCCACGGATAAAAAAAAAAATGAGATCGAAGATGTATGAGTGCGATTAGGAAAGCGTGCTTCGCTGTCCATGTCGTCTCCAAGTTGCTTCCCTGCCTTTGCTACTCACTCGCAGTATTTGGGCATCAGCGATATCTGGTTCATTAGGTTCCATTACTTCCTCCCGGAACGATAAGTGTGAGGCAGAGTCAATCATAAAATTCTGCCGATCAACCACAACCACATGAGGACACGACAAATGTGTTTATTTGAGAAGATTCCCGCGGGTGGAAATTTGATATAGCCGTGTCCCATTAGAATTCAGAGCGTTTAACTTAGTCGGTGTGGTCTCTTTCATCCAACTAAGATGATTCCATTTGTTGGTCGAGATAAGACTTTTCTTGTTTGTATTCGTTGCATATAGCCCCACCCAACCACAATAGACGAGACCTTTGTGGTTTATATTCAATATATAGCCGTGCACCACTACAATTCTTATAGCGTTGAGCAATGGGTGTTTGCTTTATTCAACCAAGATGATTCCATTGGTCGGTAGAGATAAGACCTTTCTGGTTTGTATTCATTGCATATAGCCGTATCCATATTTAAATTTTATTTATACATTTAGAAAAGAAATTTAAATAACAGAAAATTGCAATTTCATCCATATTTATATAACTATATTCTAAAAAAACTCAAAATATAAAATAATTAAACAACAGCCTATTTAAATCTACTAAAATTAATTTAAAAACAAACATTAAAAAAATAATATAGCAACTATATAGATAAGAAAGCCTCCGTCTCAACTATCAACATAAATAAGAATCTTCTCATAGTCTGTCCGCCCACTAATTCCCCATCTTAATTTGCATCAGACATTGTTAATGGCCGCCCAACACCGTTACTTGACAGTTGGCTTCGGCGCTTGGCCCTTTCGGACGTGGTATCTTTTATGGGGTAGCATTTAACCATACATGACTTTTGACCAAGGAACTTTCTAACCAAAAGGGGAACTCTCTAACCAAAAGAAAACGTTGAAGAAAATTAATCCTTTCATAAATATAATTAAACGTGACCCAAATTAATCTCATTAATTTAGATAAATATAAATAAAAAAGATTTATTATTTTTTATTTTATTAACATAATAATAGTTGATTGAATGATTGTAATGTGAGTATATTTATTTTATTACGTTGAAAGGCGTATACTTATTGACAATGGACACAATTAATCACTTGTTTACTTTTTAACATTTACCTAATCATATTAAGAAATCACTGTAGCACTATATGATTTCCACGTTTAAATGATTAACCTTTGGGATTACCACGTTTGGATTTGCTCAGCTGTAGGTGCCTTTCATTTTCTGAGCATTTCATTTCTGACTTTCCTAACTATCCGCGTGTTCCATTTTCATTTTCTAGCTGTAAGCACATTTCATTTTCCACTTGTATGCGCATTTCATCATTCCAGTTGCGAGAGGAAGCTTTGGCATCACCTTTAGACGTTTATCAACCACGGTTATAAATGGCTATGCTAGTGTTATTTTTTCTAACAATGCCCACCTTTAGTTATCGCCGCCACAGGATATATAAAGGGGCCTAACCCCACCCATTCCCTCCTAACTCTAGATAAAATCCCTCTATACTAAAAAAAAAATTCCTTATGTATAATTGTAATGTGAGTATATTTATTTTATGTTATTTTTTCTAACTCTAGATAAAATCCTTCTATATTAAAAAAAAATCATGTTGTAAAGTGAGTATATTTGTTTTATGTTATTTTATTTAACTCTATATAAAATCCTTTCATATTAAAAAAATCTCTAATTTTTTTTAATATTATATATTACATTTTTCTTTCTTAAATCTTTTTAAACAGTATACATTAACATTCATGTATCTTGGAATTGGTTTTACAACATAAATACTATTTTATATAAAAATTATTATTTTTAAACAATGTCCATTAATATTTGTGTATCTTAAAATCAGTTTTACAACATGAATACCACTCTATATAAAATTATTATTATCTCATATAAATTAAAAAAAAATAACAATATATCAAAAAAAATTATTCAATAAAAACAACCACATAGAAATATCCATACCCTAATAATGGAAGCTGTAAAGACCAAAAAAATACCCATACCCTAATAATGGACGCTGTAAAGACCAAAAAAATAACCATACCCTAATAATGGAAGCTGTAAAGACCAAAAAAATGCAGACACATAAAATTACCCATAACCTAATAATGGAAGCTATAAACCCCTCTCCCCCACCCCCCCAAAAAAAGTGCAGACTATGTTTCAGATAAATGGTACACTCCTTCCACTAAGTTGTATGGTTTTTATAAGAGACTGTAAACTTCACCAAAGTGTGAGTGGATGTTCACTGTTTAAAAAACATAAAAACTACTTGATAATACAAAGATTGAGAGATGGAGCCTTGGAGGTAAATGTCTTGCCTCTTAAATAACTTTTGATCGACACGGCTTGTCTATGCAACAATGGAGGTAGGTGCAGATTTGTCGGTAGCATATGAGGAGGATGCGAAGGTCGCCGTTGCGGAAGACATAGCACGTGCCAGGTGCACGGAAATGAAAAAGTAAGATCAAAGCTGCAAGAGAGATTGGGCATGCGCGCTTCGCCTTCCACCTTTTCCCCGAGTTGCTTCCCGGCCTTTGCTACTCACACGCTGTAATGGGGCATCGGTGATATCGGGTCATTTGATTCCATAGATCTTTAAAGTGCGAAGCAAAGTCGAAGTAGAATTCTGCTCGCGGCGACGTCTCTTCAATCAACCGAGATGATTCCAAATTTGACACGACCTTTGTGGTTTGTATTCAATATATATCTGTGTCCCATTAAAGCTGTTCCTCGTGTGGAGCCCCCTGTATTTGACTTTACCCAGCGTGGTCTCTTTTTTTTCCAAGTAAAGATGATTCTTTTTTTTTCAAGTAAGATGATTCCAATGGTCGGTCGAGATAAGACCTTTGTTTGCGTTCATTGCATATACCTCCACCCAATCGCATTAGGCCAGACCTTTGCAGTTTACATTCAATATATAGCCGTGTCACATTACGATTCTTCACTTGCTAGTGGAGGTCTCTTTTATCCAACTAAGATGATTCGGTGGAGATAAGACCTTTGTGGTTTGTATTCATTCCTCCTGGGGTTGAGCCACCGGTGTTTGACTTACCGTGTGAGGTCTCTTTTATCCAACCAATATGATTCTTTCTTTGGTTAGTCGAGATAAGATCTTTGTGGTTTGTATTGATTGCATATAACCCTATCGAACCGGATGACACGGCCATTCTTTACAGACACAACTACAAAGTAAGGAGATGCACCGCATATGACCAAGGAAAAGTGAAAAAAAAAAGTATGAAGTTGGAGGCGCTGGATTCCAAGGAGTCATAGTGTATGGCCACTTGCAAAAGGACATGACATATAGTATTAGGTGAAACTCATCAGCTTTTATATATATATATATATAGTTGAAACAAAGTAATGTCCCTTGTGGTTAAAGTAATTATAAAAGATAGGGAGATTGCATTTGTTATAAAGAAGAAGTTGTTAGATAAAATAAAGTTGGATGAAAATTGGAAAAAAAATATAAGTGTGTGTTAGCATTTTTTTTTAATTGTATCTTTTTTCTGGAATTATAATTTTATAGGAAATAAGTATTAAACAAAAAGATCCACATTGTTACTTATTAAAGTTGTAGTTTAAATTTTTTAAGTTATGGTTTTTTTGGGGGGGATATTTGCTCTCAGAAATACAATTTAAACAATAGAAAATTGTTATTACATGTAGATTTATGTAGTAAATAGGGAAAAACGTAAGACAATGCTCTTAAAAAAGATATAGCTAAATATAAAGAAAATGGGTTTTATTGTAGGGAACTTAAGTGGGAGGATATAGAACTTCTAAATGGTAAGTTTTGAGAAAATCACACTCTCCCTATGGTTAATTGAAGATGATTGAATTCAAAAAGGGAATAAGTGAATGAGAACAAGGAAATGATAAGGAATAAGTGAATGCTAATAAGGAAATGACACATTTTGGCTAAGAGATTCTCCACTTATGCAACACCACAACATTATTTATTAAATCAATAGGCCTACACCTATTGGAAATGACCATAATTAATGGGCTTTTAATTAGAGATTAAAGTAATTAGCATAACAATTACTATTCAATTTATATTTAGGTATTTTAAATATTGCTTTTAAATTTTTACTATGCTTTGATTTTACTACATTTAGGTTTTTTTGCATTTAGGTTTTTTTACTGAGGTAGTTGACTTCCCATGTGTCTATTGTGTTAGTGGGTGAGTGACCATTAGCTCCACCTTTTAATAACTGTGTGTGTTTTTAAAATTAATGTTACATACATGGAGACCTAAGATTATATTAGGATTAAGGTTTTTATAAGTTATGAACAAAGTTAACAGATGCTAAATTATATGGCCCAATTCTGGAAACCCTTTCTCATGCAAAATATACAACATATCTAAATTGCTTATCAATATTCATCAACCACAATTATATGGCTATGCTAGTTGTCATGTCAAAAGAAACTAGATATTATATTATAATGGTCAAAGTGTATTAAATTACATAATTATTTTAGTGATCATAATAAACAAGATAACAACATTATCCACAATTGAGGAGAGAAAATAAGAACACAATTATCACAAAAGACAATAAATGTTACCAAAAAAAATTTTACAAATCTTCATAAAATAAATTGAATGAATCAATTCAATTCCCAAATAAATTCATGGTTCAACAAAAAAAAAATGTAAAATGACAACAAAATCTGTAGAAAATAGACAAAACATCCATAAGAGTATATATATATATATATATATATATATAAACCAACAAAATCAAATCGAACAAATTATGCAAAAATAAAACAGTGTCCCTTATGTAAAACCTTGATAACAAATTGTGCAAGAGTAAAACACACCACCCTTATGTCATATTCCTAACCGAAACATGGCTATACAGGAATTGGGAACCGCCCTGTAGGGGACTAAAATATATTAAAAAAAAAAACCAAAACTGTGTTTTTTAAATAGCATAAAAGCTAGTCCATAAATAATAAAACCTGTGTTTTTTTAATTGGACTGTCTGCAATTCTGATCACCTAGCGTTCTCCTTCGCTGATGCTAACATGGTTCTTTCAAAATCGTTGGCTTAATCGTCCTTCACTTCCGTTTTAACAACTCGCACGACATCGTCGACCAGTTGCCCCTCGTCACTAAAAAAAATATTCACAGTGAAATTAAATAAAGCGTGATATACCAGTCATTCCGACAAATTAAAATAGCTAAAACGAAGAAGGAGAGTTGCAGGTGGAGTACTCACCCATCATATCTCTCCAGCTCGAAACCGTCCCTCCCTGTCACTTCCATCAGAGAATCTTTTCATATTTCAATAGTGTGGGAGTGGTATTGCGGCTTCTCTGGATGAGTTTCAGGGTCAAATGTTATTTCCTTCTTTGAGGATGCGCAGGGCTTCAGCATACACTCCATTCATGCCGTCCACGCGATTCCACCAAGTGTCTGTAGGCTTCACATCGTAAGAGACTGGAATAATGATTGCCTCGGATTCGACCATAAGTACAAACTCATCCACATACCATTCTGATTCGCTGATTCGGCATAACCTGTAGAAAAAATGGCATATGGACAGAGACAACTTTTTCGTCCTCCTCCTCATTTGGTTGACCTCGCAGGTCTTTGCAGTACCTACCGGCTAGGTCCCTGCTACTCTCTCGATCCTCTGCAAATTTCTTTCACTACCAACACAACCATAAGCTCAACAGGCTGTGAGACCCTCGATACAACAACTATCCCTTAGAGAAAGACAAGCGGTGACCTCTAGCGTGGCCGCAAGCACTGTAACTCTCTCGAATGGATAAGGTGGTGAATTAAAACCTTCGGTCTCCATCCAGATTTCAATCAGCGAAGTAATGCACTCACTTCATTCGTGTCATCCTTTAATGAAACGGATAAGTTGTTTGAAGAGATAAAGAATAACCTCAGAGATAACACCAATTTATTATTTATATTTATTGTTGGTGATAGCTTTTATAAAGGAAGGAATTTGGGTAACTAATAATATTGAAATAATTATATAAGTTTAATAGTTAAGAATATGTGTTTTTTAAGAATTTATAAATTCAAATTCAAAGAGAATAGGGCATGTATATCTCCTTAAACTTTAAAAGTCACACCTCTAATGTTAAAAAATCCTCTAAAAAGTTAAAAAAATGTGTTGACATTTCCTTAACCAAGTTTGAAAATTTCAAAAATTAAAAAGAAAAAAAAAGTTAAGAAAAAAAAAAGTTGTCATACATATTAGGAACATGTTAACATATTTTTATAGGAACATATTAACATTGAGCTTATTTTTAAAATTTATTGACATGAAGATTGTGGGATGGAAAAAAATATAAATATAAAGTATACAAGTTAGAGTTAAAGTAATCATAAAGGACATCTCATGTATCGTAAAGGAGAAGTTGGTTCAGATCAAATAAAGTTGAAGAAAATTGACAAAACCCCACCATTAGCATGTTTAGGAAAAAAAATTAAATAAATAAAGTGTTAACTAACATTTTTGGTATTTGTCATTTTAGTGTCCAAATCAAAATTTTATAGGAAAAGAGGACTAAACAAAATAACGTGTACCACCACTTATTAAAAGACATAACTTAATATAAATAAAAGGAGTTGATAATGCTTGTAAGGGACTTAAGTGGAATGATATGGAACTTTCAAATGAGGAGTTCTAAAAAAGTGCACACTCCATATTGTTTATTGAAGATGAGGGGATTCAAAAAGGGAATCACTAAAGGGAAATGACACACACTTTGGTAAAGAGATTTTACACTTATGTAATACACACACATTATTCTATGTCATAGTTTTTAGTAATGGAAAACGTTAGGGGAGTTTATGTGTTACACACATAATGGTCAAAGTGTGTTAGATCATATAATTAGTTTATTGAACATAATAGACAAGATGAAAACACTCACGATTCACAATTTTCATGAGGAAATGTCATTGGACCATGACTCATCGTTGGAAGAGATTAGGTGGACAAAAAGGAGGTTAAGGAGATAATGCACCAAGATATAAGTACCACAAAAGACAATAGGTGTTACCAAAGAAAACATATAAATCTTTAGAACATAAATTAAATGAATCACCTCCCAATCCGGTTTCATGAATGAAATAATAGGTCTATGGAAGGAGCTAATTGAGGCAATCCAAACAACATTGAAAAGTTGGAAAGATGAGAAACTAGGGAAAGTAAGGGCAATGACAAATAATGTCCAAGTGAATTCATGGTTCAACAAAGAGTGTAAGGTGGAAAGGGAATGTACAAGAGAGATAAGAAGAAAGAGATTCTCGTGTAGGTAACAAGGGAATGTACATTAGAGATAAGACCAAAGAGATTATCACTCTATATAAGTTGATTATCAAGAAGCAAAAAGGTAAATTTGAGAGGTTAAAACAACAAAAATAGTTGATGGTGGCAAAGAAAAACCAAAATATTTTTGGAGGGCACTGTAGATCCAAAAATAGGGGGTATCCAATGATTTCACACAAGGCCTAGTGGTTATCTCATGTGAGAATTTGTATGAAAATCCAATAAAGAGAAAGAAACCATCGAAAATCAACATAGAGGAAGTCTTCATGGAAGAGAATGTGTTGATGGGTATCAAGAAGATGGCTTTGGGGAAAGTGAAATGTTAGCATGTGACTTCTATACAATCATGAAGTCCAACACCGCCTTTGTATATTTCACATTATGGGATATAAATTTTATCCTAAATGTGTATTAGATCCTATTTTTCTTCGTCCTTTCCTTATCTCTTGATGATGTGTCAATGTGAGAGAAAACATAGTCTGTGAGGTTGTTTTATTCATGTATTATATATTTGTATAATTGGAATGAACACAACGAGTAGAATATGGCTTAAGGCCTTTTCCACCAAGTTCTTGTGTTCTATTGTTCTATTTCTTAACATGGTATCATAGCTCCTTTAGTCTTAAGGGCCTAGTAATTCCATGGTAGTTTTCCATGGAAGGTTTGCAATTTGAATATTGATGAGGAAATAGTGCAAGTCTGGTTTTAATCATAGTTTATCTAATTTATGAGTGGCATAGATTTGGTTCAACCTAAATTTCTTCATCAAACAAAGGAACATCTTCAATAAGGTATTTTTTTTTTTGGAATTAGGAAAAGGGATTTTCAATTCTAAAATATTGATCATTATTTTCAGATCTTCTTGTTCGGTTCAAATCTAATTTGCCACAAATTTTATCAAATATTTTTTATGAGATCCCTTCTATTCAAAACCAAGATCTAAGATCTAAGTTTATTTGAGTCAAATCTCTTGTTGGTTAAGTCACCTTATTTGTTGGTTATTTATTATTTTGAGAATCGCCTGATCTTTATTGTAAATCTAAAAATTGTTTGTAAAATCTTTAGCAAATTTGTTTTCTCTTGGTCTGCACCCCCCCCTATCCATTGTAGAGAACAATTTGTGCTAGGAAAAAAACTCAAATTGGCTAGTAGAGGCCAGCCATGAACCATCATAAACCATCCATGGACTATCTGATTCATCCAATGATATTCCAGCAATAGTTGAATGAGCAATTATAGTCAATTCCAACACTAGAGAAATGACCTGATGGTGAAACCTTCTATATTCATCTATGGTATTGGATCCATGGGTGTAGTTGTATGAGTCCTTGTCATTATTTGTAAGCAAGAATGAAAAAAATGATGG
The DNA here is from genome assembly GCA_009831015.1 of Picea engelmannii. Lineage (NCBI taxonomy): Eukaryota > Viridiplantae > Streptophyta > Pinopsida > Pinales > Pinaceae > Picea > Picea engelmannii. Next base: position 588,690 of record ML778758.1, read on the forward strand.
ATATAATTATGGAATTAGTTTCCTTATTGGAAACTTTGCTTGCAACAACAGAACGTAGTTTAGTCACAATGACCAATAAAACATTGGAGAATGTTCCTACCTGTTTGCATGTCATGTAAACAAAGGTTAATTTGTTGCAAATGCAATCCCAACTCTTAAATAATAAGATAAGGGAATTCAAATATCATAATAATCCTCCTCCACATGCACTTTAGGGAAGTCAACTAGTTAGTGATAAATCACAAGATGTGAAAACACAAAGTTTATGTTCTAGTAACCTTGAATGTTTTCATTTGAGGTTACAAAAACAAACATTTATTTATGTATTAAAGAAAAAAACATAATGATATTTCCAAAAACATTGTTAGGCCTTAGGAAGAATTACAATTCAACAAAAATCGACATGGTTTAAGATATGACAAAGGAAACAAATTTATGTTGAACACACACTTATACTGAAAGGGGAGGAGATGAACCATTATAAGACAATTTTTTTTTATTTTTCAAACATTCATCAACCATAATAAAAACAAAATCACATATGAGATGTATTAACTACAGAACATGGAACACAAGATTTACATACAAACCCTTTTAGGACAAAACCACAAAAAGTTTCTGTATAATTTTTTGTAGGCACCAACCTACTAGAGACACCAATCCCCACTGGTACAAATCCTAGTAGGCACTAATCTAGTCTTACAAATATTCATAGAAACCAATCAACTGGAGACACCAATCCCCATCGCTAAGAACCAAATTACTAAGAGACACCAATCTCTTATATATCTTCATAGACCAATATACTAGAGCGACCAATCCCCACCAATAAGAACCAACTTATCAAGAGACACCAATCTTTGAGTTGCACCAACCTTCACCGAGTCTTCTTGTTATTTCTCCCTTCACCAGGTCTTCTCACTTATTTTTCCTTTACTAGGTCCACTCATCGCTTCTGCCTTTACCGGTTCTTCTCGATACTTTTTCCTTTACCGAGTCTGACCAAAATGTGAATTTCCAAATGAAAAATTTCCCAAAGCTTGTTGTTTTGGGTCTCTTCCCTTGGGTTTCTTCCCAAGAACGAATTTGTACAACATGCCATGTATCCAATTTTGCAAATCTGATTTTGAAATTTTTACTTGAGGTAATTCTATATGTCTCCTTTGTTCTTTTAATTTTTCACAGTCTGAAAAGTCCCAAAAAATAAGTTATCATGAAAATGTCAAACTGACCTATTTGAAACTAATCTAAGGACCATTTAGAAACCCGAACGTCCACAGAGAATATCTCAAAAATTAAAATCAGACAACATTTAAAATTGATACCTAAGGTACTTCTATATGTCTTCTTTGTTCTGTAAAAATTTCATATTTTGAAGAGTCCCAGAAAAGAAGTTACAGTGAAAATTCCAAACAGACATGTTTGAAACTTATTTTAGGAGCATTCAAGAACCATAACTTTCATAGATCATATCTCAGAAAGTACATCGAACCAACATCTTAAAATTTTACATGAGGTACTTATATATGTCTCCTATGTTTTGTAAAAAAGTCATAGTTTGAAGAGTCCTAGAAAAGAAGTTATAGTGAAAATGTCAAGATAACATGTTTGAAATTGATTTCAGGAGCATTCAAGAACCCTAACTTCCATAGGGAATATCTTCGAAGGCTTATCTAAAAAAACACATGAAATTTTTACCACATGTACACCAAGAACTCGCCTCCATTACTGCAAATTTTCAAGGTTAGAAACATCCTGAAAAATAAGTTATAGTGAAAGTTCCAATATGACCTGTTTGAAATTGATTTCAGCAACATTTAGGAACCCTAACTTCCATAGGGCATATCTCTGAAAGTATAGTGAACCAGAATTTGAAATTTTTACCAAGTGTACACCAATATGTCTCGTCCATCTCTTCAAAATTTCTCGGTCTAATATTTCATAGAAAAACATTATCGCGAAAATTCCAAGATGACTTGAAACTGATTTCGTAATTCTTCCCTGTTTGGATGATATTCAATCTTTTCTCATCCACTTCTTCAAATGTTACTACACACACACACACACACACACACACACACACACACACACACTTTATCTCAATACTATTTGTTTTTATACTTTTCCATAACCCTTCATGAAGGGACATGTCCATTAATTAAATAATTAATTCTCAATACCATAGGAAAATACCCCAAACCCATGGGTTTGAAACCACCATTTCACTTTTTACTTTTCACATGCACCCCTTTTTCTAATATATATATATATATATTGGAAATGTTGTGTGTATTATAATGTTGTAAATCCTTTGACATCAATGGAAAAAGGGATGTTCCCCCTAAACTTGTGCTTCTCCTTAAGTACTTAGTGTCTTGATGAGATGGATATTACTCTCTAATTCATGTCCCTCTTACTACAAAAACTGCTCAAACACTTTAAAGCAACACTCCTGATGAAGTATGAACACTATCAACAACAACACAAGATAATCAATCTATGTCAATCCAGATAGTCTCTATATCCAACATAAGCAGTAGTACATCTCCAAAAATAGTCGAACATGGTTTAGTCAATCTCAGAAAATCCAAGTTGATCCAACAAGAAACAATCAAGTCAACAAGAAGAAATAAGTTGGGTTCACATATCAAAAAATTCAAGTATTCCTCCCTTGAGGGATAAATAAGTAGAAACAATAGTTCTGGTAAAAAAATTCTAGTCGATGGACAACCCAATCGAAACTCAATCATTGAATACTCAGTCGAAACACTAGCCGATTGTCATTTTGGGTCGATCCTCAATCGAACAGTTCCAAGGAAATCATCAATAAGTAATAGGAACACATTACAATTGTACAATCGATGATACAAAACAATATGAAGTCCTCAAACATCTAGTTAAATGATTCCATGACCATCCATCAATCTAACCACAATCTGTCTTGGTAGTCGACATTGGTCCATAATTCTGATTTTTATGTCTCTTCTGCAAATATCTAAAAGCGTGATTGTCATTCCTTTGATTTTTATGGTGAGGATGATGATAGGGAACATATTTTTTAATTGTCTTATAATAAGAAGTAGGCTCATATTCAGGTTCACTTACAGGAGTATAACAACCTGGCATATCAGAAACAATGCCATCTATATGCTCAAATTCTACAATGTTAGGAACAATAAACTAATGGATTTGTTCAACACAATCAACAATAGGTTTCTCTTCTTGAAAAACAGTCTGAACTCCACCTACAACAAATAAAACTCCCCTAGTTGTAGCAAGACCAGGTGTAGGCAGGGCGGCAACCACAACATCATATCCAAGACATGTCTTAATGAATGGAGACCTTTGATGATTGATGATATTGTCTAATTGTTGATGGGTTATATTGTCCCTTTAAGTAGGTAAGGGAGAGTGCTCAATGACAAGCCCCAATTAGGCTCTCTCTCATTCGGAATATCACTTATGACCAGTATGTGGGCCTACTTGCCACTAGGTTAGTTGAGATAGAGAAGACAATCAAATTGTTTCTCATCAGTTTTATCTAAATCCTTATCTAATTCCATAGAGAATAAATGAAATAAAAGTCTGAATATATCTCTATTCTACTCTAATATACCCTGATCAGGAGAACGAATAATAAAAATTAATAGAGTTAAGGATAATGTTATTGAAAGAATAAATAATTCATGTCAATCAACAACACATTAACATAATGAAATTGCATATTTGATCATAATTAGTTGCAGATAAAACCTATAACATCATTGTTTTATTCATCAGAAATCATAACAGTATGAGTAATTCTAAACATGACACATAAATAGTTCACATGAAAAGCATTAAAAAAAAAACCCATAACAAACATATCAGTAGAAAAGTCCCTAACACTTGTGACAATAGTTATGATCCCACATGCCTTCTGCTTCTTATTCATAAAGAGATAATAGTATCATCCATATGTACAATCCAAAAAAGTCCTTATATCTTACTAAGATCTCTCTTTTATAATATAAGAGAGTCTCTTTACAATAAGTAATTGTCAACATTATAGTTGACAGTTACCTCTTTTGTTTCTTATTCTCTTACTATTGATTACTCAAACTTTTAAATTACAAAATTTTACAAAAAAGTGGGAATGTTAAGTATTTCCTGAATTTGGATGATTTGTAAAGTTGGACCATGATTTGTATGCTTGGATGATGTTACTTATCTTGTCTGCATTTATTTCCTCAACCTCCATCTCGCCATCACATATCCTTTAAATTACCTCTGTCTTCAAGTCTTTCCTTGTTCTCTTTATAAAATATTATATCACTGACATACACTTCATTGGCTGGATTATGTACTGATTGATGGTTTCCTTGTCAATTTTGTCCAACACTTTGATTTCCCGCTTGGCCATCTCTCTAATGGTTGACACTTGGTCTTCCCTAGATTCACTTGGTCTCGCTACATCTAGTTCCTCATTCAATGGCATGTGGAACATATCTAGGAATTTATCAGCTCCAGTCCACATCCTTGTGCATTTTTTCTTGGCGTTGATTATTGTTCCTTGCACATCTGGGTATATTTTCTTCCATCTGATAAAACTAAGAAATTTTGCAAGGGTTGTCGTGTATGCATTATGTCAGTGCTTTATCCTTTCGAATGTGTGTTCCATAACCTCATATTGGCGTTTTATTTCTCCCAGTCGATCAATTAATTTTGCAATTACTCATTGTAGGCCTGGATATCCTTCAACTCCATGAAGAAATTCACCTATGTGTCTTTTAGTTGCTCATTAATTTCAGCAACTTCTTCTTTAAACAAGCTTATGAATTTATTCTCCTCCTTGTTGCCTCTCAACTGAATTTCTTTCATTTCTTCTTCCAGGAAGGATATCCTATGAATTTTTTGTTCAACTAGTTGATCCTTTTCTTTCCATTTCATTTCCAGGACTGATATCTCATGAATATATCCTTTTCTGGTGTTCTCGAATTCCTATGCATGTAGTTGGTCTTTCTCATCTACTTTGACCTAAATTTTTCACTCCAGTTCCTACCTTTGTTGTTGCAGTTGTTTCTCTAGACCTGCTACTTTATTCTTATACTCTTTGACCCTGTAGTTGAGATCATTAACCATGATGGTATTTTCTCTTGCAAATGCATGTATTGTTGTTGTTGTCTCTATTGATTCATGTTGTTTGTGGAGCCTGATTATCTTCCTAATTCATAGGTCTTTTTTTTCATCCATGTTTATAACCCATTAAGACTGTACACCCCTCCACACGGGGGGGTTTCCCCCACTACGGGGTCAATCTGTAAATGTATATTGTAATTGCCTTGTAAATGTATGTTGTAATTTCATAGTCAATCTGGACTGTTCATTATAAGTTCGCAGATATGACGGTAGAAGTTATGTTATGATTTTTTTCCCTAGAAGGAAACCCTATTTTATGAGGGAATTGTATTGTGGTCATGTATCATTGCAAATATTGTATTCTGAGAGAGGATACTATGAGAAAAAGAAGAGGAATTTACATCGGGTGTGTTGTAGGTTGTATCCCTTAATTTGTTGGATAATAAAAAGGAAGGACCTGGAAATTTCCTTGGTGGACGTATCCCACACTGGGTGAACCACATATATCTGCGTCTCTATTGTATTATGTATCTTCTATGTTTTATTTCCGCATTTGTTTTTATTTTTTTACTCCATGATCCTGTTTTTCTAACACTTCCTTCTGCGGGTTCTTCTTAGTTATGCTCCAATCAATGTTCCTTTTAGATATTTTTTTGTTCAGATGTCTCCCTTGTCTTTTGTCATTTTTATGGCCTCCTTGTGATCTCTTGTTTCAAATTGTTGTAATAGAACTTCTCCACATCAATTACTTCGTCATCGAACTCTAACAATTTTAAGGATGAATAAGAGAAATAATAAGATATTACATTTAGGGGAGTTCCTGGGTTTAGAGGAGAGATTATTATTGATACAAATTTGGTCGATATGGGGGTGTAAGTTCCACTTCTCTCCTTTTCCTCCTCCTTCTTCTTCAACTCTGTAGCTATGTTCTTCTTCTACAGTTATTTCCCATTCCTTAGCATCATCGGGGGAAGCTTCCTCAGACAGATTTCTTTGTTTCTTCATGGATTCATGGGAAACTTCATCCTTCGTAGCTTCGTGGGATTTTTCATCTTCTATGGCCTTGCAAGCTTAGGCCCCCTCTGTGGTTTTACAAGCTTGGGATTCTTCCATGACTTTGTAGGCCCTTTCAATATCTTCGAGCGATTTTCCATGTTGTTTCTTTTGTCTGACCCTTTTTTACACATATAACTTTGGTCGATATGGGGGTGTAAGTTCCACTTCTCTCCTTTTCCTCCTCCTTCTTCTTCAACTCTATAGCTTTGTGTGCTTCTTCTACAGTTATTTCCCATTCCTTAGCATCCTCAGGGGAAGCTTCTTCGGATAGATTTATTTGTTTCTTAGTGGATTCATGGGAAGCTTCATCCTTCATAGCTTCGTGGGAATTTTCATCTTCTATGGCCTTGCAAGCTTGGGCCCCCTCTGCATATTTACAAGCTTGAGATTCTTCCACGGATTTGCAGGCCCTTTCAATATCTTCGAGTGATTTTCCATGTTGTTTCTTTTGTCTGGCCCTTTTTTACACATCAAATAAATTTCTCAATGCCTCCTCTTCTTTCCTTTTTTGGGCTCTTTCATATGCATCCATATTTTCCCGACTGTTCATTATTACTTTCTACAACTATTCATGTAATTATATTTTCCTTCTTTCCTGTTCTTCCAAAAAAGATTCAGTCTGGTGTGTTCCCACTACGCGGGCCAATAATTCTTTGTATGATCTTGCCTCACGGAAGAGTTTTTCTTCTTCTCTTTTTTTCATTCTCTAATGGGGGCACCATCTTCAAGGTTTTTTAATGGTTATAAATGAAATACACGGGGTTGTGTTTCTTCATTGTCCCTATACAGAAAATAATATGCTTAAGAGCTATGAATTCCTTCCTCACATGCAGGATGATCATTAACATAAATTTCCCTAGCTTGTTTGGGTATTTGGGCCAGCTTCTCTTGTTAACAATTTGTAGTGTAATTTTTGTACCTACTTCCACCGTTTGGTATGCTACCTCATGGACCTGAATCTTATCAAAGACATATGTAGGCAATATATGCAGTGGAGAATTAGATTCGTAGACATGAATATAGATATAAATATTATGCAAGTACCAATCTTCTATTTCCTACAGGGTTTCTAATGCTTCCGTTGATATATTGTGCAGCATATGGTCGAAAACTAATTGATACAATGGTGTTGTAAATAAATCACATATTTTATAAAATTATTCCTAATACTTTATTTTCCAAAGCTCAGATTAATATATATGAATTGGGAGTGATTTCGGAGTCCAACTCTAATTCATCTTTGGATTAGGGGCATATGCACAAATAATGTCAATGAGAAAGGAAAACATGAAAAAACTTGATTTTGCACTTGTGTGTGTATCCTAGATGTTGCGGAAGATGTTGACTAATAGGATCGACACCCAGTTGAACACTTCTCCCTTTTTCACCATTGTGTAATACATATCTATCCATTCTTGTTTAAATTGTATGCAATTCTCTTCCTCATATCGTCTGCATATCATTACGATTAGAAATTGATATGGAGTCTTGAAATATTGGGTATTGTATACCCTACTGAGCTTAGAGACAAAGGGTGTTTCTTCATCCCACCAATCCTAGATAATTTCCAACGGATTCGGCTTCTCTTTAGCGAAGGTTTCCGTAAAATCCTTGTTGAGAAATGCCAATGGTTTCAATAGTTTGTAGATCCTGAGAAAATTATTTGTATTCATAGGGGATATAGAGTTTCCTTTCTTATTGGTGATGGTATTTGCTTCTATGTTCACATTTTTGTAAGCTCACTTGGCCACTTCATTGTAGGGTAAGATCACAAGTCAGGTGACGATGTTTTGAATTCCACTTCTCTGTATATTTTGATATACTTTGAGGTTTGGGTCGTTCTCCCATAACTCTCCATTGCAAAACATGTTATATATCTCTTCCCATGTGCAACAATCCTGAAGGGTTGTATTGTGACTGGTATTTGATACCATCATTGCACCTATATTTCATGTCCAAGGTGTCATGGTTGATTGTGGATGTAATGTCCCTGGCCTTCCAGGCCGGGCTATGCCACACACTTCTTTCCAAAAATTCTCTTATACCACTTTGTAACATCCCCAACCACCAAGTTGGGATATGCTACTAAAACTAACTAATCTCTAATAACAATCTGTAACGTCCATAATCACTATTTGAAAAGGCTACTTCAACATATTTAGTGTACAAATACTACGTATGACACTCCCTGTTACAAGTAGTATTAAAGTATCTGCGCACAATCCTTAGGAAACCACACCCATACCCAAGTTGGCTCTCTCTCCACAAGTAAACTTATTTTAATACAATCATAGCAGTAGAATAAGTAACAGAAACCTACTATGTGCATAGTCCTTCAGAGCACTTACAAATTGTTGTGCACAGAGTTACTCTACCCACATAATACTACTGCACACAATCAATATGATATTGCACACAGATTCTATCACCTTTGTGCACGTGGAATGCTTCACAACATGCACATCGAATTATACCCTTCCTTGGAATCTTCTAGTCATACCACATAATTTAATACTTAAACATATTATAACAAGAAGAAACATTGTACAAATTAACCATTATTTAGCTAACATGAACACTTATAACTATCATATCCACATATGTCACAGTTTACAGTAAAACGGAACAGATATAAGTGGTAACATTACATGGAATTAACCACAATATGTATATGCAATTTTGTACATAAAAATAACCCATAAAAGAGAATAAAAACAAGTGTATAGGCATTAGAATAAGTGTGTAAGAGACACATATCTTTAATTCAAAGTCACCAACTGTGTGCATAACAGAGATGTTCCTCCCATCCATAGACTATGCCACACATGATCGTTCAGCAATAGGTCACCCCCGAGTTGGGCCATAAACTCCACAAGGAAAAAGGGTTCATAATGCTAAGCTATGGTATTGAATCTAGCAAAATCCACAATTCAAGGTGTCACTGCAGGCACTAACCTATAGTCTCTCATTCCCCACATGATTGTCCCACCCAAGGAAGTGTGCCCCTTCTCTACTCAATAGTCCTTTGACTGCTCCACTTCCCTTCCAGGGCTTTACCAAAAGGTCAGGACCAGAAGTCTTAGAGACCTGTATGTAATGCCCATCGCACCAGAGAACAATTCACATCAAACCTCTCACCCAGAGAGAAATGCTTACGGGCCTGACAACTCGCTTATTTGGCATAGAAAATATCTCACCCAGAGAGAAATGCTTATGGGCATGAAAACATGCTTCTTCAACCATGGAAAATATTTCCTAACCACCCAGTTCAACAATGACAATGATTACAACCAAATAGAGTTCCTTCCTCGAAGATCTCTCAGCTGAAGGATCATTGGAATAATGAATAATTCCCCCAAAATATAGTATGGCTCAATAATATATTTGCATGGTCATAACTAGACACTTGTCACCTTCAGATATAGCTTTTATCCACTTGGTGACTCATTCCCATCCCTCGAGAACTTAGGATAAGTAAATATCCATAAATTAAAATTTAAAAAATATTAATAAAATATTTCCTTGACTTAAGCTCCCCCTTTTCCCTTTGTTCGTGGATTTTTATCCCCCAATCTCTTTTTGTTTGAGTTGAGTCTACATGCAGTGATGTGATTATATTAACAACTTGAGGATGATTTCATTTACAATACAAGAACACTTACATTTTTCATCTAAGATCACCAACCTAATAATCTCACAGGATCGTCAACCTCAAAACACAAACATATATACAAAGGATCTCTGGCCCCAAAACCGCACAATTAATCCAGTGTGCACGAAACTATAGAATGTGTGCACTCTTCCTTTGGTGCACCATCCTCGCACGCTTATGCAGGTGCATGCTACACTATAAAATTTGTGTGTTCTTTCATTGATGCACAATCTTCATGCAATCACCACACTATGGGATGTGCGCACAAACTGACTTCAAGACTTGATACAAACAACTCACCAACTTATATACATATGTACATTTATATTTATATTTACATTTGGGGTTCATCCTAGGGGTATTAAAGTGGAGTTCATGCTCTGCGACTTGCAACTTTCGACATTTCCTTGCTCTTCATACCTGCAGGATTAACAAATTCATAGGTTGTTTTAAGTTTATCAAATGCACAACTTCAATTTTGAAATCCTAAGCGATGACCTGAGAGATATGATACATTAATGCATAGACTTAGTATACCCCTAGTTGTTAATAACAAATCATGTGAATGATCATGTCTTGACCCTCTAACCAACATGCTATCCCTTTAGGCATAAATGCATTTGATTATTAGTAATTATTCCAGTGCAGGTGGAAAAAACATGCGATCAAGTGCCATTTTTGGAATACAAGTTCACAGGAATGACAAACTTTCCATTTTGTGACTCGTGGATATCTGATATTTCATCATAGTTTCCAACTGAAGGTATTTTTCATTGGCGACTCTGCAGGCTCTCACAGAATGTGGCATGCAGGTTGACAAAAGGTGAATAATACTGTGACAATTCAGACACTTCACGAGGTATGCCTTTTATGTCCAATCAAACACAGGATTTCGATGTTTAGGCTTGTCATACCTCAATGAAAAAGGAACACAATTTAAGAGGGAATGCAACATGCACAAAAGGTAGAGATTTGCATTTGGTGGGTTTGTGTGAATTCCCACAATGAATTGTTCCGCAAAGTTATGTGACTCATGGGTTGTGGGAAATTGTGATGTCTGGTACATAGGTATTCTCTTCATGAAATATCCATGAAAAAATTCATGTAATCTTACGCTTCACGGTTTGTGGGTGAATAATGAAAAAGTAGTTAGATGACTTGTTGAGAAATATCCACAAGGTTCTTTTTGCAAAGGCACAGATTGATATTCTCGGTAAGGGTATGTAATAAACATGAATACAGTACCTAAATTTGTAGTCTTTATCGGTTGGTTGAGGTTTCACACCGACTTGCCAAGTTTGGTTTAAGTCCTTGCAAGAGGTTATATAGAAAGGTTCATAGAACAGTGAGAGGGCTTTATGACAAACAATAGGGAAAATAAAACTTCCACGGCTCATGAGAGATAAACCTTAGAAACAATTTGTCTTTGGTATAATATCAAGTAGAAATTTGGAAAAGGGGTCCCATTGAATTTTTGTAAGCCAAAAAAAATTAATGGGAATTATTGTGGGTACAACAATTGGTGATTCACTAGGAAGAACTAGTTATCTCTTATCTTTTACAAACTTAGAGGTCATTTTATGATTTGACGATGATAGCTCTCCATAACCACATTTTTTCACCTATACCATGGGTTACACATCATTGACTTTTTTTATCTAAAATATAAGAACATGTAATAAGAAATTTTAGGCTCCTTTTCAGGCATTATCTATGAGAGAAAATATGATGTAAATTGATTAAGTTCAATCTGCACACAAATGTCGATAGAGAATGACACCCCATAGAAGATTTCAGTGCTTTGACATTAGGCTAAGTTTGTTCCTCGTCTCTCTTTTCCTGTCATTTCTTCATTTCTAGCGAGCATCTATAGCCTCGAAAAAGTTTCCTTGATACCATATAAGCATAGCCTTGCTACCAGGGAGCATCTATAGCCTTAACAAGTTTACATGTACTTCCCACATGATTTTATAGTGCTTTCAACTTCCTTTAAATTTTGTATTGATATCACCCTTTTATATTTTGATATATAAGCATTGCTAGTGAAAATTGAGTGTTAAGGAAGTGGGGTGGTACTAGAGTTGCTTAGATATGTTGGACTTATCAAAACATGTGATCCTAGTGGGTCTCTTTCTTGAAAACATGAATAGGTTACGATCTTAATGTTAAGTGGGCAGGGATCACCAATAATACCTTGAAAGGTACCTACAGATTCATACCCCGCCTTCATGTAAGCACTTAAACTTATTGTGAAAGTAACATCATGGCCAAGGGAGAATCAAAACCAACAATTGACTTTGGAATATGTTCGTCCAAGGCTTAACCTCAGAATTCTAACAAGGTTAGCAAGATTTGTTCATCCAATTCTCATTGTTTGACCTTGGCGTCCCCTTTTTACCTTGAATCCAATACATTGCATTCCTAGGTTTAAACTTTCAATGAGAACAACCTCATAGAAGGTGGAATTCTAGTTATTTATCATAAAATAATGTATCTCTTGTAGCAGGCATATTGAGACTAGGATCTTAAAAGGAGATAAGGAAATCAAATGGGTCACATCTTATTCAAAAAGTAAGAGAAAATGAAAATGAAACTGTACAAATGCAGTAATAACCAAAAATTTAAAACAAGCAATTATGAAAAATTAATCCTACAATATACAATTCTAGATCACCCTAGGTGATCACGAGAAGTATCATTTGAGGGTTTGCCCATTGATAGGGATTTCTTGAATCCCCCTCTCTAGAGTTTTCAATTTAAAGGTTCTAGGGCCAATTAATTCATGAATCAAATGTGAGCCAATACATAATTGTTGAAACTTAGAATGTTTCCCTTTAGTTTCACTGCCCTTATCCAATTTTAGAACTAGGTCAACTATCTAGAATTATTTAGGATTAACAACACTCTTATCAAACTAGTGTTTTATTAATTCTTGGTGTTGAGCAATTTTTTCCTTTACTTCCTGCCTTATTTCTTCCAATTTAAGGAGGGTGTTTAATCTATGTTGCATAATTAGAAAATTATATTCCTGAGTGGATTAGGACAATTGTAGGGAGGGGAAGAGCATGTGAGTAGGTAGAATAGCTTATTGATCGTACACCAAGAAAAATGGGGAGTTACCCAAGGAGGATTTTGGTGTTATTATAATGGCCCACAAGGTGTTAGGTAATTTTAAATGCAAGCTTCTTTGGTCGTCGGTAACAATCTTTTTTATAATTGTTATCAATTTTTTGTTCATAGAATCAACTAAACCATTACCCCTGGGATAGTAATTTGATGCATATTTCATCTTGATGTTATTTTCCAATGCATATTCAGTTAATTTCAATGAAGGGAAATGATTTTCATTTTCAAAGACCAAATATTGAGGAATTCCAAACCTGGTTACTATGTGGGAGTTGAGAAAAGATATCACCTGAATTTTAATTTTCACCTTGAGCGGGATACATTCCATCCAACAAGTGAAATGGTATGTTGTCATCAAGATGTATTTTTGCAGCTGGGAGGAGTTGGGATTAATTTCCCCTATTATGTCCAAACCCCACTTTTGAAATGGGTAATCTATTGTGATAGGTTGAAATGGGATGCATGTCTTCTTTCTCTTCTAACTTACTTTTGGAATACCTCACACCATCTAGCATATGCATGCACATCCTTGAACATTGTAGGTGATCCAGGAGGATCCGTAATGCTAAAAAATCGATCATCTCAAAAAATAATGAAAATGACTCCATTTTGTAGATATCAACAAGATATTTCCAACAATGCATGAATCACCTCAAACAGATGTCATATTAGAAAGTTATGTCCTTTCAATTTTTCGGCAAAACATGGTAGAAGGAAAAATGGGGATGCCATGTGGCAGGCCCACAGGCTGACACATGGACCATTCGTATAATTGAGTTGGCACATGGCAGAACGAGAAGCTCCACATGTCACTTGAAAAGGGCATTTTCAGCACCCAGTTGGACCAGTGAAAAAATGTCATGTGTCAACCATACAGATGGTATGGAAACTGTATGGTCCACATGCCACAACTGAAAGGGTGGAATATGTTAGGACGTATAATGATGTGGAAAATATATTAGCAACACATTCAGAGTTGATGTGTTTCAATTCATTAAACTTCTCCTTAAACAACCACTTGCTACCAACAGATTTTCTTCCAGCTGGAAACTCAACTTTATCCCATGCCTCATTCTTATCCAAGGCATCCATTTCTTCAACCATGGCATTCTTCCATAGTTTACTATCCTCTGAATTCACTGCTTCCCTGGCAGTTCTGGGATCATCATCAGTAATAGAAAAAGAAAAATTGGAATGAAAATAAGGTGGACTATACCTTTCTAGTTGCCTTCTTTCTCTCACTGATCTCCTCAATATTGGGGTATGAGGTTCTTCTTCTTCTTCTACTTCATCTTCTTCAGATGATTCAGATTTTGCATCATCCAACTCTAACTCTATTTTCTCAGGTTCGTCTTGCCTTGGTAGGAATTCCTGTTTGGACACATCTTTTAACTCTCTAAAAACAACATCCCGATTGTAAACAATCTTCTTAGTTTCTGGGTTCCAAAGCTTATAACCTTTCACACCATCTTTATAACCAATAACGATACACTTTTTAGCTTTATTATCCAGCTTACTCCTATTTTCCTTTGGAACATGTACATAAGCATCACAACCAAACACTCTAAGATGTTCAAGAGAGGGTTTATTTCCAGTCCATACCTCATGTGGAGTTTTATCATCCAACACTGATGAGGGTGATCGATTGACCAGGTAACATGCTATACCCACTACCTCTGCCCAAAAATCTTGTCCTAACTCGGCACCGCTGAGCATGCTCCTTGCTTTTTCCATCAATGTTCTATTCATCATTTCCGCAACTCCATTCTGTTGAGGAGTGTATGGAGTAGTCTTCTGCCTTGCTAAACCACACTTCTTATAGAATTCTTCGAATTCATTTCCGCAGAATTCCCCCCACCATTATCTGTTCTCAATACCTTTATTTCTTCTCTGTCTGATTTTCTACCTGAGCCTTAAAATATTTAAATTTATCAAATTTATCCATGTGTTCCTTGAGAAATCATCTATGAATGAAACATAATACACAGATTTACCTAGGGATGGAATGGGAACATGTCCAAACACATCACTGTGTATCAATTCTAAGATCCCCTTTGCTCTTGTAGCACCAAATGGGAATCTTACTTGATTCTGTTTACCATATATGCAATGTTCACATAAATCAAAATCCATAATGCAATTAGGCATAATTTCAACCATACCTTTACCATGTAGTGTTCGGAGGCCCTTTTCTCCAATATGTACCAGTCTTTGATGCCACAACATGGTCTTCTTTCCAGGGACAATATTGGTCTTGTATTCTTTATTTATCTGCTCAGGGACAACAGAACTATTACACCCATTAGTATAAGTTCTTCCCAACAACTTGTATAGAGTTCCACACTGAACTCCCCTCATCAACACCATTTCTCCTCGTACCATCTTGCAAGTGTTCTTTCCAAATACAGTATCCACTCCTGCATCATCCATCTTTCTTACAGATAAGGCTCCTGGCTAGTTTTGGAATGTGTAGAACCCAAGGGAGAGTTCTAATCCTTCCATCTTTTAGCAGCAACTTAACCCTTCCACGCCCCAAGATTTTGGCTGTTAAGTCATCTCTTAGGAATACATCACCACGATTAAGAGAACCACTCCTTGTGAGGAGTCATATGGTATGACGCACCTGATTCGATCAACCATACATCACGGTCTGCATGTCTACTTGTAGATGCCAGGTAAACATCACCTCCTTCTTCAGTGGAGGTTTTCACCTCTGTGGAAGAGGTACTATCAGATCCCTTTAGTTTATCAACCTTCTTAGACTTGCAATCTTTATTATAATGCCCTGTTTTACCACACTTCCAACATTTCCTCAAAGATTTTCCTTGAGACTTAGATCTACTTGTAGATTTAGATCTCCCCCCCAAAGGCTTACCAGGATTCATGTCTTGGGTATGACCTCTTACAAATAAAGCATATGTGCTATGACTATCCATGCTTTTCCACCTCATCTCTTTAGATAATAAGGATGAAATTGCATCCTCATACTTCGATGTAGATTGAGTGGTACTACCAATTGCTACAACCAGATTATCCCAAGATTCTGGCAAACAACATAACAAAGTAATACACTTATCTTCTTCTGCAATCGTAATATTAACAGAGACAAGTTCACTTACCAGAATATCAAAGGCATTTAGATGTTCTGTCACAGAATATCCATCTTCCATCCTAAGATGATACAACTTCTTTCGAAGAAACAACTTGTTTACCAGGGACTTTGATTGATACAAATTCCCCAACTTATCCCATAGTTCCTTGGCTATAGATTCTCCTGAGACATTCAACAAAACCGAATCTTCCAGGCATAGTTGAATAGTACTCCTCGCTCTTCTATCCAACTTCTCCCAATATTCCTTCGACATACCAGTAGGTGGTGTACTAGTAGTTTGTGTACTAGTAGGTTGTGTACCAGTAGCCTGTGTGCTAGTAGACGGTGTACCAGTAAGCTATGTACCAGGATCCACAACGATCCATTGTTCTTTGTATATAAGAAGGTCCTCCATCTAGAGATTCCATAGCTCAAATTTTTTACCATTGAACTTTTGTATCTTGATTCTAGATGAGCTCGCCTTTCCTCTTTCTATACTCGAATCTCCACTTCAAAAGCTCCCACTAAACCCAGGTTTATCACAGACCCAAGATAAACTTGATCTATCAAGACCGAGCCAAAACCTCAACAACAAAGGCTTCCCTTTGAAGCCAAAAACGTGCTCTGATACCACATGTAAGTCTTAAATCTACGAAGTAAAGCAATGCATATAGATTCTTAAGAAAAACATAAATTAATCAATATCTCATTCACATAGTACACATAAATTTATACCAGAAACCCTCAACCAGGAAAACCTTTCTTCTATTCATTATATCGAATTTCACCATTCACCATACAATATATATACAATATTGTTAGGTATTCTATAGATACCAAAACGCTAATCCCTTAATACGGGATTAATTTAGAAAACCGCTAAAATTAGCAAAGTTTGCTAAAAATAGCAAAAACCGCCCCCAAAAAATTTTCAGGACACTACCCCGATTCCCAACGCTGCACATAACCGGGGGGGCATACTTGGCCCCCCCTGGGATCCCCCTAAGAAGTGCTCAGCACACACGACACCAAGAGCACTACTAGAGGGATCATTAGACGCAATTGTCGAACCTGACGCACCCACACACACACATGAAAAGAATATAACATATACCCAACAGGCTTGACGAAGTTGGTGAAAAAGTTTGAAAATCTGAGTGGAAAAATAACACAAGGACAAGATGCATTGGGAAAAATTAATGCAAATTAACAGGTGATCTATGGTCCGCCAAGTCTCATCAACTTTCGATATCAGGGGTTGGAAAAAACGGTTTTGGGTAGACCGCTTATCGTCCTGATATGCCTTTGAGGGCGCCACGCGTCCACGGAATGAAACCATGGTATTTTCCCCGGCTCGCCCTCTAACAATTATATTCCGCGCTACTTCATCGCCCAATATATGTTCTGGCCGTTGATCTAGGCCATTTCAAGATCTACGGTCTGTCGGGCCCTATCACATTTGTGTCTCCACTATATTTATCCACATTCTGCCATATGTGACCCTATCCTCCAAACTATCGCACCTCCATCCCGATGTAGCTCCTCGCTAAATTTCCGAGACTTGGATCCTATCTAAAAATTGTTATGGTGATAACATAGTACATCAGAAGTTGTGCTTTTGTTAATTCATAAAGCACTAGTTGAATACATCACTTTGTAAAAAAAAATTCAATTTCGCAATGACACTGTTAATATATGCATTAA
>ML778759.1:56806-73106 GCA_009831015.1 Picea engelmannii
ACCTTTTACTTCAAGTTTTAGGGCTTTTTGTACATAGATCTAGTCATTTTGTTGATTTTAGTGGCTCATTAGCTTGGGAGAAGGATTGGTACGGCCTCCTCCCACGTGTGAGCTTAGGGTAGCTTAGGGCAAGTGCAAATCTTTCTCTTTTCAATTTTTTTAGCACTTCCTCAAGCTAGGACGTGGGGTTTGGTTGATGAGGGTCATCTTCTAAGCCTAGGACGTGGGGTTAGTGAGCTATCTTGTAGAGTTGCTTGCTTGCTTCTCTTGCTTGTCTTTCTTACTTGTCTTTCTCTCTCTTTTCAAGTTGCTTATAAGTTTAATAATTGCCTACATTTTGGGAGAGGAATACCCCAAATAGTAAGGCTAGGGTTTTAATGTGCTTGTGATCTATTCATGTTTTAAAGTCTAAATATTCTACTCACACACACACTTTAATCCTTAGTTTAAGCCCTTGGGGCATAATCAACTTACTTGCATGTTTAAGTCATTAAGATCTACCTCTTTTTACATGCTTAAATCCAACACACTAAATGCCTAATGTTTTAATAGTTTAGTAAATGGTTTCTCCTTTCATGCTTTAATATCTTAAGGCCATTTACCAACACACCTAATTTAACAATTGTTGGATAAGTTGATAGTGTAGGTGCATACTTAAATCTTCATTTTCCTTTTCACACTTAATGCTTTGATCTTGATGCTCTTAACAAACATAAGATAAGTGTGGTAATCTTGATTTCCTTTTTTGGGCAAGTTGTTCTTGCTTTGTGCTTTAGTATTCTTTTACAATCTTTCTCATGTTAATGGTGCGATCATGGTGACCAACTAAATTGTTATTTCAGCTTGCTTTTACATTGCTATACATGTGTTAGATGCTTCATTCTTATGCTTAGATAACACACTTAACAAGTTGAAGTGAGTTTCGGCCTTGGCAATAAATCACCACTTTAAGGCATCTTAAAATCACTAAAATACACCTAAAAGTATAACCAATTGATATATCAACTTAATAGACTTAATAGGGTACCTTAGACCACCATCTCCACCATCTAAAACAGGGATTGAGGAGGGAAACAGAAGGTGATAGGCCGGGGACGGTCTCACAGCGCGAAGGAGCGTCCTTTCCGTAAAAACTCAATTCTTTGGGCTGACTTGTGACAACTAGGGTAGGCCTCGTTGCCTCACTTCTTGAGCATCCAACAGCTATTTGGCAATAGGGGGAGGAGGTTTTCGGTGAAACACTTAATAAGGGTAATAAAATCATTTCAATCTTATGAACCCTTAATCACTAAGTATTTGATAACCTTGGTTCAAATCGATATATCTTGTGGTTTAATACTTGCGAACCTAATCTTTAAATCTTTAATACAAGTAATACTTTGTGGTTAACTAAGTATCATAATCATTGTGGAACACTTGTGCCTTAACTTTTAAATCTTCTAAGTTTCCTTTGAATTGTGAATGTTGATGTTGCCATTGAGGAGCAGCCCAATAGAGTCAGTGCTATTGGGATATGCTTAGGCTTAATGTGTTGATGATGCTCTCGCCTTGATTTTCTTGATATCCTGCACATTGAAATAATGTGGTTAGCTTGTTGTATTGTATCATTATATTTCTAGCATTCTTTATTGTAAGTATTGGTACCTATTCTTTTGTAAGTAACTTGTAATTCTATTGTAACGAAACACCCTTTAACTATAGTTGACCCCTTGCCCAACCTTAGGCACTAGTCTTAGTTGACTTAGGGAAAAGGCTTGCTTAACACACTAACCCTTTCATCTTGCATTGCTGCCTTAGCATCATAGGTTAGATTCCCCCAAACCTTAACTAATTAAAAACAACTCCTAGAACTTAAACTCTAAATCTTATAAAGAAACTAGGGTCTACCCCCCTTGGCTTCCCTAAGAGTAAGCCTAGACGGAAGAGGTTCCGGTCAAAGTGACAACGTGGGCTATGAACCTAGGCATTGTGCCTCCAAGGACACACTAAGTGAGCCGGACTTAGCTCACGTCTGCAAGTGTGTATTAGGATGGCAACAGGACCCAAACTCGTTCGAAGAAGAGCTTGGCAGTATCTACCGCTGTGACATTCTTCTTATAGGCTATGAGGATGACCATCTTCGAAAACCGATCAACGACCACAAACACGCAGTCATTTCCGTGCTTGGTGGATGGAAAACCAGACATGTAATCCATTGAGATGGATTCCCACGACTTCTCGGGAATAGGAAGAGGGGTGTATAAGCCTTGCTTCTTGATGGTTGGCTTGGCAATGGCATAGGCAGTGCAAGATCCGATATACTTGCTGATGTCCTGTCAAAGTTTTGGCCAATAAAAATGTTTCTGAAGAATGGCCACAGTTTTCTCTACGCCAAAATGTCCCGCCACCCGACTGTAGTGGGCTTCCCAAATCAGCTTTGCATGCTCGCTTGTAGGAACACAAAGATGGCCCAGGTGGCATAAGATTCTGTCCTAAATGTGAAAATCAGTGAGAGTGGCGCATGTACCCAAGAGCTGATATGTGGTGGCGAAGTCTGGATCTTGCTGATAAAGTTGGGGCCACTCCGATGCTTCATGTCCATAGGAATGGAGCACAGTGGTGAGTGCAGCCACAGGGGGCCGACTGAGGCAGTTAGCGACACGATTGGAGATACTTGTCTTATACTTGATGTTGAGATGGAACTGTTGCAGGTAGGTGGACCACTTCTGATTGCGGTCGTTCTGCGATTTCCCCTGTGTTTGTATGAACTGCAGAAGCTTGTGATCGGTGTGTATGATCGTCTCTTTCCTCAGAATGTAATGTTTCCATTGACGACAGGCTTGTACAATGGAATACATTTCCTTGTGATAGGTGGGGTATATTTCCGGACAGTATCGGAGAGTGTCTCACTATGGTATGCCACAGGATGCCTATGCTGAGTGAGAACTGCACCCACAACATAGTCAGATGCATCAGTCTCAATCTCGAATGGTTGTTGCAGATCGAGCAAGGAGAGTATTGGAGCTGAGCACAAGCGATGTTTCAGATCATCGAATACTCGTTGTTGCTCCTTCCCCCACACGAACTTGGCTCTACCACCGCCCTTGGTCACCTGGCTGAGGGCCCATGCAATATGGGAGAATCCCAACACGAACCGTCGGTAGAAATTGGCTAGTCCCAAGAAGCTCCGAAGCTCGGTCAGTGTGGTCAGGGCTGTCCAGTCACAGATGACTTGGATCTTAGCTGGATCAACATGTACCCCATGCTCATCAACAATGTAGCCCAGGTATTGGACTCTGTTCATGCCAAAAGAGCATTTTTCCAAGTTGGCATAAAGCTTGTGCTGTCATAGAGTGCTCAAAACCTGTTGAATATGCTGCATGTGCTCCTCCCACGTTTTGCTGAAGATGAGGATGTCATCCAAATATACTACCAGAAAGGAGTTGGTAAAGGGTCTCAATACATCATCCATCAATCGCATGAAAGTGGCTAGTGCATTTGTTAATCCAAAGGGCATGACTAGCCATTCGTAGAGACCTTCTTTAGACTTGAAGGTTGTCTTCCAGACATCAGTTGGTTCGATGGGAACCTGGTGGTAGCTAGACTTTAGGTCAATCTTGCTGAAGAACTTTTCCCCCTTGAGTTGGTCAAGAAGGTCATCAATCCTGGGAATGGAGTAGCGGTTCCTAACTATGATTTTGTTTAAGGCTCCATAATCACCAGTACAATCGGGCTTCCGTAAGGGGAGGAGTTGGGTCTGATGTGCTCCTTTTGAAGAAGCTCTTGGATCTGACGCGATTTCGTCATTCTCCATCAGTGAGCCATTAGGTCCATTAGGTAGAGGTGTGCCGGGGGTCAGATCAATTGGATGCTTGACTTGGCAGTGTGTTGGTACCCTTGTAGGTGAGGCGAAGATGTTCCGGTATTTTTCCACGATCCTGTCCACTTGCTTCTGCTGCAAAGAGAGGTGTTGTGTAGAGGCCACGGATGTGGCGATGACCTTCTGCTTACTGTGAGCACGGATCACAAAGAAGACGAACTTCCCGGTCTGTGAAATGACCTTACTGCATTGCTTAGTAGAGATTAAAGAAATAGCAATAGGCGGTGCCACCTCTGGGATCCTATAATATTGTCTACCCAAAGTAATAATAACACTATGGGGTCTAGACTCATACACAACATTACGCTTCCACAAATATGGTTTTCCTAAAAGAACATGGGATTCTTTAATGGCGTCCCGGAAGGAATCCCATGTAGGGGCCACCACAAAAATTTCAGATTCCTCCCCAACCCTTTTCTCAGAGTAAGTATCCCACCAGTCTTTAACATGGGGAATGGCCTTGAGGAGTGCAAAAGTGATATTTTCCCTATCGGAAAAATTGTGGACCGAAAAATATCCTTCGAGCAGATTCAACCATTTATTTACAGCATCCGCATCTATCAGTCCTTCAAATAATGGAATATCAAAATTTACATGTACCTTGAAGGGGGTTGCATGGCCGCTTGATGAAGATGCTTCTCTCATGGGCAACCGTCGAAGGATCTGTGCGAAGTTGTCCATCATTTTGTTCCTTTGTCGCGCGAGGGCTTCCTCGAGCAACATTTTAATAGGATCTCCTACTCCATCATCTTTCTTTTCATCTGCCATGGGTTGTTGTCGGGCTCGGCTCGATTGGTTCGAGTTCCAACTTCTTGTACCCAGACCTTGTTGGGGACATGCACGAAGAAAAATAAATGGAGAGCAAACCGCTCTGATACCATTGATCCGGATTTAGGAGAGGAACGAACTGATTAACAAACTGAATACAATAAACACAGAGATGGGAAGAAGAATAACATAAATATCCAGTGAACAATATCTTCTATTAAATAATGAAATAGGTTGAAACTGTAAAACTACAGAACTGAAACTTGCTCGAATGGCGGTAGTTATCTCTGAGAAGAGATGTGGCTGCTACACGCATCCGTCTGAGCAGAATGGATTACAATGAGGCTCCAGAGGCCCTTTTCATATTACTCATAAATGCCAAAACCCTAGACATCCAAAAACCTAACCCTAGAAGGTGAAACGCCAAAATTCATGTGGGCCCTATGGGTAAGTTGGTGTAATTTGGTACCTCAACTTCCTAGGGTTGTAACTTTTGCATATGACCTCCGTTTTAGGCGCGTGATAGCCTGTTGGAAATGTTTTTCAGAGAACTACACATTTTGCCCTCAAACTGTGACTCTGTCTACAATCTAACTGTTGCGAGCCAAAAAAACAACATTTAGGGCCCCAAAATAGCCCTGGAAGTATAGTAAGATGTGCTGACATGAAAACATACGAAATAAGCCAGTTGGATTTGGCAAGAGGCCACCCGTATCCACCTAGAGAATGTGTGGGGCTTAAGACAACCTCAAAAGTGTAGAACTCGCAATTATAAAGCAGTACAGAAAGACGTGCTGAACAAAAACGGACACAGGGAGCCAGTTGGAATAGGTGGGTGTCCACCAATATCCACCTGGATCACATGGACAACAATTGCGTATTTTGTCATAGCCGCAGGTCTTTGTCTGTGAATGTGTCATAAAAAGTTGTAAGCAGTGAAAGGTCTTTGTCTGACTACAAGAATTGAATTGGTTACCACATTACCTAGTACCTTCTAATATGGCTAGATTAACTCATGTTATGAATATTAAAGTTTAAACATTAAACTAATGATCCCAGTATAAAATGAAGAATGATTGTTCAACAACATGATAGACTGTCAATTTCCTAAAGCAAGAATCCATTTATTGCGTAGTTTGTAAGCTTATTCAACTTTTGGCAAGCATAAGATAACTTGTCCTCACAGAACTGCTAAAGTTGGTAACCTTTGCAATACTTTCAATAAATTGTATCAGTATTAATAGCAGTCATTATTTATTCATAACAACTGCGGTGTACAACATTGAGTAGAAAGGAAATCTTCAACAAGAAAATTCTGATTTTTAAGTGATCTTTTAGAGTAGGACTACCACCATTCTTGTACACCATCCACATGATGGCTCAATAAGATATGATTTCATTTGTCAAAATGTTTTTTGTGGTTTAAGGTCAAATTGCAATTTTGAGGGCTTCTGCATTTTGGACCAAAAGCAATAGGCTCAAGATAGCCAAGATAGTTTTGGGGAACCTCTAGAACTGAGGTTTTTAGTATTTCATGTATTTGAATATTTTGATCAAACTACATCTAAGGGAGCATTAGATTTGACTTTTTGAGGCATTCTAGAAAGATCTCTTCCTGAAAAGTTGGGATGGGTTGCCTCTATAAATATTGTTGAAGGTAAATCGTTTTTCTTCAAGGGTTATTTGAGGTTAGAGAGGATTAGGGTTGTTTTGCGAATAGTTGAAATGAATATATACATACATTGGCTATCTTCAGTATTTCATTGTTTAGTTATTACACATTTATCCAGATATGATATGTTTTGCATGATATAATCCATGTTGCTGGAATGTTGTGTATATGTCATTTCATATTTCTTAACCATTCTAAACCCCTTGATTGTTGTTAGTGTTGATGTTTGGACAACATCGGGAAGACATTCTCTTAGAATAATAATTAATAATATAATTATTGATTATTAAATATCATATATAATAGGTAAATGATAATAATAAATAGTTATTGATTATTCAAGGGACGCATCCTTTCATGGATGGTCACCATATGTTCCCTATATATGGAACGCATCATTGTAATAATATATCGATTATATCTCATATGAAGAAAAACCAACATGTTATCAGAGCAGGTTGAGTGGGTGTGACTCCCTCATGGGAGAGCCCAGGGAAAATGAGAGCCTAAGAATTATGTCCTACGTGTGCTTAGGCGTAGGAGTAGGAATTGAGAAAGTAGTTGTTGTGGGTTCTTCTCTATTCATTTATTGTTTTTTGCCTCTCTGAGTTTATGGTAGTAGTTTTGATTTTGGCGGTAGTTAAATACCACTGTATTCCCCTTCAGTTTCGATTTGCTGCTCACTATTGAATTTTTGGGCATGGATGTCCACGAGTTTAGCTACATAGTTGGCAGAGAAACTACCATTGATTGTAGCAGATGCGCTATTGATCCACTAAAAGGAATGCAATCAAATTGCAACATAGTTGCTCGATTTCGTGGATGTCCACGAGTTTAGCTACATAGTTGGCAGAGAAACTACCATTGATCGTAGCAGATGCACTATTGATCCACTAAAAGGAATGCAATCAAATTGCAACATAGTTGCTCGATTTCGTGGAAGATTAGGCTTGAAATCTTTAATCTTGAAAGCAAGGGATTATAGTAGTGGAATGGATCAATAGCGTAGATGTGATACCATAACTGCGCAAAGTAACTGCCACCAGATCGACATAGCTTGTGCTATGACTACGCAGATGTCAATTCCATGAAATTATAAAAAATAGTGCATCGGGAGCTGAAGGGTTGTGCCACAAAATTACATGGAAAGTGCCACCAGTTCGTGGAGTTGTAATATCCATGTTCAACAAAAGTTGCATGCAAGGCTTAATGCGGCTCTATGTCACTAGATCCATAAAATCGTGGTGTTGAAAGACCCCTGACCTGATTCATTACCACAATTCACAAAAGAAAAAATTGCGAGTAGCCAGTGATTCCCAGGACAAAGGCGACCCCCCCCCATTCTTGAGGGCCAACAAGTATCTGCATAGCTCCACCAACAAAAGGTGTTTTGAATTGTTGTATTGGCTTCCGGGAGTGCACAGAGGAGCACAAGGGATCGAATCCCCATGCACCCCAGTGTGCGGCATATACAATATGTCGATTGAGAGCATTGTTTCATGTTTGATGAATCACCAAAGATAGAACATCAGTACTGGAAGTGCTAAATGTGTAGTATTGAATATTGATTCAAAAAGATTTCAACTGAAGTCTCAAGATGGTGCTTCCAAAAAGGCGAGTTTGATAACTTCCTTTTTCTTTTCTCTCAAGTGCAAGAGAATATTGGAGAAGAGGAAGAGTAGTTGAAGACTTTTCTAGTACTCTGCAAGGTTTTGGTGGAAGAAAGCACCGAGGGCTTCAAGCTACTCGAGATCAAGACTTAAGCAATCAAAGAAAGAGAGAGGATTTGAAAAAGGCACTCTCTGTGAAATTTGTTTTAACCGTGGTGGAAAGTTGTCGACTCCAGTGCTAGTTGATTCTAGGAGTGGAGGCGGAGATAGTGTTGCCCCATGCAAGTCGTCGAAGGCCATGGCGCCAGGGTTTAGAAGCTCGACAACACTGATTATAAGAAAGATCGTGAAGAGTGGAGCAATAGTGGCATTGGATTCCTATTCGATGCTTACACTTAGAAATATGTTAAGTTGAATCGAGGGAATTTGCGTGGTCGGGAGCTGCAGCAGTTGCAGTTGAATGCAGAGCAGAGCTGCAGTGTGGTAGAGTTGTGCGCTATTGTTTGATCGCAGTATAGTCATGGAGACCGTGACAGATGATTTGAGCTACCAATGGTATGGTAGTAGATGTGTGCTACTAGTTGATTGCAGAGTAGTCAGTGGGCTACTAGATGAAAACATCGTAGAAAAACACCTTCCTAGTTGAGAGGGAGTGTTAATGTTTGAGGAAGCATCATGAGACATTCTCCCTGGAGGGTCCTGTATGGAATAGTAATGTAAACTTCATCCTGACGTGCCTCAGATGGTTAGATGAAGGAACCAAGACATTGGTTCCATGAGGGAACCTCGATATGTCTTAAACATTCGTTTCATGAGGAAACCTCGATATGTCAAGTATGGTCCAAGATGACTTAGCATGATCAACATTTTTCATTAGGTAAGGCATCCATGACTGCAGTGTATGTTCAGAACAGAAGTACTCATAAGACTTTGAGGAACATGATGCCCGAGGAGGCCTTCACCAGAGTGAAGCCTAAGGTTGGACACTTAAGGATATTTGGATGTCCAGTATACATTCATGTACCCAAGGAGAAAAGGATCAAGCTAGACCCTTCACGCTGAAAGGGTACATTTGTGGGATACAATGAGTCTTCGAAGGCATACCAGGATTTACATCCCTAGTTAGAGACAAATTGAGGTGAGAAGAGATGTTACCTTTGAGGAGGAGGTATCCTTTAAGAGATCTAGAGGATCTCACATGGAGATTGATCCAATTGATCTCATTGATCCTTTAGCTCCAGTTGATGTTCCTAGAGATATTGTAGTAGGTCGGAAGAGACCTACATGGGCTCGTTGGACTCTGCAGGAGGCAAAATGATATGCAACTCCTCATGGTACCTTTCGGGTGAGCAAGAGACCTTAGAGATATTCATGCTATGCCATAGCTATGAGCCATATCATTCATTTTAAGCCTTCTTGTTATGAGGAGGCAACTAGTCATCCAGTATGGAGAGATGTCATGATGGAGGAGTATGAATCCATCATGAAGAATGATGTGTGGGATATTGTTTCGAGACCCGAGGGGAAGTCTGTAGTGACTTCCAACTGGATCTACAAGATCAAATACATAGTTGACGGGAGCATTGAGAGGCACAAAATGAGATTTGTTGCTAGAGGATTCTCTCAGGTGGAGGGAATAGATTATGAGGAGATATTTTCTCCTGTTGCTCAATACACTTCTATCCGGATGATTATTTTCCCTGCAAAATCCATGGTTTAGAGAGTACATCAAATGGATGTAAAGACAACCTTTCTCAATGGAGAGATTGAGGAAGAAGTATACATCGAACAGCTAGATGGTTTCGTAATACATGAGAAGGAGTCTCATGTGTGCAGGTTGAAGATGGCCTTGTATGGAATCAAGCAACCACCTCGAGATTGGTATGCAAGGATTGATGGACACCTGATGATTTTTGGGCTTCAACAAAAGTGTTGTCGATCCCAGCCTATACTACAAGACTGTTAATGGTGAGTCCCTGATTATGGTCTTCTATGTTGATGATTTATTCCTCACCGATACAAAGAGCCTTATTGTTGAATGCAAGTATGCATTGGACTCTAAGTTTGAGATGAAGGACCTTGGTATGATACACTACTTCTCGGGACTTGAGGTGTGGCAAAGAACTGATGAGATCTTCCTGAGTCAGGGGAAGTACACAGTTGAGATATTGAAGAAGTTTGAGATACTGAACTTGAAGCTCGTGGCTACACCAATGATGACGAATCTGAAGAAACTAAGTGTGTCTTCTTCCGATTCTGATGAAATTGATCTGACTTTCTACAGACAGTTGATTGGATAATTGATGTATCTGGTTAACACCAGACCAAATATTTGCTATGCAGTGAGTGCAATTAGCCAGTTTATAAGTCAGCTGAGATAGACACACTAGATTGTTGCGAAGCATGTGTTGAGATACTTGCGAGGCACAGTTGGGCATGGTCTGAGATATACTTCCAGTATTGATATGATATGGCAGGAATATATTGACTCTGATAGGGTAGGGAGTGCAGTGGACAGAAAGAGCACCTTCGGGTGTTGCTTCACTTTGGGATCTTCCATGGTTTCCTAGTGTAGAAGGAAACAAACTTTTGTGGCTTTGAGCACAACAGAAGCAGAGTACATTGCATTAAGTATGACAGCCCGTGAAGCAGTGTGGCTTCGCAAGCTCCTTGCAGATTTATCCGAACATGTGATGGATTCCACCATTATTCATTATGGTAACCAAAGTTGTGTGAAGATCTCTGATAATCCAGTGTTTCATGACAAATCGAACCACATTGAGATCAAGTACCATTACATCCGAGACATGGTGCAGAGGAAGGAAGTATTGGTGCAGTACCTTACAACAGATGAGCAGGTTGTTGATGTTGTTACCAAACCAGGACGAAGTTCAAGTACTTCCGTGACAGACTTGGCGTGGCAGAGAATGCCTCCCTTGCCGAGAGTATTGATGTTTGCAACTTCTTGAGAAATTCTCCAGATCGTACTCCTCTGTGATTGAGTTGATTTGATTTGTGATGACGCTTATCCGAGAAGGGATAAGTGTGTTTGGGCTTATAGCCCAACGTCCCATGTGGAGAGCACATGAGGACATGTCAAGGGAGTTTACCCTTGACGTCATACACTATGGGAGTTGACCCTAGTGTTTCTAGAGGGTGTAGCCTCTAGAAGTCCACATGGAGTGCCATGTGTGACAAACTTTCCCCAAATCGTACTCCTCTATGAATTGAGTTGAGTTGATCTGTGAGGACACTTATTCGAGAAGGGATAAGTGCATTTGGGCTTATAGCCCATCGTCCCATGTGGAGAGAACATGAGAACATGTCAAGGGAGTTGAACCTTGACGTCTCACACTATGGGGAGTTGACCCTAAGTGTTCCTAGAGGGAGTAGCCTCTAGAAGTCCACATGGGAGTGCCATGTGTGGCAAACATTTTGCTACTATGGTGGTTGTGTATCACTGGCAGAGACTGCGTGTCTCTGGACAATAGTTGTGTACTACTATGGAAAGATACCTCCCTAGCTAAGAGGGAGTGTTGATGTTTTAGCATCGGGTGAAACTTCTCCTAGATTGGGCTACAGAGCAAGGAAGATAGGATCATTTATCATAAAGGTGCACTTGTGGTAAATGGGCCCAGACGTAGTCCTTCCTTGATCATGCCAAGGAATAATATGGACTCGAGGTGCTTGAAGTGCTTTCCACGTCTTAGTTAGCATCAGGCCGACATTCACTCATAGGTGTGTACTTGTGGTGAAATATCCTGGTGTGGTCTTTGTCCTAGTCATGGTGATTTGACAAGGAATGATAAAAACTCAAGATGCTATATGCTATTACATGCGGACCCAAAGTGAGCCTAATCTTAGAGAGAGTTAATTGGCTCAGAGGGAGAGACGCAGAAGGAGTTTCTCCTCTGTTTAGGTGGGAGAGAGATGTCTCCCAAGACTGACAGACAAGTGTCATGAGTCTAGGGTGAAGTTTGTATACTTCAAAGACAAGTTTGGCATATTGCAAAATGTCTCCTTTGTTGAGAGGGAGTGTTGATGTTTGGACAACATCGGGAAGACATTCTCTTAGAATAATAATTAATAATATAATTATTGATTATTAAATATCATATATAATAGGTAAATGATAATAATAAATAGTTATTGATTATTCAAGGGATGCATCCTTTCATGGATGGTCACCATATGTT
Organism: Picea engelmannii; assembly: GCA_009831015.1. Lineage (NCBI taxonomy): Eukaryota > Viridiplantae > Streptophyta > Pinopsida > Pinales > Pinaceae > Picea > Picea engelmannii. The sequence continues at coordinate 68,912 of ML778759.1, forward strand.
CCCTATATATGGAACAATCGTCATTGTAATAATATATTGATTATATCTCATATGAAGAAAAACCAACAGTTAGGACACTTGAATTTTGATGGAAACATAGTGTGTTTCCTAGTTTGTGTCATTCTTTTGCCACGCTCAAGCTACTTCATTTTGCAGATGCATGGAATGTCTTAGTTATGTATGTTAACATTCTGACCAGAAATATGAGTATTACCGGATGATACAAAGTATGCTTTTTCAAAAACATTTGTGATTTGAACTCTCATATATGATTCTTGCCGAAGTCCCTCATATTAACTGTTTCAAAGATCTGAAATTCATTGTTAGGACACTTGAATTTTGATGGAAACATAGTGTGTTTCCTAGTTTGTATCATTCTTTTGCCACGCTCAAGCTACTTCATTTTGCAGATGCATGGAATGTCTTAGTTATGTATGTTAACGTTCTGACCAGAAATACGAGTATTACCAGATGATACAAAGTATACATTTTCAAAAACATTTGTGATTTGAACTCTCATATATGATTCTTGCTGATGTCCCTCAATAACTGTTTCAGAGATCTGAAATTCTAATAATGTTTAGTCACTATAGGTTCTGCATGGCAAGCCATACAACCGGAAATGTGATGTATACAGTTTTGGTATCTGCTTGTGGGAGATTTACTGTTGTGATATGCCATATCCCGATCTCAGCTTCACAGAGATGACTTATGCAGTTGTTAGACAGGTAGTTCGTTTAGCCTTTTATAGTCTGGATCCTATTTCCTATGTTTTTATAATGCTTATTGATCAGTGTTACATGTTGATGTTCTTTCTGTCAGAATCGACGGCCACAGATTCCTAGATGTTGTCCAAGTTCTCTGAATAATGTGATGAGAAGGTGCTGGGATGCAAACCCTGACAAGAGGCCTGAAATGGATGAGGTAGTGAAAATGTTAAAAACAATTGATATAAGCAAAGGCGGAGGAATGATACCTCCTGATCAATCTCAAGGTTGCTTTTTCTTCCGAAGGTACCACGGTCCATAGTGCATTCCATTAGGGATAAACGATAGTGCCTACATGTTCCTTAATGAAAAATAAGGTATCAAACACGCTTTATATTCTTCTAAAAGATAGCATGTTAGGTTGCTTTCACAGTTTGTGAAGAAGATGAAAGTGCAGAGGTGCATAAATTTTGTGGACTTTTGGCTCTGAAATCTTTTATCTTTGAGACTTTTCATATAGCCTTTTTCCATGCCTTGTCTTTCTCTTTTCTCAGCAATATTGAGCTGATTCTGATGTAGAATCTCTGCAAGTTCTATTATATTGGTCATAGCTCTTCTGTCTATAAATTATTATTAAAGCAAAACAATGTACTGAAGATGGTTCTCAATCTTCTCAGTGCTAAAATATATGCAGAGCTTTATTATTACTACATCTTTTAGTCTCTAATATACTTTCTAAGTACAAATTCTCGAGCAGCTACTAGAATTGCAAGTTCGTCTATTAACCTATGAAACACCAAGTTTCCACATGAGCTCCTGTTACTTTCAATATTAACATTTACAATGCCCACAGCAGTGTGGTCTAGTGGCACGTAGTGAGGTTATGGGGCTTAATTACACACACACGACAGTCCAAATGAAGGAGACTGGTTAGGCTAGAAGCGACCATAAAGGTCAATAAATATCTGCACACAAAGATACACACACATATGGCAATCTGTCCATATGAAGGAGAGAGTGGTTAGTCTAGCAATGATTATAAGGGTCAATAAATATCTGCACACAAAGTTGAATCACTAAGAAGAACAAGCCTCTAGTATAGAGGGCAAAAAAATCAAAATAGAGAAAGTGATGAGATATCATTCTAGATAGATTGTTGTTGGACAAACTTATGTCCATCCTAACATACTAGGGGTGTTTCTCCTAGTGTCAGAAATTGGAGGAAAGAGCATGGGGATACAAGGGAAACAATGATTGTATTGATGTCCATATTGCAAGACCGTGTCAGTTAAATAGTAGAGTGGTGAAGTGGAGGACATTAACTTCTTACTGTAGGCACTAGGCACTAAAAATGAAGTATTGCTGTTTATTAAGAAGTTCAAAGATGCTAACGTTACAACATGGTTCGTCAAGATCAAGTTCTTGCTTCAAAGGATTAATTAAGACTTTTACTACTAAAAACATCAAAGATGGGACGGTTTACAAACTGATCAGGGTATTTGCAATTATCTAGTTCATGATGGCGTCAATGAGGAGATTGACTTGGAAGTCAATGTTGATGAAGGAGGTGAACATTGGGGAGGCTTGAGTGGTCGTTGTTGATATTAGGCTCATGTTGTCCCATCAAAAATTGGGACATATTGATGCTAGGACATTGGAACGGATGACCATATTCAAGGAAATCGAGAGGGGACACTAGGGTTTGTCAAAATTGTCCTTCGAACAACAACACAAGAAGGAATTTCACCAAGGTTTACTAGTAAGGCGAGTTGTATTGCTCAACTGAATATACACGTGGTCCAATGGAAACAACATTGGCATGAGGTGCCGAGTACTTTTTCATGTTCATTGATGCCCATCTCTAGAAAACTTTCACCCACTTTTGTAGAAGAAAACTTAGGTATTTGGTGTGTTCGAGTTTATAACACTCGTTGAAAAGTAGACCAGTCGAAACAACAAGGTGCCAAGAAGTGATAGTGTTCGAGAATTTATGTCCGAGGATATTTTTTAGTATTGCAAATTGGTGGGCATTTCCACGCAAAAAGACTACTCACACTCTTGAGCAAACTGAGATGGCAGGATGGAAGAACCAGTCGTTATTGAATGTATGAAGTGCATGATTGCACATGCTAGGCTGGATGATGGTTTTTTGGCATAGGTAGTGGCAATGACCCCATATGTTTGAAAACCAGGACCAGAACATTATGCCTAAGGAGGCCTAAATTGGGTAACTACTACTAGTTCCACAAATTAAGAGTATTTGGTTGATATCAGAGGAGAAGTTATCAATGCTAGAAGTAGTAATTCAAAGTTTTATATTCTTGAGATAGTGTGGGAATTCAAGATTCAAGTTGTATGATCTTGAGACAAAGTTTTCATTGGAGAGTAGAGACATGATGTTTTCATGAAGGATGGAAGTTGAAGGCATTGTTGAAGTCGATAGTTGAGTCTACGAGGTCGAGATTGACGTGTAAATTAAAGTCAATGGATAAGTAATGTGTTTGTCACTAGGTGGTAACATAGATATGTTAGCATGAGGTTTTATGTTTTTTTCTTAACCATGGGAATCGATAACTAGTAGGTTTGATCTAGGCTAGGCTCGAGATCAAGCTTATTGATTGCCACTATAACTCGAATATATCCAACAACCCGTAAGTCAGATATACCAATAACTTGTGACTTAGCAAGGTTCAAGGTGTCTTGAAGCCCACCAGATTGGACCTCTATCTCAGGGGTCAACTACCCTTCTAGCCTTATCACAACGGGTCAACATGTCCATTTTGAAGGAATTGAACTCGAGTGGGAAGGATAACAAGCATGCTGCCCAATGTAATGAACATAATAATAATAATAATTTAATTAGATAAATAATCAAGAGGTACGTACCTCTTCACTTGTGACCAGTCACTGCTATAAGTAAATCGTCACGAGGGTGAATGTAATATCATCATCTATTATTCATTTTATCAATAATTATCTATACAGAAATATTATGTTTATAATCAAATAATAGCATAATTGTTACAGTGGTCTCAGAGCATATCTTGGCAATTGTGGGTTATCCATACAAATCAGGTCACCTTGTCCACCATAGAGATTGTACTTCAATGACTTGTCGTTGTACAAATTGAATCCGCTGTCAATTTCTAAGCAATCTGACCGTACCTATAAATTTGCCATCAACGATTGTACCGTTGCCTGCAATGACCCAATCAACTACCTATACCTGCCCCTACCATTTGTTGTTTTTAACTGCACGTCATACTTCACTAGTACATATGACCAAATTTGTGACGGTTTTTCATTGATATTGCCACAATTATCCGTCGCAATTTCCATGAAAATCGATATTTTTTTTCGTCGCTATATCCACGATCCAGGTGTGTGGAAACATCGACGAAATTAGCTCTCCATGTGTCACCACCTTCAATATCGGTTATCCCTATGCATCGTCGCAATTACGACGAACGATCGTCGCAATAACAACG
>ML778759.1:88766-104187 GCA_009831015.1 Picea engelmannii
ATGGAAGGGAATTTAATGTTCCAATAAAATATACGGGAGCAAAAGTAGACAAAAGAAAAAAAGAAAAAAAAAAGGAAAAAAAATATATGGAAGGAAATTTAATGTTCCAATAAAATATATGGGAGCAAAAGTAGGTTAGATGTTGAATTTAATGTTTTAAGTATTGATAATAGATTTGCAATATTTAGTTGGGTTTCAACATTTTAGAAGTTGAAAAAGCAAAAATATGGAAGAACAAAAGTTGAGAAAACAAAAATACCCTTGGGTTTCAACATTTTAGAAGTTGAAAAAGTAAAATACCTTCTTGAAGAGAACAAAAGTTGAAAAAACAAAAATACTCTATTGAAGAGAACAATGAGAGGTTTTTCTTCAAAAGTTGAAAAAACAAAAATACCCTCTTGAAGATAAAGCAAAAGTTGAAAAAACAAAAATACCCTCTTGAAAAGAACAATAAGAGGTTTTTCTTCAAAAGTTGAAAAAACAAAAATACCCTCTTGAAGAGAACAATGTCCAGAACAATGTGAGGTTTTCGGTCTTGAAGAGAAAAACGTGAGGTTTTGGAAACTAAGAGAACAATGTGCTAAGTTTTTGGAAACTAAGAGAACAATGTGAGGTTTTTTGAAACTAAGAAAACAGTGTGCTAAATTTTTGGAAACTAAGAGAACAATGTGAGGTTTTTGAAAATGTGTTTTTCTTTTTCTTTTTGTGTAGTTTTTAAGATACTGAATATTTTTTTAGGTGATGTGAAATAGGAATATGAAAATAAATATATTGGTTTTAGAATATAAAATAGAAAATCATAACAAGATTGGGAAAAATATGTATGGGAGGGAAAGTAGATTTGATGTCAAATTAATGGTCTAAGGTTTTAGTTGGGTCTCAATTTTAGAAGTTGAGAAAGGTTACAAAAGTTGGGTCTCAATTTTAGAAATTGAGAAAGCTTACAAAAATCATATTGTTATTTAGTTGGGTCTCAATTTTAGAAGTTGAGAAAGGTTACAAAATTTGGGGCTCAATTTTAGAAATTGAGAAAGCTTACAAAAATCATATTGTTTGGTTGTTAATTTAGTTAATTTTTAAAACCATGGTCTAAAAACATTTTGATGTTTAAAAAAAATCAAAAGATCAACATTAAATAATAATTTATTTAGTTTTAATTTATTAATTCAAACACATTATATTAAAAAAATATAAAAAAAAGTCTACCAAAAGAAACATTAAATAATAAACCAAAATGCAAAGGAGGCTTGGGGTTACAAGACCCACAAGTAACCAACGAAGCCTACGGGGCAAAACTCTGGTGGAGATGGGTCAAAGAAAAATCATCACCGTGGGCAAACCTCTGGAAGGCCAAGTATGCCCCAGACATCAATGACCAGGATTGAATTCATTTTATGGGAACAAGGGAGGGATCATCCATATGGAATCTAGCATGGCGCAACAAAACCTGGATCGAGAAACACACCTTCTGGGAAGTCAGGATTGGTAAAACAACCAGATTCTAGGAGGACGCGTGGAAATAGGAACCCATAATGGAAAATCCGAACAGTGAGGAACTCCAACAGGAAATGATCACGCAAGGCAAAATCAAAATCCATCACTACTGGAAACAAGAAAATGATCACGACAGATGGAGGATCTGGGACAAACTCAATCCACAAAATAGAGATCGGATTGCAACAATAACGAAAGAGGTGGAAGAGGAATTGGGGAAAAGGAAAATTGTAGTCTCATAAGAAGAGGACCAAATAAGATGGGGCAGGAAAAGTGGTGGGGAATTCAACTTAAAAGAAGCTAAGAATTACATTGCGGACCAGGACCAAGAAGATTCAGCGCAATAGTGGGGAAATATGTGGGGCAACCCCCAGTGGCCAAAAATCAAAATGTTCAAATAGCTAGTACTTCACAACTGAATTCTAACCTGAGAAAACCTAAGGAAAAGGGGTTTCACAGGCCCATGACGATTCCACCTCTGTCAATCTAAGGAATAAACAATGAATCACCTCCTCGATGAATGTAATTACACAACAAATATCTGGGATTGGGCGACAGGCATCTTTCGCCAGTCCAATAGGACCCGAGGTAATATCAGTGCAACCATCAACAACTGGAATTAGAGTTACAACGAAAATGAAATGGTGAACCCTTGTTGGAGTCTCATGCTAGGGATGATCATATGTGAAATATGGAAAGAAAGAACCGATGCATCTTCTGGAATGAAAGCCTTCCGGAAGGGAAACTCGAGGAAGTAATAATCTTACAAATACGAGAAATGGTGCAGAGCCGCAACTGCCAGACTGGAAAAGTGCAACTCACAGGCCAGGACTCCTGCATCCTAGAAGCTTTTCACCTAAAAGATGGGTGCAAAAACACACAAGTAGGGTGGCCACCGCAAATCCAAATAGGAGAGCGCAACTGGACACCCCCTCCGGTAGGGTTCCTCAAGTTGAATTTTGACAGGGTGGCAAAAGGAAACCCAAGAATGATAGGGATGGGAGGGGTGATCAGAGATACTGGTGATAACATAGTTTGACTGTACGCTAGGAGTATGGGAAACTCAACCAACAACACAGCGGAATTTGGAGCCCTGGAGCTCTGTCTCGAAATTCTAAGTCGCGAAAGGATGACAAACACTATTGTGGAAGGTGACTCTACCCTAGTTATCAACACAGTGAAGAGACTCCAAAATGGAACCAGAGTGGGCAAGGTTCAGAGACATTGGTGCTTGGCACACTCCCTACAAACAATCCAGGAGCATATGCAAACAATGAACACGGTGGAGTTGTGATCGGTACGCAGGTCAACGAATGACCTGGCAGACATAATCGCCAATGAGGGGGTTAGCAAGGAAGGATCGGAACTAGACACTACCTGGATCAACATCCCGGAAGGACAATTCAGAATAGACTGCATCCAACTAGCGACAAAAGATCATGACGACAGCTTAAGAAAGGAAGGTCACATCGAGGAGGGAAGCGAAAGGCCCAGTAGAAGGCACGAAGAACCCAGGCAAGATATGACTGCCCAACACTCGACCACTAGTTACAATGCAGGATCAGATTGTTCAACAAACGAGGGTACAACAACAAGGTCATGTCAACAGTAATAATTGTGGGGAAAGACTGTGGGAAAGTATAGACGATAAACAACAGGCAGTGAATGACGTAAGGCAAGAGGGATTGACATGGACCAGTATCGATACACCATGCCAAAGACCAGGTACGGGGAGTAGAACAATAGGATATCAAGCGAGCAGGGGCAAGGGCCCATACAGGGATAATGAACGATTCATCATGATCATACGTACCATGACAGGGAAAAAGGACGGGAAGGTTCACCTCTACGGGCAAACCATTATTGGAAGGAAGAGCCCGCAACAGGGAAAGTTCAATAAGAGAAGAAACAATAGAAATAGATGCAAACAGGAAGAGCGTAACTGCAGGGGCTACCACAGACACAAGGGTAGGGAAAGGAGGAACCCCTTTGTAGACGGGAACAGGTTGAGAATCCAGCAAAGGAGCTTCCATAGGCCAGATGGGATGGTGTGAATGAAGCGAACGCACAACAAAAGAAACCCCCTGGGGAAGGAAACTCTGAACAGTCCTCGACGGGTTTCAAGGATGGAGCAGGCGACAAAAGACGTGGAGGGAACCTTTCGTATTCTAGTGTTGGTTACTACTCTTTCATACTGTCTGAGTTTATTGACCCAGGGTTCATGTCTGTTCGGGTTTACGACAAAGACTTTAAAACTATCGGCCCTCCTGGTAAACAAGAAGGCAACGCAACACACAAAATGCGTTGTGCAGTCTCACCCGAGATAGCTTTAATGGGTGGTTGTAAGACTCAGGTGTTTACAGCCTAGGATTGAGTGTGAGATAAGCAAGTTGTATATTGAGCCATTTATTATAACTTGTAAACACAGTAGATTGTTATCAGCGAATAAGAAGGAAATATAACAACTCATTCATTCAACATAATAATAACTTCTTCAGACAATAAATATGTGCAAGAATTCATCACATAACACAGATATTACCGTGGTTCACCCCCTCTTGGGCTACATCCACAAAGATTTGGCTCTCATCTCTTCTATTATATTATATTTGCATCTACAAAACCACACGCTTACAACTCTTCTCAATCGGGTAAGATTTATATGAGGCAGACTAGAACGTACCAGGCTCCCCAGCCTACGATCTAACCCTCAAGATCTACCCTCCTTCGTTCTCTCTAGATCAACAACTTATACAAAATTGGATATACAACAAAACATTACACATCGCATCAACTCATGCGTAACTACAATAGCCACAACAATCTGAACCACAACAACAAAACAATAATCAACAACCCCCCTATGATACCTAAGTATCTATATTTATACACTTATGGCTCTTCAACCATTACAATGTATTACCAAAACCCTAACCCTATCGTCGTTAGGTCTTCTCTTGCATGCGCGCGTGTTGTTCTTCCCTCCAGCTGTCGCTTTCCTTGTGCACGCTTTCTTTCCCACGATCACCTTGCTTTTTCGCCTTGGCCTTTGGTCTGCCTCCAACATGCCCCCAACACTGACATGTGGCTCGTCCCGAGCCACCTAACCTTTGTGTTCTTCTTCGATCTCCTTGGTGATCTCCTGGAACTTTTCCTTGAGCTTCGTTGCCTCTGTCTGCGCCTGTGCAGTCTTCTCCTTGAGTGTGTCCACTATCTAGCCTGCAATTTCATCACTGATCAATTCCATGCACTCTGCCTGGGTCTGTGCTATATGTTCCTTGGATTCCTCTGCTTGTGTCAGGACTTCTGCTATCCGCTCTTGCAATGGTTCCATTTGAGCATGCCGCTCATGTTTCTTTGTTTATGCAGTGGTAAGCTCTGCCTGCAATTTCTTCATGTCTTGCACCCCTTTGACGCGTTCTGTAATTGGCATCATCTTCTGCCTCTGTTTGAGTTCTTGGATCGTTGCGTTGATCCTTTCTTCTTCCTTATCCCACTTTTGGACCTAATGATCCTCCTCTAACTTCGTCCATAGCTGCGTTGCTTAGTTGCGTTGCTTTGTCAAACAAGTCAGTTGTTGTGTTAACCTGTTTCTCTATCTCCTGCAGTTGTGTTGTTTCTTCCTGCTTCCTTTTCTCCTTCATTGTTGGTGGAGTGGTTGGTATGAGTTGTTCTCGGAGATTCTCAATCTCCTTTTGATATTGATTGATTGCCTGCGCAATCTGATCAATCTTTTCTACTGCTGTGATTTCATCTCTCTGCGCGGCCTGTGGAATCTTCTCGTAAGTTCCTGCCACTTTATGTTCCAATCCTTTTATGCGCTCCCTTTCCTCCTAGGTCTCAGAGTTAGCCTGCTCATAGACTATTTCCATCGCATCTCACTTTTCTGTTAGCACTGCAATTCGACTAAGTCTTTTTGTGCGCAAGATTGTACCTTGTGGTTGACGCTAACCTACAACTTGTGTAGTTCCCTGGATGTTATCCGCGTCAGCACCAGTTGTATTTGGATTAAGTCTTTCAGGGGTGTCTGCCCCATAATCTCGTCCATGCACAACATACTAGGGGTGATGTGGAATGTTACGTTCGGCTGCAATATTGCCTGGACTGAATCTTGTTCTTCTTCTTGCACTCTTTCCTCCGCCTACGGTGCTGATGGTTTTGTTCTCATGTTGCTTGTTGTCTGACCTTCCCCGATTTTCTCGAGGAGTTGTTGTATCTCTGTCAGTTCCTCTTGAATCCTATCCCTATGGTGAGCAACATGGTCAAAATCCTCAGATAAACAATCCTGGACCATTCGGGCTATCATTTCTCCATCATCATCTATGATCGTATACTCTGACGGTGTTCTTTGTGCCTTTGATTTATTGCGCGCGCCTCCTGTCTGCGTGGTTGGCCTCTTGTTTGCCCCTGGTTCCTGTGGTTGGGACTTGTTACAGTCTCCTACGCGGGCTCAGCCTGTTGTTGCTTCTCCTTGGCCGGTTGCATCTTATCCTTCTTCCTATTATGGGTCCCTGTGTTTATTGGCCCTTCGTCTGTCGGTGTTGTTTTTCCCTGGCCCGTTCTTCATTTCTTGGGCACTTGGATTTCCTTTGGCTGTGTTTCTCCCTGCTCTGCCTCTTCTTCTTTTATTCTTTCTGGCAATTCCTGGGTAAGGAATCGAATCTTCCACTCATCGTTCCATTCACTGATGACCATGTCGATGTCGACCTCTGTGATATAGTAGTGCATCTGTAGCCACTGTTTATCATGATCCTTCCTCACCTGTATCCACATTGTATGTTGTGTGGCCTGTAAGTTGGCGATGTCTTTATGCCACGTGACGACCTCCAGTGTTATTCTCCACCTTTTGGAGATGGCTTCATGTATGTCGCGTAGGTATCCTTCAAAGATGGACTCGCTCGACCTTTTGTTCCTAGCATCTGGCCTGGCTTTGAGCAACAAATATCTTGCTCCATGATTCGGTTTGGGTATGGTACCAAAAACTACGTACCTTGGCTCTCTCCATCCCATGAAGGCTATTAATGTGATCAGCCATGAATAGTGAAACTTTGTTCCTAGATCCTGTGCATCCTTGCATTCATCCAGGAATAAGTTCAAGAGATATGATGCCCAGCTCACTGTGGTGCCTTCTGCGCATTGAGCTGCAACTGCAACAACTCCAGCTGGGACTTCCTCCTTGCGACATTTTCTTAGCAACTTACAGGCTAAGATTTTTGTGCCTAATTGTGTTGCGGCATCGTTAATCCTCTTGATAATAATCCCTCTTGTCCCCTTATCGGTGTCGTACTTCTTCTTCATTTCTTTTGAGAGCGCTTTCTCCCTGACCTTGTCATCCAAAAATTGCGCGGGATCCATGCCCCGAGATGAAAATCATGTTATGCTGGTGATAAGATCTACGTCTATCAAGATGAGCTTGTCCAACCAGATGTCCCCGCCATGTGTGACTGCTAATAGTTGTTTGACGCACACGGTTTTGTATTGACCTCTGCCAAAATGTGGTAGGTCTACCAGTCCTAAAATTCTTGTCTTCTGCAACCCAGTTGCCCATTAGAGTGGTTGATTAATCGGTTCACCAAATGGATTTGTGCCCACGGTCTCCATGTACACTCTCTTTGAAAGTTCCAGAAACTTGTCTTCGTCTGCTACATCGTGGTCTGAGTATTTGAGCTTCCCTATATGACCCAGCAGGTCCGGTCCTACCTGTACCCCATATGGTATATGCGGTAGAATGATTTCTGCTGCAGGTTTCTTGTGAGGTGACCTGGGTATCTATATCTTGTCTTTATTCGACGATGGTGGCTAGCTCGAAGTTCCAGTGGCTTCCGATTGTTCCTCAGTATACCATTCCGGCTAACCCATGACATGTTCAACTGTTCCTTCTGGTGGGTGGTCTGATATGGTCGTTTGAGACTCGTCTGGCTCGATTGTTGCGTCCAGATTCGGCTTCATTCCATTGACCCGTGGAGTTGGCTCGGTGTTCTCCGGTTGCACCTCCTTCAAGGTTTCTGTGTCCTGGTTCTACGGCTCCTATACTTCTGCCGATATATTTGTACTCTTTCCCTCTGGTTCTGGTTGTTGGATTTCTTCCAGTATGGGTGTAGGGTTCACCGGTGTTGTGTCCGGAGATGGGATTTCGTCAACGTTGACAATCTATGGTGGCTATTGTTCACCTTCTTCCATCTTTCCTCGTGACCTGGTTTTAACTCTGGTTGGTCTGGCGCTCTGGCTTGCTTCTGTTTGCTTGGGTGGTGCCATGGCGTGGAATATCAAACGTTTGTTGGATTCGAATGATCTATGTGACCTCTATGAACTCCCTTTGTGCTTTTCGACCTCTATGGCTCTTTGTCTGCTCTTTTTTCACGAATAGATTGTTTGCTCCTGGGTTCGTGTGTTGTATGGGTTTCCCATGAAGCTTGTCGATGACACTTCCTTCATTATGGTTTTAATGCACCTTAACTACGGGTTCAATGCATCTCTGGTGGTTTCGTACTTGCCATTACTTTTCCTTACCGTCTCCAGTTGGTGTGATTAATGTGGTGTCCCATCGGTCCTTGTCGTCTTTTAATTCTGCCTAGTGTTGTCATGTCGTCCTGCTTTTGCCGACTTTCATTTTCCCGCTTGTTTCCCTTTGTATGTGACCATTGTCCTCCTCCTCGCTGAGTTTGTGGTCCTAAGTGTGCGTGTATTTCCTTCCTTCGGCGCACTGTGCCCCTTTTGGTGTGCTAATTTCCATTTTTTTTCGTTTACTACTGCACGATAGGTGGTCGACTGTCCTTGTACAACTTCAGTCGGCTCCCATTAATCATCCCTTTGAGTTATGCGCCTGATAAGTCTCTCAACTGTACAACTCCTCCATCTGTGACCTATTTTACCTCGTACGGTCCTAGCCAATGCATTCTTAGCTTTCCTGGGTGCTGAAATGATTTGTTGTCGTACATTAGTACGAGATCTCCTGCCTTGAAAGTTTTCTTCTTTATGTGTCTATCGTGTCAGGCTTTGTCTCTTGATTTCTAAACTTGTTGGTGGAATCCTGCTAGGATACGCTCTTCCTCCATGGTCATTAATTGATTCAGTCTCTCTTGTATTGTGCCTTGTTCTGTCATTTGTGTAATTGTTGCTACGTGCAAGCTTGGTACTAGAAATTCTAATGGCACCACTGCTTCTTGGCCATAGACCAGTTTAAATGGTGTGTGCCCTCTCAACGTTTTGCACGTAATCCTGTAGGCCCATAATACTATTGGTACTTTGAGGTCCCAGTCGTCTCTGTTGACGTTACAAATCTTTGTCAGTGCGTTCTCCAGGATTTTGTTGAATGCTTTCACTATGCCATTTGCATGTGGGTGATATGGTGTGCTCTTCTGATGATGGACTTCAAACTCTTCAGTCATAGCGCGGATGGTGTTGTTTATGAAGTGCGTTCCTTGGTCTCTCATCAAAATTCTTGGGCATCCAAATCTAGTGATCACTTTCTCAAATAGGAAGTGTGTTTTTGTTTCTGCACTGCAATCCTTCATTAGTGCGGCTTTCGCCCATCTTGTTAGGTATTCCATTGCGGTGATAATGTACCTTGCTCCTGTTCTTTTTGTTGGTGGCTTGATTGGTCCCACAAATTTTATTTCCCACTTATTGAATGCCTGGAGTGTTACTTGTGGTCGTAATGGCATCTCGTCCCTTTTGTTGGGTTTTCCTACCCGTTGACAAACGTTGCATATTTGACAATACTCCTTTGATTCTCTATGAATTGTTGGCCACCATAGTCCCATGCGCAATACCTTTTGCACGGTAGCTTTGCCTGCATAATTCCCTCATGTTATTCCCTCATGTGCTTCTGCTAATACTCGTGGTCTTTCATGTTCTAACACATACCTTCACAAGATGCTATATGCGCCCATCTTATATAGGTGTCCTGCAATCAGTTGATAGTCAGCAGTGCGGACTACCAGGTTTTTCTTATGCGCGGTATTATACTCTTGCGACGCAGTACTTGTGCTCAAGTACTGAATGATATCTACAAAGTATTCATCAACGATTTGAACTGAGAATATTTGTGCATCTGGAAAATTGTCTTCTAAATTCGTATGTTCTTCTCCATTTGTGACCCTTGATGGGTGGTCAGGTCCTGCATTCAATTTTCCTAGTTTGACGATTACTTCAAAGTCAAATTCTTGAAATAGGAGTAACCATCGACATATTCTCCCCCCCAACACTGGCTTGTTGACTAGATATTTCAGGGCTGAGTGATATGTGAACATCTGAAAGTGTTTCCCCAATAAGTAATGTATGAACTTTTGCAGTGCATAGACCATAGCTTTTCCTTCTCTTTCTGTCGTGTTATGGTTATGTTTAGAGTCTGATAGCTTCATGCTCGCAAATGCTATCAGGTAATCCAAATCCCTCGCTCCTGGTTGCGCCAAGATAGCTCCAAGTGCTATGGTTGATGCATCTACATGGACGTGGAATGTCTTCGCCCAATCTGGAAAGACTAATATTGGTGCGGTGACCATATTTTCCTTTAGGGTGTCCAAACCATGTTGACACTCGTCATTCCATTGAAACTTTGTATCATTTCTTAGCAGCTTTTCCATAGGTGCAGTTATCTGTGCATAACCTTTAATGAACTTTCTATAATATCTTGTGTGTCCCAACGTCGCTCTTAGCTGACGGACTGTTTTTGGTGGTGGTAAGTTAACAATGAATGCAATCTTTGCGGGATCTACGAGTAAACCTTATTTGCATACTATATGGTCCAATAGTATCCCAAACGGTGTTCAAAATATGCATTTATTTATGTTTAGTGATATTTGACACTATCTTCATCTTTCCAACATTAGCCTTAAGACTTATACATGGTATTTCAACAAACTGTAGACTGTCTAATCATCCAAGTATACTTTGAGAAACTGGTGGATGAATTCCTTAAATGTTGCGATGACTACTCTAGAAAAGATTGTTGGTGCATTCTTCAGTCCAAACGACATTACTGTATATTGATACGATCCCCATTATGTTGCGAACATGATCTTATATCTGTCTTCCTGGGCTATCTTGATCTGATGGTAGCCTAAGAATCCATTAGTAAATGAGTAAGCTTCATGTCCTCCTACATTTTCTAATACTTAGTCCGTGAAAGGTGTAGGGAATGGGTCATGTAGGCATGCATCATTCAACTTCCTCAAGTTGATGCATATCCTAATCCCTCCTTATTTCTTGTCCTGTACTACCATTGGACTTATCCATTCTGATTCTTTGATCGGTTCTATGATGTCGGCTTCGAGCATCCTGTCAATCTCAGCTTTGACTTTATGCTTGTATATTGGGTTCAGTCTATATGGTCGTTGTCTGATCGATCTTGCTTTAGGTCTGAGTGGTATCTTCATTTCTCCTAGTTCTCCGACTATACCCTTCATCTCAGTAATTGTTGTGGGAAACAAGTCACTGTACTCGTGCAATAATTTTGTTATGCTTTCCACTCTTTGATCATCCCAGTAATCCCCAATGCTGGCCATTTTGGGATTCTTGACTGTCCCAATGTTGACTTTCTTTACTTTTATCTGTGCGGAAATGACTTTTGATTCTATGGGTGGTCCTTCGACTTCTCTCTCGCCTTCTACTTCTTCTATTTGAATATCCCATGGATCATCTTCATATGGTGCTTCCTCTTATACATGGTAACATGACAACAGTTCCTTGACTGTATGTATGTTTCGTTGTTGGTTATCTGTGATAAGTTCTATTTCTGGTGCTTGGATAAATATCACTTCTCTTATTTTTTTAAGAGCATCATCTAGGTTGGGGTTCTCATGCTCGAATGAGAAAGTGATTGTAAAATTCTATTTCAATATCATCCAGGTCATAGTTCCTTTGCACAATTCCTGGTCTGTATACCAATTCGTTGGTATGCCCTCTAGAGTGTATAAAATGACGAGGCCATTCTTCTGGGGGTGTCATTTTCCGCAGCATTCTACACTCCTCCAAGTGTTCCGGTGGTTCCCTTTGTCCATCATACTTCTGTTGTTTGTTGTTTGTTGTTTTTCTGTGCTACGCCAAACCTTATGCGCAGTAATCGCTTACATTGGTACCAATCTGTGATGGTCTCTTTGTGTGCACCCCACCATCTTGCAGGCGTGGACTTGAGTGCTATATCAAGGGATAGCAGTCTCTGGTTCTCTAAGACGACGTCTACATATTGTGCCAAGAATGTTTCTAAATCGTTTACTCCGTGGAAACTAGATGCTTCCCTAATTTTTGTGCCTACCCATCTTATGACGTGGTTTATTCTTGCACATCTCCTCGTGGATACTTCGTGTAACCTTTGTTGTCAGTTCTCTAAATTGATATTTGAATCTGTTGCACATGAAGTGATGCTCCGTCAACTGAGTATCACGTCTGCAATTGGGTTTACGTAATCCTTACCGCGCACAGTTGTTCTATATAATTGGTCGATTTCCTCTAAGTCCAAACAAGTAGGTTCTACAAACCTCTCTCTTTCTGAAGGGTCTAATGGCGCAATGACCCTGTATTATCCTGATTCAAATGTCATATTCTTGGTCTTTAGGTTGATTATAGTCTAGTTGTCAAACGCCCAATCTAGAACAAGCAACGCTGGGTAAGGTGTTGTGTCATCCACTATTTCAATGAATTCAAAGTTTGCCTTAGTGCGCACTCCATATAGGTCTATTGTCACTCCTTTCAGTCTATCGATTGGTAGGACTCTGTGTTGGTTTTCCAGTTTCAATTGAACCAGTGAATAGACTAATGTGGGCTCGCCCATGCATTGCCATGTCTTCTTTAGTAATACATTGACTTCAGATCCTAGATCCAGTATGATGTCTCCCATATTGAAATATCCAATGTTGGCATTCATTCTAAATTCCCTACTTGTTCTTCTTCTTGTGTGTAGGTGATTGACTGTCTTTGGTTCTAGTTTTCCTTCTGTCTCAACACTACATTTTTCTAGTATGTTTTGCAATATTTTCACTGATGATGGGTCACTTAATACCTTTACACATGATTATAAAAAGCCTTTGATTGTACTTACTTGTTCCATGGAATGTATTTCACTCGTGTGATCCAATAACGAAGGCATTTCGTATTCGGGTGCTTCCTTACTTTGTTGCGTAGTTGAGGTTGTTGCAATCTCTTCCTTATGGAATTCTTGTCGAGCTTGCTTAAATATCTCCTTTTCCTTCTGCGCATTGAACTTCTTCCTTGGTTCGACGTTCTTTTTCACCCATTGATTCTATGATGGCTCTTAGTGAACAGTGTTGTCCCCCATTTTATCTCCTCCGCGAGTGGCTATATTAATGTTTCGTCCTTCATCCCTTGCTTCGACGGAAATCCACTGAACATTTTGGTTGTTCGGGTTCCTCTTTTCATGGATGTTTACTAGTAGTGTCAGACATTCTTCTGTATCGTGGTCCGATGCACGACAATACATACACGTTGTTGGTGGAAGTGGACATTCCCTTTCATAATGTCTCGAATGTTGACAATTGTGACACACCACTGGTCCTCTACCTCATCTGAAACCTCCTCTTGCTTGTCCTCCACCTCTGTAGCCTTCTCTATCTCCTCTCATCACGTTATACTGAGGCGTCTGATTGTACTGTGCGGTATTGTACTGAGGTTGTGTCGTATTGTACTATGGATGCGCGTTGTTGTATGGTTGTTGCGTAATATTATATTGTTGTTGCGCAGTGTTGTATGGAGCTGGAACTGGATTAAACTGTGGTGCATCTTGCCCCATCATCATTTCATCCTACACTCGGTATGCATCTGATGTCCTTTCTCACATCAACTCCATAGTTCTACAATCTATGTCATCGTGGCCTACCGACTTGCAAAAGGTGCAGTATGATTTATTTGGGACGGTCTAGTATTTCTGCATCATCGGAAAGTGATAAGGGTCGAGACCCGATTTCTTATAGACTTCACACCATGGTCCACCTGTGGGTAACGGGTTTGGCATTCCTGCTACCATATACTGCACGAATGTCGGACATTCGTTCTTGTAGTGGCCTTTCATCCTACATGTGGTACACCAAACAACTTCCCGTTTGTCCTTATTCTTATTTTGGTTTAGTTGAAACGTTAAATTCTTCAATTCCTCCTTTAGCTCTTCAATAGATGGGTCCATTTGTTGGTACCAGTTTTCTTCTAGTTGCAAGGATGCCTGCAGAGCCTTTGCCTACATCTAGAACTTTTGTTGTTGTAATGGATATTTTAAGTGTGGGAGCAATGAATTGACAAACAAGTGTCGATGTTGCATGTCGGTCATGAGATATTTTAACTTTCCCTTCAATCACTTGAATCTCTGGTCAATCTCCCATACAGATTCTCTTGGTTTCTGTCTTATTTTGATCATCTCATTCATGTATTGATCCTCTGAGCTTGACTTCTAGAACTCATTTATCAGTAACTTCTTAATGTATGCCAGTGTCCTGGTCATCCCAGGTGAATTGTTTGTGTCTAGACTCATGTACCAGTATAGTGCCCGGTCTCTTAGCATAATCGCTAACTGCGCAAGTTTGGTATCTTCATCGGTGATTTGTTTTGCTTCCTAGATCTTCGCACAAATGAACAAGTGTTTCTCAGGGTCTTATGTTGCTTCTCCTCGAAATTCTGGTAACCTGATGGTGGGATCGTGTCTTGCCATTTTGAATGTTGAACTACTACCTCCGCGTGGTGTATATACTTGACTAGTGCTACCTGAACTGGCTCCTACAGTTGTTGCTCCATGTGTAGATGTACTTCTTGCTGTCGAACATCCTCCGAAATTCTGTTGTCTAAATGGTGGCGTTCTCTTTGGTGTATTAGTCGCACATGGTTTTATGGGTTCCACATTGACATTGATATGGATAGGATTGTTGCCTTCTCTTCTTGCTCTTGGAACTCTCGTATTCCTCTCATATGTTGCGCGAATGATTTCCTCAATCTTCTCCACAGCCCAGAGATCCTTTACCTCTTCCTCATCACTCGCCAAGCCTTCCCTCATGGCTACGACTATCTTCTTGGTATTCACCTTGTATTGGTAGGGTACTCCGCTACGCGTCTTCCTAGTTGTCTCCAAGATCCACCAGATCTGGTCGTCATCCATCATGATCGGGTCCAAGGGTTATTTATTCTTTCCCTTATCCTTACCTCCTTCCATTTCTCCTCTTTTTGTAAGTGCTTCCCCCCTTCCCCCATGCACGCAAGGAAGTTTAGTTGTTTGATTCCATTGTCATTACACCTTTGTTATATAGCAGTATCTTAATAGAAGTATACAACAATCAAATGTACCTTCCTCGGGGTCCATGTAGAAACTCTTGCTCCGCTGCGCTGTACGACTTCGTTGTGTCGACTGCAAACTCTGTTATAAAACCTGCCACAATACTGTCAAGCCAAAAATCTACTGCGCGGGTGAACTTGTTGTAATTGTTCAATCTGTATTGGGGTCCACTCTATCTATCGAATCCGGTTCATTGCGTGGTTGTCTTTCAACCTTAGTATCCACTCTTGCAATAGATGTGGAAAATCATAGAAAAAGACTTCATGTAAATCAGTAAACACGTATTTCTCAAGATATTTGCGAGATGTTAGTCTAGGGTTTCTATTGTCTTTTTTTGCAAACTCTAGCTCCTTAGTTCTTAGCCAAGTTTTGATCTCTGCTTTTGTGGGATTCCACGATCTTAACATTCCCTTCTAATGGCTCATTGCTCTCTTCCTTAACCTTTTCTTGATCCGCCTCCAACAAATCTGACTTATCTTTTCTATTCAATCCTCTCTTGTTCCTCCCTGTTATGCCCGATATCTAGGGATAACTAGGAGATCATGTCTCGAGGCCCACATGGTCCTAGACATGGAGTACCGAGAGCAGGAGCGACTTGAGCATGGCCCTGGAGGGCCCATCTTTCTTCTTCTCAGCCAGCTTTGTCCTGTCAGCAGT
>ML778759.1:111065-165965 GCA_009831015.1 Picea engelmannii
TTATAATACACTCATCACTTCACTTTATTATTTACCTTTTAAAATCTCTTAAACCACTTTGATTACTTTGACCTTTTGGGGCTTCTAGATGACATATGAGGGTCCTCCAACTTCGTAAGGCCATAAATTTCAAACCGTGAGGATTTATGTGACGTTATACATACCACCAGAAATGGCATGACATGTATTATCCATATAGAATATTATTATCTGAAAATATATCATAACTCATATCGTTACCCATCAAACAAACTTGGGTCCATTACCCAAACCTGGGGTCTCCAACTTATCATGGCCATAACTCTCTAACTGTGAGGAATTATGTGACTTTCCACATACCACCGGAAATGACATGGCAAGAACTATCCATCTAGGATATTTTCCCTGACAAATTCACTTTCCTTCATCTCATTATTCCATAATTAAGCATGGGTTCTCTTACTCCACAAAGTGTCTTCCCGTGAGGGCTTTCACCATAAGGGGACCACTTTGGAGTTCATCCATATTTACTTCTTATCAACCATGACAAAACAATAATGAGTCATATTTACATCAAACACTATTGGGTCCATTACCCAAACCTTTGTGCTACAGATCTTTCTTCAAGGGTTGACATCAATGACAACCAACCTTAATCAACAACATCAACAAGAAATTCAAGGCATGAGAGACCATCATAGCAAGTTTACGTTGATCACATCTTTCTTTCTTTATTAATTCCTTCATCCATTTATTTTGCTTCTTTGAATAGAAAGGTTTAACCGAAGACTAATAACCTCTCTTTTCTTCTTACTAGGTCTTGTTGTTATTTTACCACCCACCATCTTCCTTCTAAAAGATTCATTATTGTGTATATTTTATTTATGGTCTACGGGAGCCCCAATCCCAGTCTTTAAGACAAACGCATTTTAAATTTTGAAAAATATGTAACAAACTATATATTTTTTAGAAATTTCAAGAGAGGTACTTCGGGAACAATCTCCATTGTACTTTGTAACCCTGAGTTTTGAATATAAAGCATTTGAGGTTGATATATCATTATCTTTATTTGAGTTTCCCATGTTCACTCTGTTAAATTTCTCTTATGCATGTGGACCATCTTTTTTTTATTTTTATGTGATCAGAAATCATTATTTTAAACTATGATGGATGTGAGGAAATTTTTCTTATTTTCTTTAAATGTGTGAATGTGTGTGATTCCTGGTCAATTCTCAGGAACTTTCTTTAAAAAAGAAAATAAAAACATTTTCCTTTTATTTTCTTGCAATCTTTATATTTCTTTGATTACCACGACAAATTTCTTCAAAGTCCCATATTCTGAATATCTAGAATTCCAAGAAAATATTAAAGTAAAGAGGAGTATCACCTCTATAAAAATGCAAGGGGATTTATATCCTCGTGAGGTTGTCGTTTCGGTCCTAACGGATTCAAGCGTCAACATTTTTGGCGACCATACTGGGGAATGAACTGAAATTTGGAACCTAGTCTAAGCATTTTTGAAAAATATATGAATTTTCCCCAGGTTGATCAACCCCACTTAGAAATTGAATTGAACAATTAACAAAGCATCTTACATCGGTTATAAAATTTGGTAATAACAACAGTCGAGACTCGAGAAGAGGTAGAAAGGTCCTGGCAAATATTAGTCCAAGAAGAAGAAAGAGAAATCCTCCAGAGATAGATGAGAGATGAGCGACAAGACCGAAGAAACCAAAGGCTAGATAAGAAACACAAGAACAAGGTTGGGATTGAAGTTGGACGAATACAAGGGACCCATTACCAGAAGTAAAATCAAGTAATTCTTTATCCTTAGAAGTGAAAAGCATATTCTTGGAATCTCTCCGGATATGGCAGAAAGAAATGAACAACCTCAAGACGAGCATCATGAGGAGAGACAAGGAGGTGGAAGAGATGCTGCAAGAAATCAAGAAAACCTAAGGTTTGAAAATAGAAGAAGAAGAAGAGATTCCCCTTTGAATATTCTAGGTGAGCAACAGGATCTCCATGTTCTCCCTAAGGGCACCCTAAAGGAATTTTCTGGAGACGGAGCAATCGATGCAAAGAGGCATCTACACTTATTTCTTGATGTTTGTGATTTTCACCGTGTTGAGTATGACAATTTCATGGTAAGGTTATTTCTGCAAACCCTATCAAGAAGAGCATATGAATGGTATACGACATTACCCAATAGATCAATTTGATCATTTAATGACCTCGAAGCCATGTTCCTAACTATGTTCTTTCCTCCAATTGCTTATCATACCATTCTCACCGATTTCACCCATATTGGCTTGAGGAAGAATGAAAGAATACGAGATTTTAATATCAGGTTCAAAAAAATATTGAGTAAGATTCCAGAAGATAAAAGACAGAATGACCCAGTTATTCTCGGTTGTTATAAGAATGCAATGCCCCCGAATGTGAAATATGCTATCAGAACATCCCAAATGGATACCTTGGAGGAGGCAATGACTAAATCCACTGAGATGGAAGAAATTATGATTGAAATGGGTGTCGACCCCAACATCATACTGGGAAAAGTACAAAGGCAGCTGGGAGGATTAAGTATTGATAATCAAGGAGATTCTAGTTCAAGAAAGAACAAAGAATTCAAGCCACTACCGGCTCAAAACCAAGCAATGGGAGGAGGATTTTTCAAGGGAACCATACCAAACGTAAAGGTAGACCCTGTGGTGGCACAAGAAACTAAGAAAAGAATTGAAATTGCACAAATGAATAGAACTATCAAACAAATGCAGAATGAGATAACTATACTAAGGAGGGGAGACAATTATGTGCAAATCCGAGGATGTCAATCCCAAAGAAAAGAAGGAACCATCCCCCAAAAAACAGAGTGAGGTTTGAAAACATGGATAATTCCCAAAGACCTCCCAGGCAGCCTACTCCCAATGCAGCTGTTATGGATGATGTGTATGATGAGAAAATAGTTGAGCAAGAAAATTATTACTCATCTAATAAAAGTTCTGAAACTGTGCAGATGGACAGATGCGAGGCATCCATGTATGTATTTGAAGAAGGTGAAAACGACCCCAACTCGCAAGAAAATGTTGCCTAGAAAAGAGGATTTGTAAATAGATCCAAGAATAAGAATGACTCAGAAAAATAAAACCAAAAAGATAAAGAAAGAAAAAAATGAGAAAAGGGAAAATGAGAAAGTGACAGATAGCATTGGAAGTAAACAAAAACACCTGATGTCAAATTCCACTCATATGACATATAATTTCATAGAGGATTTAAGTAAATTAAGGATAACTCTACCTTTTACAGAAGTGGTGAAGATTCCCCAACAAAGAGAAAACATTCTGACATTTTTCAACGGTCCATTTGAAAGCGCAGAAGTTGTTGTTACCAGTCCAAAACACAGCCAAAACTAGTCAACTGCCAAGCTGAGAGGTAAAAATCCTCCCTTTTACATTTCAATTGAAAATCATGATGTTGCACTACATAATGTTTTAGTTGACACTGGCGCAAAAAATAATATCATGCCATTGGCGGTCATGGAGGTATTGGGTATGAGTTGCACCAAGTATTACGAAAGTAGTGAAATTATATATGCAATTGATTCTAGAAAAGTGCCATCCTATGGAGAAATAAAGGACTTTTATTATTGGATTATGGTATCCCCCCATATTATTACAGTTTTCAATATTATTGTGGTAGACCTTCCTCTGGCATATGGAGTTGTGCTGGGAAGAGATTGGACATCCATGATCGGGGGATATATAATGAATGATGGAAGTTGCATGATGTTTCCAGGAAAAGAAGGAGCAATGATTAAGATGCCCTGTGAACCCAGGAAACCCTTCTCTTTCAAGAAGAAGGATAATGAATTAATGGAATATTATATAGATGTCGAGATTGGAAACTATGTTATCCTAGACATGGAACATAATGAAATCCTAGAAAAAGTTCAAGATACGAAGAATCAAGAATGTATGTTTGAAGGCTATTGGAGGATGCCATTCGATGGAGCTTGTTCAAACTCCGGGAGCGGAGTTGGAATTGTTCTTATGAGTCCAAGTAAGATTGTGCATCCACATGCTATTAGACTGGAATTATCACATACTAATAATGAGGAAAAATATGAAGCCTTGATTCAGGGGATAATCCTCGCACAAGAAATGAAAATAGAACATCTAATTGTGATTGGTGACTCCGAGTTGGTGATTAATCAGGTCACCCAGAGGTATAAAATCAAGAAGGAAAGACTTAAGTTATATTTCAAAAGTATTAACGAATTGATGGAATTTTTTAGTTCTTTCAACATTTATTTCATTCCAAGGGACAAGAATCATAAGGAAGATTCATTAGCCTTGGCAGCCTCATTGTCAAACCCAGACGATATACAAAGAAAAAAATATTTTCAAGTAGAAAGAGCATTTCAATGTTATGTGCTTGATAACATGGAATATTTATAAGTGTTTGTGAATCATGAAAAACTAGAAATTGTTTTGTTGAACGATGATGATGATGAAGATGATCACATGTCTTTTGTCCCTAAAGATTGTATACAATCTGAGTCTCTTTTTACGAAATATGATCATGTTAAGAATCTCCTGGAAGAAGTTTCAATTCGAAAAGTGCAAGAAACGAGAAAGGTCAATATTGGAACTGACAGTTCCCCGAAATATAACTTGGGAGTTGATTGCACCACTGAAGAAGTTGACCAATATGTTGCATTTTTTAAATAATATATTGATGTGTTTGCATGGACCTATGATGATTTGAAATCTTATGATAAAATGATATTCTAGCACATCATTCCTTTGAGGGAAGAAGCAAAGCCTGTGAAGCAAAAAATAAGGATGATGAACCCCAAACTAAAACCCCTGGTAAAGATTGAATTAGAGAAATCAAAGAAGGCCGAAATAATTTATCCCATTAGACATTCTGACTGGATTTCAAATCCTATGATTGTAAGAAAGAAGACCGGGGAAATCTGGATGTGTGTCGATTTCAAAGATCTTAACAAAGAAAGCATAAACGATAACTTTCCTTTACCTAATATGGATTTCCTTCTCTAGAAATTCATTGGATCAACTTGCATGTCCATGTTGGATGTTTTTTTTGGATATAACCAAGTCTTGGTCGCTAAGGAAGACAGAGCAAAGACAACATTCATAACACCTTGAGAGACATATGTATATGCTAGAATGCCCTTTGGTTTGAATAATGTTGGAGCCACATTCCAGAGGGCCATGGATCATGCATTTAGTGGGTTTATAGGAAAATTTATGGCAGACTATCAAGATTACTTGACAGTACATTCAAAAGAAAGGGGTGATCATATCCATCATTTTAGAAAAAAAATTGACAGATGTAGATTATATGGTGTCTCTCTAAATCCAAAGAAATGTGTATTCGTTGTAACTCAAGGAAAACTATTGGGTCATATTGTGTACAAGGAAGGGATTTATATAGATATGGTAAGAGTTAAAGCAATAAATGAACTCAACCCTCTGTCATCCAAGAAAGGACTTCAATCGTTTTTTGACAAGATCAATTTCATGTGAAGGTTTGTTCCTGACTATGTAAGTATTGTAAAGTCGATCAATTTATTGTTGAAAAAGGAGCAGAGGTTTGAATGGACAATGGATACCGAAGAATCTTTCAATAATATCAAAAGAGAAATTACCACAACTCTAGTCCTCATCAGTCCATATTTTCAAATGGATTTCATCATCTATTCGTTCGCCACCGAAACCATTTTTGCATATGTTCTTACTCAAAGGAATACCAAGGGTGAAGAACTCCCAATCAGTTTCATGAGAAAAACCCTCCATGATTATGAATTGAGATATTCAGAACTGGAAAAGAAATCCTTGGCTCTTGTAAAAGAGGTGGCACACTTCTGAATGTACATACTAAATTCTCATGTCATTGTTTATGTTCCCTCATCGCCAGTGAAGATTTTTCTGAATAAACAATTGAGAGAAGGAAAATGGGATAACTGGCTAGAAAAGATACAAGAATATGATATTGAAATTAAACCTTTAAAGGATGTCAAAGGACAAGGTTTATGCAAGCTCATCGCGAATAGTGATTGTGTGGATGGAATGATTTCAATTTCAGTAGGAGAATCATTGGATGATTCAGAATGGTACGGAGACATTGTATTCTACTTGAGGTCCGGGCAGTTTCCTGTCACCATGAACCCTAAGGAGAAAAGAACATTGAATATGAAGGAAAATCAATATGTGATGATTGTTGATATATTGTTTAGGAGGAACTATGATGGTATACTACTGAGATGCATTGATGAAAACCAAGACCAAAACTAATGAGAGAATTCCATGAAGGAATATGTGGTGGGAACTTTGTACCTACCGCCACCGCTCATAAGATAATAAGAGTTGGGTTCTATTGGCCATCAATATTTAGAGACTTATATGCCACAATAATGAAGTGTGTATCATGCCAGTAGTTTTCAGGGAAAATGAAGATATTTGTGATGTCGTTACACCCCATAATTGTAGAACAACCATTATCTCAATGGGGACTTGATATTGTCGGGCCAATAAATCCAAAGTCAAGAAAGGGACACGTGTATATTCTGACTTCTATGGATTATTTTACAAAATGGCCAGAGGCAGTGGCATTAAAAAGGGTTGATTCTGAAGAGTTAATCAAGTTCCTCAAAGACAATATTTTGTCAAGATTCTATGTCCTAGATAAATTTATCATTGATAATGGTTTGATTTTCATCGGGTCAAAGTTTACATAGTTCTGTGGAGAATATAGAATTATCATGGGTCAATCATCAAATTATTATCCACAAGGAAATGGTCTTGCAGAATTCACAAATAAGACACTCGTTTAGATATTAAAGAAAACTATTAACAAGAACCAAAGGAATTGGCATCTCAAGTTGACTAATGCGTTGTGGAAAAGCATAACAACTCCAAAGGACAACATTGGGATGTCTCTGTATACATTGGTTTATGAGAAAGAAACGAAAATGTCAATTAGCCTCGAACTCAATGACTTGACTTTTGTGGTTAATACAAAAGATACAGAAAATAGTTCACCTATCCAAAGGAGGATCAACCAATTGTTGAAATTGGAAGAAGAACAAAGAAAAGCCCTGAACTGAACTTCTTAGAGACAACAAAGTATCAAAATATATTTTGATCAAAATGCAACTGTAAAGAACTATTAGAAGTGTTACTTTGGAACAAGGCCAAGGAAAAACCATTGATGCATACAAAGTTCGAAGCGCTCTAGATTGAACCATACATTTTTGAAAAGATCCTGGGTTTTAATTCCTATATGCTCCAAGACATGAAGGGTAAAATATTGATGCTTCCTATCAATGGGCAACATTTGAAAGGTGTCTTCACCTAAAACTTTCTCATTCTCCTTGTACATAATTTTTTTTTTTTCAGTTTGTATATTCTTACCTTTGACTCCATAGCCCAATGAACGAAAGCACCTAGTCATAAATTTTATGGATTCTTGACAACCTACAAGGGGTTATCATCCCACAGTTGGAGCCAGTTGTTGAGATCAATTCCCGCTTCTGAATTTTCCCTCCCCTTTATATTTTCCCAAATCATTTTTTTCCTTTTCTTTTCTCTCTTCTATACCTACTCTCATTTCCCCTTTTCGTTTCTCCTTTCTCTTTTCCCTTTCTATTTATTTTACTTAGTCATTTTTCAAAAAGTCGGGTTCGCGGGTTGGCGAACTCAGGGATATTCATCTCCATCCATACAGCCATATCATGAGTCTGACCAATCATCGTATTATTCTATACTTAATCATTTCTACAGTCGCAGGTTCGTGGGTTCAAGTTTTCATATGCCAAGGTCCACGATATTTTTTTTTCACCCAAATATCCGCGATCTACATTATGACCAT
Source organism: Picea engelmannii (assembly GCA_009831015.1). Lineage (NCBI taxonomy): Eukaryota > Viridiplantae > Streptophyta > Pinopsida > Pinales > Pinaceae > Picea > Picea engelmannii. The sequence goes on from ML778759.1 coordinate 118,944, forward strand.
TGGACTTACCGAACTCCAAAGTATCTCATATCTCCTATATTGAGTCCGATCTATCGCATTATAACACTTATCCTATTTTCAACCTTTCACAACCACGGGTTCGCGGTTTCCCAGCTTGGTGGGTTCACAAAAATTCCCAAATCCTAATTGCTTTCGTTTGTCCCCACCATCCTCTTGCTTTTCCAAATTTGCATTTAAGAATGGTTTAATGCTACTAACTCATCATCCAGGTTCCATAAATATTTCCATTAATAAGTGAAGGGATCGAGGAGATTTCTCATTAAACCGCATTAAATCACGATTTGACGAAGATTATATTATTGTTATCTCTCTCAAGTAATCATTGCAAATATTATCTATATTAAAGGAACACTCTCGTCAACTTATGGTAGCAACAACTCAACATCAGTTCTGCGGTGATACTTTGAATATCTTTGGCATGAGGACCAAAACTTTCAGTGGTCTAGAGCATATTATTACTATTCATCCCCTTCTGCTCAAAAGGAAGTGATCTGGACGTCCGAAATTTCTCGTGCGGGGTGTTTCCCTGAGGTTTTCGACTACAAGGAATTAGTTGCATGGTGTGTTGAGAAATATATACCAATTCATCGGATTATTCAACTTCAACACCATTCTCCCATCTCTCTTTCACCTCAAGTGTTCCATAAAATGTTGAAGCTCCCTGAGCCAACACTTACTTTCAAGGGAGAAGATTGCAAGGATTTCCTGAAAAAACATGACAACAAAATGGACTTATTGCTTGAGTTCTTGGAGAATCTCGCAGTTTTCCTTGAAGACATTACCACGTTGTTGGTTGAATCATTCAAAAACCCCTTTCAAGAAATTGCTTGGTTGTTCACTAGGGTGATAGGCAAAGAAAGTGTCGCCAACTTTTCTCGTATGATTCTTTATATCTTATATTCTACTGTCAAAGAGAAAGCTATTTTCGATTAGGGGACACTGATTTCCATTGAAATATCTTCCCAATTGTCACAGTAAAAAAAAGACAAGAAATTCTTTATGGCTTATTATTTGGTGTTTGCAATAGAATATTGTTGTCAATTTCCTAAATTGTGTTTCTGTAAGAGGATGAACTATGAACTTGACCCAGTTACCTTCTGGTAGCAAGTGTTGTGGAGACACAAAGTTTCTTTTCATTTCTATGAAGTTTTCAATGATTTTGTCTCATTTTTTAAAGGATTGTTGTTTGGAAAAGATACCCCCAGAATATCCGACCAGGCAAGTAAATTCCTGGATAAAAAGGGGACGTTGGAGCAAATGGAAAATCACAAGGTTATCAGGATTTTTGGTTCTAAGGAAAATCCCTCCTTTATTCCATGCCATGTATCTGATAAAATGTTTATTATAGAAGTCACAAGGTATTATAATTTATGGATGCACTTTTTTCATGAGAAACGAAAAAAGAAATTGACACCCTTGCCTTGGAAAATTGGGGACTTTATATAAAGGGATATAAACAAAATCAATGAATTTGCAAACCACTTCCACAATATGAATCTCAAATATGATGAAAAGATAAAAGGGATTGACCCTAACGGAATTTGTTTGGAACATATGCTGGCAGTATGGTTCAACAATTCATTTATCCATATTGTTCTGAGTGAAGAAGAAGATAATAACTTAGGCACTCCTATTCACAATGTTGGTGACTTGGAAACAGTATGCAGTACCAATGAGTTTTACAAGAAGAAAGGAAAGGGTCCCAGCAAGAAGAGTGCCTAGTCCCCAACTATTACTCCTAAAACTACAACATCTCGGAGCAATGCTCCAGCATCCCACCCATATAGAAAAGTGAACAACAATAGTTCAGGCGGTGGAGGAGAAAAGAATCCCCCTCCGGGAAAAATTGAGAGCTCGCACAAGCTTCCTCTGAGAAAAAAGAGGGAAAACGTTGTGCAAGAGGAAGAAGACCAGCGCATAGAGAGTGACATCAATAGTTTCTCCCTTGAAGATATGGAGCTCGAGGCAAACATCGAGAAAATGTTTCCCCCACTGGATCATCCAAGGAACACGACCCACCAAAATCCATCATTAGAAATCATTGAGAATGAGACCTTCAATGAAGAAGATTCATTTTCTTTTTAGAGCATTGTCTTTGATAGGGAATCCAAGAAATTAATTATTGAGAAAAGTGATGTGAAAAATAAGAAAGGAAAATCACGTTCATAGGTTGACCTAAGAGATATGCGGCCTTCCCAAATTTCTAGAATTCATAGAGCAATCGACGATGCACTGGATGACTCCATTGGTGGTCTTGAAGCGGAAAACACGAAGTTAAAAGAAAGGATCAAGGAATTGGAAGACGCCTTAATGCCTCTTCCACTTTTTTCCAGTCCTTTGATAATCGTTGGACCCACCACACCCGTTGCTAAATTAAAAGGATCCTCAAGCTTACTTACATCATCCAAGAGCTATGTGGAGAGAAATATTAAGAAAAGAATGCCATTGATCACAGAAGCTTGGGAAACTTCGAAAAACATTTCTTCTTTTGGATCAAGGGCGCATGCCTTCCACGAGTATTTGCAAGACGACCTGAAAAATGAAGAAGGTTTTTACCTTGATGTTGTACTACCCTTTGGAAACAGAGTTTCCAACGTGACGGAACTAAGGAGATGAGAGGAGGATCTGCCCTCCCCAAGCCAGGTAAAAGAGTTAAATGTGTGCTGGAAAGAGAAGATAAAAAACTTGAATAATATTGTTCAAGCATGCAACCAAGCTATATTAAATAAGGAATAATTATTCAAGAGGCTCATGGAAATAGACTTAGCTGGAAGTACTAACGAAGTACAAGAACCCAAACTAATTCTCAACTCGATATTCCTCACAAAGCAACAGTTTGAAGAACACGTTGAGATTTTTAAAGGGTTTTCAATTGAAAAGTTTTATGGTATACTTGAATATGATGAGGATGATATAAACAATTGGCTAGAGGACTACTCTGTGAAAAATCAGGACATTGAAGAAGCATTACATGGCATTTCCCTTGATCTGAGAGACTTGAAGGGAGAACTGCTCAACATCAAAATCCGACATGAAATCAACGTGGCACCAATGAAAATTTATATTGAAGAATGGTTTAAGAAAGTGATCGACAAATTGACAAATGGACACTTGCAAGCAAGTGAAGACACGAGAGACCATCATAGTAAGTTTACGTTGATCACATATTTATTTCTTTATCAAGTTCTTCATCCAGTTATTATGTTTCTTTGAATATAAAGGTTTAACCAAAGACTGATAACCTCTCTTTTTTTCGTACCAGGTCTTGTGTATATTTTCTTTATGTTCCGCGGTATCCCCAATCCCAATATTTAAGACAAACGCATTTTAAATTTCGAAGAATAACAATCTCAACTTTACTTTGTAACCCTGAGTTTTGAATATAAAGTATTTGAGGTTGTTCTATCATTATCTTTATTTGAGTTTCCCATGTTCACTCTGTTAAATTTCTCTTCTGCATGCATATTGTTGACAATTAAAATTGCAACGAGGATTTTGCCCGCAAAGTATTGCTAAAGCCTATTATTTAAACTATGCTAATGATATATAATACTATTAGGTGGGACCCCCTTGTAAAGTGGAGGCTCATAGATAATATCATCACACATTTTATGTTGTTGTTTCAATGTTGCTTACAAGGTTCTACATGATTGATGATGAAGTATTGGTTTTGTTTGCGACATAATGACAGATGGATAATGCATTTTATGTGTTGATTTTGTTATTCTAAGCTCTAAATTCCATGTTATGAATGACTTGTATTTACTGTTATTACATTTTCTATTGTCGCCATGATTCATTACCTGTCACACATGCACAAGACACGTGTTAGTAACAACAAGAAACAAGAGAAATGGAAAGAGACTTATGAAAAAATCCAGGAAGAGGAACTATACTATACTATGTGCAAATGAAATTAAAAGGAATTATTGTTAGTCCTAACTAGCATGGTTAGTGGCTATACGAATTATACTGAGTTATATTGGGCGCATTGTATATATGTTATGGTATGGTCTTCACAATGGTTAATATGGATTGGGTTGGCGCAATATGTGCAAATTTAGATTCATGGAATTAATGGCATGGGATTAATGGTATGTTTTGGTTGGCTGTCATGTACTACGAAATTGAATGGAGTGGAGGATGGAAGCGCCGTGCAGTAAATGCACGTCACTCCATACTTCTCACACTGGGTCGTCACCCTAGCATGGTTATTGTCATTTGGTTTTTTTGTGGTTAAGCTCCAGGATTCAGGTGTGGAACGAACTGCTCGACCAGCTCACATTTTTAAAGCCATTGGTTACAGGTATGGTTCTTTTTTATCATCCATGATTTCTCTCTGTGTATGAAATGAACATTGGCTCGGTAATGTGTTGGCTTGTTTTTTCCTAATATTGGCAACTGTGTAAACGTGTGGGTTTTTTCTCTGGAATGATTGTGTGGTTATTCGTTTGCAAATGGAAAAATTGATGGTTGAAGTTGTGATTTATTTGGTTGTTCTGTGTGGTGGAAACTGTGATGGCTCATTGTTGTTTTAAAGTAGTTATGGGTGTTTTGTTGGAGGGTTTCTCTTTGTTTATCCTTGTTGGCTGCCTCCTCACAATTAATGGTAACCATACCCAGTTGTATTCGGTTTTTATGGCGTTGTTGTGTATGTTTCGAAATCGTTTTGGTCACTGTGTATCCTCCAGAGCCATGTTCATGGGTTTTTTTACTTGGTCGTGTGCTTATTTTTTGGTATTGGCATCAACACAGTTGGTTATGGGGTGGCCATTATGCCAAGAAATATGCTTTAGGGTTGTTGGTAATACCTGGGGTTTTCATTTCCATCAGCATTGTTATAAGTTGGTTCGACTATTGGGAAAAAAAGTGAGGGTTGTGCCTTTGCGCGTTCTTGGTATTGGTTACTATCCTATGAGAAATATATGATCCTCTACATCATTCCCTACCCTACTTGTTGTTGAACTATCACACTATTTTACAAGTTAAGAGTTATGAAAGCTTGTGGTTCCACCGTGCTTGTTTCGAAGGTTTCCCACCTACTGTTGATGTGGTCGACCTTCAGTCTCTCTGTGTTTGGTGATTGGACGAACACTTGATTAATTCTTGTGTTCATGGTTACAGATCCCGATTTGGATAACCCTAACCAGTCACACTCTTGTCGAGTATCTTGTTGACTGTCATAAATTGGTTAAGTGGTTTTGACAATAGATTTGATATTTGTCTCGTCTATGTTTGATCGAGTTTTTGGAAATTTGTAATTTATAAATGAGGATTGGTATACAGTCGTTGCCTCCTTTTGTTGTGACAGTTAAATCAATAACCCAACTCATTTTTTGATTAAATTGGTTGATTGGGAGTAAACGGTAATGTACATTCACAGGGATGCCTCTTTTCAGTATGTGTTAGTCTATGTGTTCCTATAGCGTGGTATCCATTGAAGTTGGTGGTTGTTGTGTGTTTAATTTGTCCCGATCGGGATCATTACAAATTGGAAATTTGATGATTGAGACTTGGATGTTTACTGTGTATGGTTATGGAGACATTGTGCATTGTTTTGTTTTATTGCACCATTTGAGATGAAGCACGGGGTTTTTGTAGTATGGTTTCATTGCAAATTTAGTTGTTAATATTGTCAAAAGAATGGAATCTAGCATGTTTTAAAAGAGTCTATTCAACTCAGGGAAGACTTGTGTCTATGTTTGATTTGAGAAATTACAAATTATTGGCAGTGGTTGATATTTTTATATGTTGAACAGAGTTGAAGCAATATGACTATGTGTTCCTTTGGATTTTGTTTTAAATATAAAAGGGAAGGAAATGAAAAGAAACATAATTCTTTTAACAAGATGGGTGGAAGGAATGATGATTTTGAGTATGATTATACACTTAATTAATTGAAATTTTTTAAAAGAATTGAATGTGGGACAGTGAACAAGTTTTAACACACTGTAATCGTTTAATTGGTGTTGGAATCGTTGTATTGAATACAAAATTGTTTTATGAATTACTTAATTGATTTTACGAACAATATTCGTTCTTTTCCCTACCATTATTTCACTTTTCGCACATTACAATCCCCTTGCCCCCCCCTATTCACTATCCACTCCATGTTCCTAAAATTTAATTATAGTTAAGATAAAAAAATTATTATGACAGTTAAAGGATCGCACAGATGAATTACAGTGGTATATTCTTTTGGTTTACGATACAGTGGATTGTTTGATGTCCATGAGAAATAATCATAGTATTTTCCCTCTCATTTTAACATTTTTCGCTCAATACAATCCCTCATATATCTCAGAACCCTTGTTCACCCCCTGCTCATTGACAACTATTAAACGATTTGTATGGATTGGATTGCATGAGTCTAATATGTTGCTGAGCAAAATTTTATTTCACATTTAAAAGGATTTGTCATGTATGGTTGTTAAAGAAACTATTTGTTAATCAATAATGCATACAAGATTGAGATTTTCCAGCAGAGGTAGCCATGGTCGGGGTAACCGAGGAAGAGGAAATTGGAATAGGGGCCCTAGAAGACCAAGATTCTCTATACACTTTGATGCAGACTCGCAAGAGTTAGGCCAACTATTTCAAGCTGGATTTTTTAACTAGATTGGGCAAGGAGTGGTCCAACCTAGGCCTAAAAGACCTCCCTTCCAAGCCCCACAGGTCTATGGTATCCTAGTGCCTCTTCATGTCTCACTGCAACCTGAAGCCCCTAAAAATGACGGATGGAAAGAGATTGTCCACCCAGAAGTCTCCCAACATCATGGCTCGCCTAACTTATCTCTACCTGCTCCTCCACCTGTTAATCAAATTGTCTAAGCTACCCTTGTCCACTCACCAATACAGTATTCTCATGCAAGAAAAATTTTAAAAATCGAGGCCCAACATGCTCCTGACAAAGGAAAATCCATTGTTGCCCCCTCCTCGCCCTCAAATGACTCTACCAAATCTGTGTCCTCCTGGATGCATTTGAGATATGATTGCTCTCATGTGATCAATGAGATTAGGCCTAAAGGATCCACACAAAGTCAAATTCAGAAAGATCAAAGGGTGACAACAACAACAAGGGAAATATTGTCTCCCATAGTGGAAAATATGGATTTTAAGTGTTTTTATTTATTGATTGTTGAAAATAGTTGACTTCTAAAATTTTGAACACACTATTTTTTTGGATATATGGGTAATATATTTTTGGAAATAATTTCATTAATCATCGATATAAATTGTCAAAATATGAAAGTGATGATGGGAGTCACAAGGATGGATGTTTTGTTTGATTAACTAGTTTTGTTATGATTGTTAAAGAACTAAAGAGAGTCACAAGGGGTCCCACCTACTAGTTATTATTTATTAAAAACTCTTGTTATGATTTTATTACTTTTCCCCCTTAACTAAAAATTTGGTTGAGTTTTCGTTAACTTAACTGCAGAAGTATTTCAACTACTTCAACTAATTCAAATTGCTTAAAGGCAAAAGGAAAAGGAGGGACAAGAGGAGAATAGAAGGAGAAGCATACTAAGGTCTATTCTTTGAGTTTTTTTTTAGATAATTAAGTTTTCATTCATTCTTTAATTCATTGGAAGCCTAATTATTTTTTATGATAGCAGGGTCCTATTGTAAACAACAAGATTCAGGGCTGAATTACATCATTCAAACACTTTTTTTTCAGAGGTGTTGATCTATCTTTGATAGTTTGTGTAGACTTGTTTGTTTGTGAATTAAATTTCATGACCGACGAAGGCTATTATGCAAAGTTGAGTGGGTAGCAATCTGTGGCAAGTTGATCCATCTTTTAAAGTTCATTTTTTTACTTTCTATCAGAAGTCATTTTGTATGATTCATCGGGGACATCTAAGTTTGACTTTGGTCCAAAACTTCCTCAGGAAATTTTGTAAAGAGAACGATATTTTTGATGAATTGGAATGAAATAAATGATTGTTTTATGTCTCATTTGTTTTGATTATTGACTTGGTGTCTTTACTTTTGTCTCTACATTTATTCCATCATCTGTTATGTTCAGAAAATTACATAAATAATGAATTTTTCAGTAATCTTTTAGTTACAAAAAAACCAGCCTAAGTACTTGTAATCAATAGTTGTGAATTAGGATACCAATTTTGATGGCTATAAACACGGGGTGATAGTCTCGTCTATCTTTCTTTAGCCAAGTAGGATCTGAAAATGCTTGAGTAATATTATTTCATATATTTTCCTCAACATTTATTTGGCAACCATACTGAGGAGATCTTCAATATCTCTCTAGTTGATTTTTATGCTCGATTATCATTGAATACATCTATTTTTTTTATATCGATTCTTTGGTTGTTTTATTTTTTAATGATTGTACATGTTGCAAGGCAACCCAATATTGAGCTCGGTCTTCAATATCAAACCAGCATTACTTTGAATTTGTTTAACACCATTTTAGACACTACTAATACTCGGGATGAGCTTAACCATTCATGGGTAGCAATTGAATGAGACATTAGTGCCCAAGAACGTTGGGAAGCTAAATATAGACAGCCTAGAAATCAACAATAACATTCTTTTCCTTCATCTTTGACCTTCTTTTCATGTCCTTAAACCCTCGTGTTTCTAGGAGGAGAAGAGACTTATCACCTGAAATTAATCCTATTGTTGAAATAGGAAGACGGAACGTTGTGTTATCTATCCAACAAATTGCTCTAAGGAGAACCTTGTCTGATTCATCCAGGGCGTCTTTCTCTACCTTACCTATCATCCACAAGATGGCATCTAGTGGTGGCTCTGGTGGCACTGGAAGTGCTTCCTCCTCTCAGTATTCAACTTCATCAGTGATTGGTAGCTTATATAGCCACCATATCCTTGTCCAATCTACCACAAATCCCACCAAAGTCATCAAAAAGTATGGGCTTTTTCAATTTGAAGAAGACGCTACAATCACACCATGGCATGTTTCCTCTCCTCTTAACCTAGCACCTGCTACTCGTCCACTTCCTAAATTCAAGGAGCATCTTCCCAGGTTTTTGGGAAATAACACTATCAATACAAATGAACACCTAGTGGAATTTTCTAATGCATGTCACAACATAAGATCCAATGACAATGATACTTGCATGCACTTATTTGTCAATTCCTTGGAAGGAAAGGTTGCGACCGATTTCTTTGACCTTCCTCCTAAGATTATGTCTACTTGGGAGGAGTTAGACTATTGGTTCAAATCCACCTATGGGTAATCTAAAAGCCCATCTGAGTAGTTACGGGAGTACAATCGTAAAGACACCAAGTCAATAATCAAAACAAAACAAATGAGACATAATACAATCGTTTATTTCATTCCAATTCATCAAAAAACTTGTTCTCTTTACAAAATTTAACTTCAAATTCAACTTGGTGAGACCATCAAGTACTTCAACTTGCGTTTCACTAAGTTATACAATCAAATCCCTGAACTCATTCGACCTCAGAACCAAGCTACTTTCATGCATTATTACAATGCATTGTCTTCCCCCTATCATCATAGGATTGAGAAAAAATCCATTGATAACCTCAGTTCCTCTCTGCATATGTGTTTGGAGTATGAAGAACAGCTCGAAAGAACAGGTCTTCCTTAGGGAGAATCGATTAAATAGACATACATGTTTACCCTCTTACAACCAATACAAGATATGAATAATTGTATGATAGCGTATGAGAGAAAGGGAAATGTCTCCCCTCTCACCCCTGGAGCTTCATCCTCTTATGCACCACCCTTTAGAAGTCCAATTGAAAATAATTTTCAGCCTAAATCTATCATGCCTCGAAGTTGGTGTAACTTTTGCGAGGAACACCACGAGAAAACCACATGCGAGGTAAGGAAGAGCGTCAGAGATAATATCTTTGGTAAAAGACCAGAAACTACCATCAATGTCCTATATTTTGTAGAGCCAGAAGATGTCATGATCATCAATACTATGAACAAATCCTACATTCCCAAAGGCAAATATGATTCTCCCCGCATTTCTTATAGCCCGAGCTCATCCTCACCAGCTACTACTGTTCAAGTTCCTAAGGTTCCTGACACTCAAGGAATTACCTCCCCTCTTCACTCTTCCAAATACAATATTATGAATCAGTTGGCCAACATCAAAGTAGATGCAACCCTTCTGGACATGGTTTTCATCCCTGAACAACAGAGGCATCTAAAACAATTCATGGAAGGAAAAGATTCCATTGTATCCAACCTCTCTGAAGAGGCAAATGAAGAGGATTCATCTATAAATAAAGTAGGTGTATATAACTTTAGATACCCTGTAAAAAATCCCCCTTTCTATATTTATGTAAAAATTATGGATAAGATCGCCCATTGTTGCCTCATTGATGGTGGTTTGGGCCCAAGTGTAATGTCGAATATTATTATGGAAGAGATAGGCTTGTCTTGTACAAATGAAAATGCCATAAGCATGCTCTCTTATTATAGTCTACAACAAACGACCATAGGTGAGATTAAAGATGTGGCCTTAGTTTTGTGCATACACCCTAAAATAAGGACAACCCTTAGTATTCAGGTAATTGATATGTCAGTAAGAAATTACTCAATCATTTTGGGAAGATATTGGCAAGATTTGACGGGTGGATACCTCTCACTCGACGGGACACACTTATCTGTTCCTTGGAATGGTAAAAACATTATAGTCCTTAGAGAGGGAAGGATTTCACCTTACATAGAGAGTGTTCCACAACCTAATGTGAACTATATAGAAGAGGACCTAGGGGTGTATTCCATCTTTGTCGAGGAGGATAACATTCCCTTGGAAGAAATCGATTTAGATGATGGTATGTGGCACATGCACTTTGATGGTTCAAGCTCTAGTGAAGGTAACGAAGTTGGCATAATCTTATACTCTCCTGTGGGGAAATTCATAACTTTTCTTACAGGTTGGAGTTTGCTTGCACAAAAAATGTCATTGAATTCGAAGATTTATTATTAGGCATTGAAAACACCTATAATATAGGTTGTGGTCACCTTACAGTTTTTAGAGATTCTGAGCTTGTTGTGAACCTTGTACATAAGATATACTCTCCTAGAAACAAGTTGATGAAAGGATACACCCAAAATGTTTGGACACTTATATTGAACCTATTATCTTTAAACATTACTCATGTTAAGAGGGAATTGAACTCAATGGTTGATCGGTTAGTTGTTTTTGCAGCCTCTCCTAATCAACAACTTCTGCCACACAGACCTGATTGTACTTTTCAATCTCTATATCATACACATATACCTGACAATATAGAATCCTGGCAGGTCTTTCCTAGCGATGAGAGAATTTGTTCTTTCATTCAAAATGAACCTTATAAGCCCAAGGAAATTATATCCATAGAAGATAACAAGATTCCTAAAGGCTTGACTCCTCTAGAGAGTCCATTTTCATCGAGTGATGTACGCGATAAAGAGAAACATAAAGAAGAGGAGTTGAAAAGGAAGGCAGGTGGAACCATATCCTTGAACATTGGGACACCTGAGTCTCCAAAGAATGTTAAAATAGGTGTTCAATGTTCTGATGAAGAGAAAATGAAGTTTTACAAGCTGCTTGGTGAATTTCAAGATGTTTTTGCTTGGTCTTATGAGGATCTTCGTGGTTTTGATCCTGCTCGTATACAACATGTCATTCTCATCAAGGAAGGCATAAAACCAGTTAGGAAAAAACAAAGACCTATCAACCCTGCACTGGAAGCAACTATTCGAAAGGAGTTGGAAAAATTCTTGAAGGTTGGAATCATCTTTTCGGTCAAGTATTCTGAATGGGTTTCAAATTTGGTTCATGTTCGGAAAGCCACTGATCATATCAGATTTTGCGTTGGTTTTCACGCATTTAATCGGGCTATTATGAAAGATCTCTTTCCTCTCCCTAACATGGAAATGATTTTGCAACAAGTTGCAGGGTCGCAGATGATGCCCTTACTTGACGTTTTTTCTGGTTACAATCAAATCAAGATAAAAGGGGCAGATACATACAAAACCACCTTTATTACTCATTGGGGTACCTTGAATTACGAATGTATGCCTTCTGTCTTATCTGATGCGAGTACCACTTTTAAAATACCTATGCAAATAAATTTCGATGATTTGATCGGTAAGATTATTCATGTTTATCTTGATAATCTAATCATGTACTTTAAAGGGCTATCAATTGTCTCAAAATTTCAAAAATTATGGCTAGGTCATTTCAAAATCACTTTTGTCCTAGGTACTAAATCTTACATTCTAAAAGATTTACAAGAGCGATTGTTTTCCTACAGCACTAACAGTTCTCACTTAAAACATTATGTGGAACCAACTTGAAAATTTTTAACGCTGTTTGGATTTTCTATATATTAGTAGTCTAGTTCTGCTTTCATTTTCACCATTGTTTTTCATTTCTGCTTTTTCAGTAGTTTAATTTATTCTTTCCTTTTAATATATTTCATGTTGATTTTGCAATTCTATCAATTTATTTCTGTTGTTTTAAATTTTGCAGTCCCATTTTTGTCATGAATTTTATCGCTTTTCATCTTTTAGTTTAATTTTGGTCAAGAATAAGATTTTGGATCAGTTCTTCCATAGTGACACTCCTGCAAGGTATTGTTAGTCAATAACAATCAATCTTACACAGTTGTTACGATGGTCCCCTTGAAAACATAATTGAAATTGTTATCTACTTTCACTGTTGTCTTATAAAGAAATTGGTTATCTCTCGCTTATGCTTTCCATTTCTTCATTCATTTGAGAATTAAAAGAGCAAGTCCATAAAATTTTTCTCCTTGAAGTCAAGAGAAAATTTGGATTGAATGATTATGAATATAGGGATAAACTCCCTCATACATAACATTTTTCATGAGTTATTCCCAAATTCCCGGTCATTTTTCCATTAAATCCGTTCACTTCCCCCTGTTGCATAATCATTCTGGTTATACCTTCTTGATCTGTTGTTCTTGGTCTGTGAAACCATACATTTTGAATTCTAATCTATTGGAAACGGATTTCCCTGTGGAGTCTCCAGTTTGTTGACGATTAAAATCGCAACGAGGATTTCGCCCGCAAAGTATTGCTAAAGCCTATTATTTAAACTATGCTAATGATATATAATACTAGTAGGTGGGACCCCCTTGAAGACTGGAGGCTCAGAGATAGTCTTATCACACATTTTATGTTGATGTTTTGATGTTGCTTACAGGGTTCTACATGATTGATGATGAAGTATTGGTTTTGTTTGCGACATAATGGCAGATGGATAATGCATTTTATGTGTCGATTCTGTTATTCTAAGCTCTAAATTCCATGTTATGAATGACTTGTATTTACTGTTATTAAATTTGCTATTGTCTCCATGATTCATTACCTGTCACACCTGCACAAGAAACATGTTAGTAACAACAAGAAACAAGAGAAATGGAAAGAGACTTATGAAAAAATCCAAGAAGAGGAACTATACTATACTATGCTATATTATGTGCAAATGAAATTAAAAGGAATTATTGTTAGTCCTAACCAGCATGGTTAGTGGCTATATGAATTATATTGAGTTATATTGGGTGCATTTAATATATGTTATGGTATGGTCTTGGCAATGGTTAATATGGATTGGGGTGGCGCAATGGGCAAGCAATATGTGAAAGTTTTGATGCATGGAATTAATGGCATGGGATTAATGGTATGTTTTGGCTAGCTGACAGTGTACTACAAAATTGAATGGAGTGGAGGATGGAAGCGACATGCAGTAAATGCACGTCACTCCATACTTCTCACATGGGGTCGTCACCCTAGCATGGTTATTGTCTTTTGGTTTTGTTGTGGTTAAACTTTGGAATTCAAGTGTGGAGCGAACTGCTTGACCAGCTCGCATTTTTAAAGCCATTGGTTACATATATGGTTCTTTTCGCTCATCCATGAATTCGCTCTGTGTATGAAATGAACGTTGGCTCGGTAATGTGTTGGCTTGTGTTTTCCTGAGATTGGAAACTGTGTAAATGCGTGCATGTTTTCTCTGGAATGGTTGTGTGGCTATTCGTTTGCAAATGGGAAAATTGATGGTTGAAGTTGTGATTTCTTTGCTTGTTCTATGTGGTGGAAACTGTGATGGCTCATTGTTTTTTTAAAGTAGTTATGGATGTTTTGTGGGAGGGTTTCACTCTGTTTCTCCTTGTTGGCCACCTCCTCACAATTAATGGTAACCATACCCAATTGTATTCGGTTGTAATTATGGCGTTGTTGTGTATGTGTCAAACTCCTTTTGGTCACTGTGTATCCTCCAGAGCCATGTTCGTGGGTTTTTTTTACCTGGTCGTGGTATTATTTTGTGGTATTGGCATCAACACAGTTGGTTATGGGGTGTCCATTATGCCAAGAAATATGCTTTAGGGTTTTTGGTAATACCTGGGGTCTGCATTTCCATCAGCATTGTTATAAGTTGGTTCAGATATTGGAAAAAATTGCGAGGGTTATGCCTCTGTGCATTCTTGGTATTGGTTACTATCTAGTGAGAAAAATTTTCTCCTCTGCATCATTTCCTACCCTACCTGGTGTTGAAATGTCACACTATTTTACAAATTAAGAGTTATAAAAGCTTGTGGTTCCATTGTGCTTGTTTTGAAGGTTTCCCACCTATTGTCGATGTGGTCAACCTCTATTCTCTCTGTGTTTGGTGACCGAACGAACCCTTGATTAATTCTTGTGTTCATGGCTACAGAGCCCGATTTGGATAACCCTAACCAGTCACACTCTTGTTAGGTATCTTGTTGACTTTCATAAATTGGTCAAGTGGTTTTGACAGTAGCTTTGATATTTGTCTTGTCTCTATTTGATTGGGTTTTTGTAAAGTTGTAATTTATAAATGAGGATTGGTATATAGTCGTTACCTTCTTTTGTTGTAACAGTTAAATCGATAACACAAGTCGTTTTTTTATTAAATTGGTTGATTGGGAGTAAACAGTAATGTACATTCACATGGATGCCTCTTTTCGTTATGCGTTGGTCTGTGTGTTCCTACAGTGTGGTATCCATTGAAGTTGGTGGTTGTTGTGTGTTTAATTTGTCTCGATCCGGATCGTTAAAAATTGGAAATTTGATGACTGATACTTGGTTGTTTATTGTGTATGGTTATGGAGACATCGTGCATCGTTTTGTTTTATTGCACCATCAGAGATGAAGCACAGTGTTTTTGTAGTATGGTTTCATTGTAAATTTAATTGTTAATATTGTCAAAAGAATGGAATCGAGCATGTTTTAAAAGAGTTTGTTCAACTCAGGAAAGACATGTGTCTATGTATGATTTGAGAAATTACAAATTATTTGCAGTGGTTGTCATTTCTATATGTTGAACAAAGTTGAAGCAATATGACTGTGTGTTCCTTTGGATTTTGTTTTAAATATAAAAGGGAAGGAAATGAAAAGAAACATAATTCTTTTAACAAGATGGGTGAAAGGCATGATGATTCTGAGTATGATTATACACTGTATTAATTGAAAAAATTTAAAAGAATTGGATGTAGGATAGTGAACAATTTTTAACACACAGTAACTATTTAATTGGTGTTGGAATCGTTCTATTGAATACATAACTATTTTATGGATTACTTAATTGATTTTACAAACAGTATTCTTTATTTTCCCTACCATTATTTCACTTTTCGCACATTACAATCCCCTCATCTTCCCCTATTCACTATCGAATCCCTGTTCCTAAAATTTAATTATAGTTAAGATGAATTATGTATTATGACAGTTAAAGGATCGTAGGGATGAATTACAATGGTATATTCTTTTGGTTTACGATACAGTTGATTGTTTGATGTCCGTGAGCAGTAATCATGATCTTTTCCCCCTCATTTTAACATTTTTCGCTCAATACAACCCCTCACATATTCCAGAACCCTTGTTCACCCCCTGCTCATTGACAACTATTAAATGAGTTGTATGGATTGGATTGCATGAGTCTAATATGTTGTTGAGCCAAATTTTATTTCATATTTAAAAAGAGTTGTCATGTATGGTTGTTAAAGAAACTTTTTTCTAATCAATAATGCATACAAAAATGAGCGTTTTTAGTAGAGGTAGCCATGGTCGGGGTAACCGAGGAAGAGGAAATTGGAACAGGGGCCCTAGAAGGCCAAGATTCTCTATACACTTTGATGCATACTCGCAAGAGTTAGGTCAGTTGTTTCAAGCTGGATTTTTTAACTGGATTGGGCAAGGAGTGGTCCAACCTGGGCCTGAAAGACCTCCCTTCCAAGCCCCATAGTTCCTTGGTATCACAGTGCCTCCTGATGTCTCACTTCAACCTGAAGTCCTTGAAAACGACGGATGGCAAGAGATTGTCCACCCGACAATCTCCCAACATCGTTGCTGGCCTAACTTATCTCTACCTGCTCCTCCACCTGTTAATCAAATTGTCCAAGCTACCCCTGTACACTCACCAGTACAGTCTTCTCATGCAAGAAAAAGGTTAAAAACCGAGGCCCACCATGCTCCTGACAAAGGAAAAGCCATTGTTTCCCCCTTCTCACCCTCAAATGACTCTGCCAAATTTATTTCCTCCCGCATGCATTTGAGAGATGATTGCTCTCATGTGATTGGTGAGATTAGGCCTAAAGTATCCACACAGCCTAAGGCAAATTCAGAAAGATCAAAGGGTGACAAGAACAACAAGGGAAATAGTGTCTCATAGATTGGAAAATATGGATTTTAAGTGTTTTTATTTATTGATTGTTGAAAACAGTTGACTTCTAAAATTTTGGACAACTCATTATTTTTTTGGATATATGGGTAATATATTTTTGGAAATAATTTCAATTATCATTGATATAAATTGTCAAAATATGAAAGTGATAATGGGAGTCACAAGGAGGGATGTTTTGTTTGATTAACTAGTTGTGTTATGATTGTTAAAGAACTAAAGGGAGTCACAAGGGGACCCACCTAATAGTTATTATTTATTAAAATCCCTTATTATGATTTTATTACTTCTCCCCCTTAACTAAAACGTTGGTTGAGTTTTAGTTAACTTAACTAAAGAAGTAGTTCAACTACTTCAACTAATTCAAATTTCTTAAAGGCAAAAGGAAAAGGAGGGAAAAGAGGAGAATAGAAGGAGAAGCATACTAAGGTTTGTTCTTTGAGTTTTTTTTGAGATAATTCAGTTTTCATTCATTCTTTAATTCATTGGAAGCATAATTCTCTTTTATGATAGTAGGGTCATATTGTAGACAGCAAGATTCGGGGCTGAATTACATTATTCAGACACTTGTTTTTCAGAGGTGTTGATCTATCTTTGATAGTCTATGTAGACTTGTCTGTTTGTGAATTAAATTTCATGACTAACAAAGGTTATTGCATAGAGTCGAGTGGGCAGCAATTTGTGGCAAGTTGATCCAGCTTTTAAAGTTCAGTTTTTACTTTTTGTTAGAAGCCATTTTGTATGATTCATTGGGGACATCTAAGTTTGATTTTGGTCCAAAACTTCCTTTGGAAATTTTGTAAAGAGAACGATTCTTTTGATGAATTGGAATGAAATAAACGATTGCTTTATGTCTTATCTGTTTTGATTATTGACTTGGTGTCTTTACTTATGTCTACATTTATTCCATCATTTGTTATGTTCAGAAAATTACATAAATAATGAATTTTTCAGCAAGCTTTTAGTTATAAAAAAATGAACCTAAGCACTTGTAATCAATACTTGTGAATTATGATACCAATTTTGATGGCTATAAACATAGGATGATATTATCGTCTATCTTGCTTTAGCCAAGTAGGATCTGAAAATGATTGAGTAAGATTATTTCATATATTTTCCTCAACACGGACCATCTTCTTTTTATTTTTATGTGATCATAAATCTTTATTTTAAACTATGATGGATGTGAGGAAATTTTTCTTATTTGATTTAAATGTGTGAATGTGTGTGATTCCTAGTCAATTCTCAGGAACTTTATTTAAAAAGAAAATAAAAGCATTTTCCTTTTGTTTTCTTGCAATCTTTATATCTCTTTGATTACCACGACGGATTTCTGCAAAGTCCCATATTCTGAATATCTAGAATTCCAAGAAAATCAAGTAAAGAGGAGTACCACCTCTATAAAAACACAGGGGGATTTACATCCTCGTGAGGTTGTCATTTTGGTCTTAATAGATTCAAGCGTCAACAGGTTTTATCATCTTTCTTGAGACGAGGCAAAATATATTTAATCAAAAGTTCTTGTAACTATTATTTTTTATTAGTACTTTCCATTTGAGACACATCTTATTCATTTCTATTTTTTTGGGTGCATGAGACCGAAGTTAATGAGAGTGTTGGAATTGCATCATTATCTATTTTTGGTGTTTTGATTGATTTTATTGGATTCATTTGTTGTACTTGACTTGTTTTGTGAATTATGGTTGACAATTTTGGACAAACTGGTGGATTTTCATAAGTGATGGGTTCTATTGTTGATTCATATCGTATTTCAAATTTTCTATCAATCTTGTCTATGTGTTCATTAGTTATCGACATTTTTTTTCTTTTCGTCGATGCATCTTATTAAGTCTTGCCATTGACTTTTGGAATCTTCGATTAACTTGTCAATTATGTCTCCATTTCCTATTAATTTGTTGTTTTTTTCCCTAATTCTTTTTGAGACTTTACAATCTTATCCATAATTTGTGTGGCACTATTGGCTTAATATTCATAACGATGAACATCTTGGTCACTTCATCATTATTACCCATTTTAGTGGTGGCTTTTTGGCGGGGGCCACTTTAATTTTTTTTTATAAACAATGTGGAGAATATTTTGATTAAGTTTTTTTAGAAGCTAATATTTTTCAAAGTAAATAAATATGTATTGATAGTCCAGTCGATGGCACATATGGATCACAATTGATGGTTTAATGATGTCACGATGTTATGAAAATTTGACACAAACATTGTACATTGACTATGGTGACTATATAGTAGAGTTTTCCCTATGTGTAGTAGTACTAGAAGTAGAACAAAGGGACAATAATTGGTGATGATGTACGATATATTACACTCTATTTGGTCGGACTATGTGAATCACGGTTGCATGGATCATTTGTGTGGTAGTTGAGTGTAGATTGTATGTATGAATAGATTATGGTTGTGGTTGTACATAATAACAATTGAGGGTTGTACAGAACAACAAATGAGGAGTATGTGGAATTAACCCACATTGGGCCAAATCAATGGCTCTAATACCAGATGGAATAAGTAGTTTTTATTTATTGCTAGGTAGACGAAGTATTTTTGAAATTGTATATTAGAAAATTGAATATTGATTGATTGATCAAAATAATGATGTCAAAATGAGTCTTATGACAGTATACTTATATGCATTAATTGGTCAGGAGGTGAGTGAGTGTGTTTCCTTTGATCATTTGTTATTTTAATTATCATTATTTTTTAATCCCTTTCATCCACGGTTTCATAATTTATCATTATTGTATTGTATGTAACTCTATGAGAACAATTTTTTGAAATAAAAGCATTAAATTTTCTGAAAATAAAAACATTCTTATGAATATATAGTTTCTTTTACATTTCCTTATGATAAGATTTAAATAAATGTAATTTGTATTTGAATTTTTTTTTGTAGCCCACAACCAAACTTTAATATGAAACATAATTAAACAATTTGTTCGTAACTAATTCAGGGAATTGAAATAGTGAAATACCTCCAAAATATGTTTGAATTAGTCATTTGTAGTTGAGTTATCCCTTTTTCTTTGTCTCCTCTCGACACTGCCAAAACTGGATACTTAACCTCGCAGCTAGTTAGGAACAACCTTGTTGGCTCTCTAGCTCCAAGAAAACCTTGGGTGGTTTCTTAGTCATTTGTGCCCAAAACCATTAGAAATCACAACCCCAGCATGTCCAGATACAAATTCTAAATTATCGTCTTTCAGATTTTTACCAAAATCCTTCCAAAGAAAATCACTTCCCGAAAATAATCCCCCCCTTGTTTGCACCCTCCAAATGGTGCCTGAGTTGTCATACCCTACAATCTAATATGAATAATAATTCAACCATAATGGTTCTCAGGTCTGTGACCTACAATTCCTTTAATTCAATTTGTGAGATTCGTCAACAACATAATGTTGTAGTATAGATACATGAAAAACATCGTGGGTTTTATGCAAGTGGGTGGTAGTATGAGATGATAGGAAATAGGTCCAATTCTCTCTCAAATTTCAAATAGCCCCATAAATCAAGGTGAAAACTTTATCCCCTTCCCAAACAAAATGGTACTCTTATTAGACTTGATATGAATAAAATCTCGATGTCCTACTTCATAACTACGGTCAGTCCTATGTGCATCAACATAACTCTTATGTCTATCATGTGCCTCCTTTAACCATTATCTAATCTGAATTTCATGCTCCTCCATTTCTTGAATCAATTTTGGCCCTATAGTCACTCGATCCTCTAACCTTTCCCAACTCAATGGGGTCCTCCATGGCCTTCAATACAAATTTTGATAAGGAGGCATTCCAATTAAGTTGTGGAAATTGTTATTGTAAATGAACTCTACCAAAGGTAGGTACTTCTCTTGGTGCGTTTGGTTGCCCATAACATACATCCTAAGCATGTCTTTCATAACCTGATTTACTCTTTCATTCTACCCATATGTTTCAATATGATACGCTGTGCCCAAGTTCAACTGAGTCTCCAACGTTGACTACAAACTTGTTTAAAACCTGGATGTAAATTAAGAGTCCCTATCTCAAATGATCTTCTTGAGTAACCCATGCAGACGGATAACTTCACTTATAAACACATGTGCCACATCAATGAAATCATAAGTGTCTTTGACTAGAATAAAATGTGTGTTGTTAGTCAAATTATCAATTATAACCAAAATAACATTGCCCCTTTACGATGTGAGTGGAAATCCCACTATGAAATCCATAGAAATGACTTCCCATTTGGACATAATAACGTCATGCAATTGTAGGAGTCTCCATGTGGTGGTCATCAGCATTCACTTTCTTAAACCCAAGACACTTCATGATGAAATGGACTACATCATGTTTCATGCTTGCCTAGAAGAAAATATTCTTCATGTCTACATACATTTGCTTCACACTAGGATGTGCATAGTAAAGTGCTTTATGGGATTCCTCGAGCATGGTGCTTTGAATATCGCCCTCCTAGAGGATGTACATATTTCCCCGGTATCTCAACAATCCATCTTCTTCAAGGAAATAACCTTCAAACTTTGGTACTATATGCATCCCATTATGGAGGGTTGAAGTAACCTTCAAATAGAAACTATATGCAAGAATTTTTCCCAACACTCACTCCATCAAATTGACCTTTAAGGGCACAAGGGAGAATATTTTTGGCCACCTTCTGCTCAGGGAATCAAACACCACATTCTCATTTCCCTTGATGTATGAAATTCCAAAATCATACTCACTCATAAATTCGCTCCATCGCCTTTTCCTAGCGTTCAGATCCCTTTTAGTGAAGAGATGCTTTAAGCTTTCGTGATTTGTATTGAGCTCAAATATTTTCCCCACTAGATAGTGCATCCAAAGCTTTAGAGATAGCATTATAATTGTAAACTCTAAATCATGAGTATCTTAAAGCTCCTCGTGTTGCTTCAGATTCCTTGATGCATACACTATCTCTTCCCCATCTTGCATTAACATGATGCCCAACCCTTTCTTCGAGGCATCCATGTAGAATATGAAGTATTTATCCATATCAAGCACTCATAGAATTGGTGCACTAGTTAGTAATATTTTAAGCTCGATGAATGGAGTGCCACATTTGTCTGTCCACTCATACTTGATACCCTTGTGTTGCAATGTGGTGACGGGTTTTGAAATATTTGATAACCCTTCCAAAAACCTTCAATAATAACCAGCTAGCCCCATGAAGCTTCATATCTCATGAACATTTTTTGGCATTGGCCAATCCATTATGGCCATCACCTCTTCTGGGTCCACTGAAATTTCATCTCTCAGAATATTATGACCAAGATAGTGAATTTCTTCTGAAAGAAAGAGAATTTTGACAACTTTCCATACAACTTGTTCTCTCTTAGTCATGACAACACCACTAACAAGTGTTCCTCGTGTTCCACTAAATATCTTCACAAAGTAGTATAAATACTTTTGGAATACACCATTTATGAAGCTCATGAACATAGTTAGTGCATTGGTCAAACCAAAAGGCACCACTGTGAAATAATAGTGTCTAAACCAAGTTCGGAAAGAGTTTTTAGGAATGTCGCCTTCCTCGATCCTTAACCAGTGATACCTTGATTGCATATCCCTTTTTGAGAAAATTGTTTCTCTTTTCATTTGATCAAAAGAGATCATCTATTTTAGGTATTGGGTACCTATTATTCATTGTGGCTCGGTTCAATTCTTTGTAATCTATACATAGTCCTAAAGAACCATCCTTCTTCTTGACAAATATTATCGGTACCCCAAGGTGAAACATTGGGCCTTATAAGCCCCGAGTCTAGTTGTGCCTTCAACTACATCTACAACTCACAAAGTTTTGGAGTTGCCATCCTATACTTTGTCTTGGAAATTGGCCCTGCACTAGGTTTTAGCCCGATTATGAAACCAAGCTCCCTCGTAAGAGGTAAGCCTAGTAAATCTTTCAAAAAAATATTCTTGTAATCTAACAAAACTGGATATTGATCTAGAGAGGGTCCCTTCCCTCACTTAATTCTTCCACTATGTACAATCGACACCCTTGCCTTATGCAACATTTAAATTTCATTGTTGAGATAAAATGTAGAGATACCTTCCTCTTGATATTGTGGATCTTAAATTACCTTCCCTCATCATCTACATAAAGCACCCTCTTTTCAAAACAATCTACAAAAGATTGATGAGCTTCTAGCCAATCCATACCAATGATTAGACCATACGTCCCTAGGGTAGTGACGTACACTTTTAACATAGTAGTACCCAACCATGGTCTACAAAAAATTTCTCAACACTATGTCCTACCACTTTTTTTGCACCAAAATCTATCTCGACCTTCTTAAAGTCATCATGCTCGTATGCTACCAACCCACATTTTTCTAATGCATATGGTGAAATGAAACTATTTTTTTCAACAAAATCAAATAAGATTTTAACTTTGACATGATTCAACGTACTTGGAGATTCCACCATGGTGGATTGATGTTCTTCTTAACAATTATTAACCACTACATAGATCTAGTGGTTATTGCTTTTTCTTTCCATTGGGGCCTTCCCTTCTCTATGCATAGAGATAGATTGTGACTTTCAACAAGCGTGCTAGTAATGAGGTACTATGCACCTTCAATACGTAATGTGAGGTCGAATATTCACATTTCTCTATGGAGACCTTTGAAATGAGTTCATTCCCCTGAAACCCCTGCCCCTACTAATAGTTCCTCGTGAATGGAATGGACGTGCATGAGTCGTTTATGATGGCTGGGAATTTGCACTCCCTGCCATTGAAACACATGTTGCAATCACTCTGGGTGCAACTCTATTTCCATAAGGAGGTGGCCTAGAACTTCTTCCCCTAGAGAAGGTCCAAGGGGCCTTCCCCATGAATCTAGGCTATTGTGGAATAGTTTATCTCATACCTCCTTTTAAATACATATGTTCTTCTACGTAACGAGGAATTTCAATTGCTTCAACAACTTATGATGGTTTCCACATTCGCGCCATGGATTTTATCTTAGGATTCAACCCATACACAAAATTATCTACACAACATTGATTGATGTCCATGTAAGAGACGTGATTGACTAGCTCCATGAACCTTATATTACATTCCTCCACTATTTGGTTTCCCTGAACTAGAGAATGAAAGACTCCTACCCGTTGTTCATCATAGTACGCAGAAATAATATTTTTTCCTAAACATTTCCTCAAATAACTCCCATGAGACAGTGTCTCAAGTGAGGTGCAATTGTCTTTATAGGTCACCCACTAGTTCAAGGGACTATCCTTAAGTTGAAAGATCAATATTTTGGCCTTTGATATGGAAGCATAATCCCTCAATGTGAAACACCTTGTCATTCCTTCTAACCATGCCTCTGCACCTTCACTGGCATGACCCCTAGAAAACTCTAGGAGCTTGATTTTCTAAATCTATCTAGTAATGTCCCCTAGTGGAGGTCCTCATTCTAAGTCCCTCAACCCTTATGGGTTTCCCACTCTAGATGGAAGGGGTTCCACTTCCACATATACCAATTGGTGTCCTTTTAATGTCTCATTTATAGCCTCCAAATGGCACAATATGAGAGTTAGCTCAGGTGATGGTGGCAGTGGCACCGACATCGGTGGTCCCTGTGGAAATGCTCTCGAGCGTTGATTTCCCCATGTCCTAACTATACTGAATAATTGAATATGCATAAAAAAAATTATTTGAAAAGGTAAGGGTGTTTCAGGTTCTATTAAAACTTATAGAAGCACATGTAGGGTTAGGCGTAAGTATGCTCATAACATGCATTACTTACTTAAGGAAAAGTGGATATAGATCAGAGGTCAAAAGTATCTAAGTTTAGTAACTTCGTCTAGGTATCCTGCTATCTCCCTTGCTTTGCTAGTTATGCTAGCGCTACGATGTATTTTCCAATTTCTCTAACTTACTTCTTTAACATGGATCAAATCCTTCCACCATAAAGGTCCCTTATAACCTTATAATGCTAATTAATTATATATCATCATACACTATATATAACTTTCTAATATATATGATAATGTTAATTAATCATCATTAATAATAATAATAATCTAATTTTAAGGTCACATCCAAGCCAGACACCAAATAGGTGTATGAGACCCCCTTGTTTTGGGGATAAGGGAGCCCCTCCACGCAGATTAATTAATCTACATTCTACTAATTAATCATTTTATCTTCCATCATCCCTTGTTTTAAGTTTAATACTCCTATGTTTTACTTATATGAGTATTTTAATTTAATGATCTCGCATTATAATATAATATTGACCCCAACCTCGAAATATAATATAATGGAAATAAAATGAATGAATAAAAAAATCGAAATAATTAATAATTAATATTATAAATAATAATAAAAAAAATAATTAAAAAATAAATGGAAGGTGGGCAGCGCAGGATTTTGCATGAGGCCCATGTGCCTCCCCCTCCCATTCTTTTCATTAAAAGAAAGAAACACAACCTAGAACCCTACCTCTTTCCCGCTCACGCTCATTC
The DNA here is from genome assembly GCA_009831015.1 of Picea engelmannii. Taxonomy (NCBI): domain Eukaryota; kingdom Viridiplantae; phylum Streptophyta; class Pinopsida; order Pinales; family Pinaceae; genus Picea; species Picea engelmannii. Next base: position 144,159 of record ML778759.1, read on the forward strand.
ATTCTCTTCTACATTTTTATCCTCTCATCCTATGTAACAATGGTCTGAGGGTTTCAAAGGGTGTGACCATAGCTTTCTTGGGCGCACACAGCCATGGAAGTTTTTCTTGGATCTCTTAGTCTTGAACAAGGTGGCCATGGCTCGTAGCCTTCAAGATGACATGGCTTAGTCTCCATGCATGGTAGGTCGTTGAGTATGAGAGAGGTGTGAGCCATCCTCAAGGAAGTAGGAACTGTTATCACCTGCTAATTTGCATTAATTTTTTCCAAAGCATCTTTCCCTTGTGTTATCTTTCCACTTATATTTTAAAACTTTTTCACCAGCTCCGTCAATCTCCCATCACCTAAATCCTTCACTCAACTGATCATCCAAAATAGTCATGTCCTCCATGAGTCAAAAAATTGGAAAATATCCCAAACCTATACCTAGCCTTAATGCTTATCTAAATCCCTTAGTTCCATCACTTCATTCATTTTTACCCTTATTTTCATTTCCCTCTTGAAAATAAAAAATATTCATTTTATTAAGCACCCTTATCCTATCCACAAAGTCATGTGTTAAGCCTCATATGCCCAAAGTCCTTAGAAAATATAAAAAAGGGTTTATTATTATTAATATAAATATTTTTATATTAAAATATCTATATTAATATTTGATCCAATATTTAATTTATGGCATCACGTCAAATCATGGGCACCTCGATTTATAATATGGAAAATTCAAAGGGTGGATGGAGGGCGCACATACATATCAGACATAGAATTAATGCGGAGGTTAATTATGTGAAGGCGAGCTGATATATAAATCGATAGTTTTTGGTTGGGGACGTGTCCTTACGTGGTAAATATCGGGGGTAAAAGTGGTGTGGAGTAAACCACTTCATCCCAAGCCCGATATAATAAATGCAACCATTTATCATATAGTTTATGTGCAACATATTTTCCATGAGTGCATTTCAATAATAATATGGAATTTCCAATAAATGAAATTCTTCCTCATGGTGAAATTGTTTTATAGAGGTAAAATTCACATTTTACAAATTAAAGAAATTAATGTTTATTTCCATGGAAAGGAATTAAATGGGAAGGTTCACGTGAAAGGAAAACTTGGATAATTCTTTATCCAAAGGTTTTACAGAAGTAAAAGAAGAAGATAAAAGGTATTTTACCAAAGATGGTAAACTGGAAAAAACAAACACAGTAAATGTTTTTCACAGTGAAACGGTAAATTGGAAAAAACAAGACACAGTAAATATTTTTCATGGTGAAATGGTAAATTGGGCAAACAAGACATGGTTTTAAAAACCACAAGCATGAATTAAATTATGGAAATTTAATTCTACGGGATAGAAAAATATTTGGGAATTATTTTTTATTCAAATATATTATTCTCAAATACTTAATGAGAATATGGATAAATGGAATTAGATTTGAAAGAGTAGAAGTGGTATTTCAAAGAGAACATGGCAGAGGAAGGAGTTGGAGCATCAGAGGAATCCGTAGGGATCATGAAATGTTTTTTTTTTTTTGAAAACTGTCATTTGTAATCATTGTAATCAGTTTTAGAAGCTGGAACGTTTTAGTTCAACTATTGTATTGGTTTATAATTGAAAGGAACTCGAAATTGTATAAATGATAGAGGTTTTGAATGTATTAATGTGGGCAGAAGTGCAAGGGCACAAATTATGGTTGTTCTGAACTCCATTGTAATTTTCTGAAGCTGAATTGAATACATATGCATAAGCTTTTGAAGTCTCTATGAAAAGATTCTAATGGTGGTGATATGAGTTTTGTCTTCCTTCATTGTATGTATTTCCTGTGTTCTTTGATTCCATTTACATTTTCTTCTATTTAAATTGGAGAGTTAAAGGCCCATAATTCATCTCTTGATGCTCTCGGTTGAAGCAATTTAAACTGTGTGTATTTCTTCTTAGTTAATTCAGAATTCATTTATGTAATGCTCTGATACGGTTATTTGTTTCCTCCTTCCTCTTACCACTCTGATTAAACTCAAATTGCAACTCAGATTCATTGCCTCATTTATCCTTTATCCTCTGGAGAGTTCTACTGGTCAGTCATTGTTTTCATTTCACTTTCAGAATTTCGACTCCATTTCCCTAAGTGTCCCTCCCCTTCCTTGCCAGAAAATTTATAAAAAACCCCAAAACAATCTGAATCTAGCCACTGATTATCAAAGAAACATCAAGTGACAAGAGAGAGCCCTCTCTGAGTTGAGCAGGCTAGTACCCAGCTCTAAAGTTAGTTGAAAAAGTTACCTATGTCGTTTTTCTATCATCCAAACAAAATTTACAGAGTGCTAACAGGAACCATCTCCAATTCACACACCATCGGAAACACTCATGGTTTCCACCTTGTTTCGATCCTCCCATCACTTTGCACGTCACAATGCACATCATCAGTGAACCTCCCTTCTTGGCAGGTGATAATGGGGTTTAAATTCATTTTGTTTTTCTCATTATGCACTCTGAGAGGGACGCAACCTGCTATTATTTTTCTTTTTTTTCTCTCAACCAAGCGGTTGCAAGGGTTTGAAGGTGTGACCGAGGGTTTTTTTGACGCATGTGTTTTGCTTAGATTTCAATGACAGGAGAAAGGCACTACCCACCCATGGCCAACCCCAAGATCTTGTTGTAGCAGTTAAAGAGGGTGTGGCCCGCTCAAGCTCCCCCAATGGGCACATGACCATTATCATCCCCTAGGCTTGGTCATGACCGCTAGCCCTAAAAAAATGAATTGTTTTTTTTTTTTTTTTAATTCCCAAATATTTGTTTATTTTTATTGATAATTAATTATTTTAATAACTTTTAACTAACATGTATTAATTAAAACATATATTAAATCATTTATACATTCACACATTAATCATGTTAATGTTATATTCACATGCTAATAAAACATATATATATATAAACTTAGTCTTCCCTTCTCCATCTTTTTTCTTCATTTTCCAATAAAATAAATAAATAAAATTCAAAATATATTTTTCATTTTCTATAGAAAAAAGTTATAGGAGGTTTTGGCACATTTATAGAGATAAAATAAATAAATTTTCATTTCTATTTTATTATGTTACTAGATTTTTTTTGTAAATAAAATAACTCAACTAATCTTTATGAATTATCTGTCTTTCTTGCAGGTGATGATTCTCACAGTTTACGGGTGGCTGAAACAAGGGACATAAGGTTGGAATAGGTATGCATGATCTATTTTCCTATTGCACTATGTCTCTTTAGCAAAGTTTCTCTGGGTAGTTCTCTTAGGGTTTTTGGTAATTTCATATCATTTTAGAATTAATTCCAAGAGTTTCAGGTTGTAAAAAAAGGAGTTTCAAGGCTAGAAAAGTTATTTGTTATGCAATATGGAACCTAGTTCCAAGTTGTAGGCCCTCCTATGATTAAAGTTGATAATTAATTTCCAGGTTTTGGTTGTTTTATGGTATGCAACATAATTTCCAATTAAGTGCATAGGTGGGTATTGGGCATGAGTTTTTAAACCATGATCTGGTACCAGGTGTGAAGACCTTTCATTTAATTAAATTTTCTAAAAATAAAAACATTTGTATGAATACATAGTTTATTTTTCATTTCTTTATGATAAGATTTAAACAAATACAATCTGTATTTGAATTTTTTTGTAGCCTACAACCAAACTTTAATATGCAACATAATTAAACAATTTGTTCATAACTAATTTAGGGAATTAAAATAGTAAAATATCTCTAAAATCTATTTGAATTATTCCTCTATAGTTGAGTTGTTCCCTTTGCTTTGCATCCTCCCCAAACTTCCCAAGTTGGATACTTAGCCTCTCAGCTAGCTAGGAACAGTCTCGTCGGCTCCCTAGCTCTAGGAAAATTGTGGGTGGTTTCCTGGCCCTCCGTGCACAAAGCCCCTAAAAATCATAGCCCCAGTATGTCCAAATCCAAAGTCCAAATTACCATCTCTTAGATTTTTACCAAGACCCTTCCAAAGAAAATCACTTCCTAAAAATAATTTCCCCCTTGTTTGTAACCCGAAACCTTATCCTTGTCCTTTTCCTTATCATTTTCCACCACCTTTCCTCCTCGAAAGGCTCCCTCTATCTGACATATTTTATGCCAAGCTCTCCTAACTTCAAAACAGAAATAAATTCATACCAACTTTTAGTAAATTACACTTAATATTTATCACTCCCACACACACACACATAATTCAATCTTTTAATAATAATACTAATACTAGGATCTAACTAAATAAATCGATCTAAAATCTAACTAAATCAATTCACTTAATAAATATTGTTAACTTTAATCAATATAATTAAATTTTATTCAATCAATTAATTTAATAATTATAGTAAGATATTATACACCTATGTCAAACAAGTAAAAATTCTTAATTTAATACATTATAAAAATATTAGTGTACACATGCAAGGTGTGCATGCATAATTGATGCATACATAGTTTGTACATGTATTAATGGAAACAATCATCACATCTAATGCAATTCCCAATATGATTTCAACCTAGTCATTAGAACAATCAACCTTATAATGTAATAAATCAATAATTAACATGATTAGCAGAATCCATCAGTCACAATAGTTTAACATGAATTAAACATTTGCTTAAATAATTGTAATTGAATTAAGAATTTAATATAAAAGAACAGGGAATATGCCATGAACTATGGTTATGAAATTAAGACCCAACAACACTCTCAACTACTCCTAACACCTTGCCTCCCTAACCTGCTTCCATCTTCCCGATCCTATCCCTCCTCTACTGTACTATACCGGAGTGCCAACTATATTGATCTAACTCCAGATAGAACATGTAAGTGGAAGTGTCAACTACCTTGACCAAGCTTCCCCAACAAACAATTGATAATCATCATCACACAACTAGGGGAGCATGACTTAATATTGTTCTCCCACGACTTTAGGCTTTGGAGGATATATGGTGGGAAATGTATTCACTCCTTCTGATAGAAATATGATCAACACCATATCATGGACCATATTGCAACAATATGTTCTGGGAACTTTGTCATCAAATATCTAGTTTCAACCAGTCATACTACTTGAAAAACATGCACTTACCCAAATATCATAGCAATGCATTTGAACCAATATAAATTAACATAAACATGTATTCCTATCATATTGTTTCTCATCCAATGTCCATGAAATCAACCACTTACTATCACTATTTTTTGGCTATTATTGTTGATCCATTTTACCCATATGTATAACCTTTTCCCCTCCCATTTGTTTGATGTTCCACCATGCTCAGACACATGGAAAATTTTTACTATACTAAGCCATTTTTCTTACTTATGCGAGATTATTTACCTTGTGTGAAGATTCCCTTTTTCATAACCATTTTCCCGTATCCCACACAAAACCTTCCTCCTGCACTAGACATGTCTCGCATGGTTCAACACTTAGTGTATTTCCAACTTTTCCTGTAGTGTAGAGAACCTAACCTTAACCTTTGTTTCCCACATGGAATTCCTCTCCTCACAAATTGTTGGAATGTTTTCAATACTGAGAGGGGGGGTGAATCAGTATTGCTTCTTTTTCTCAAATTAAATTAATTCTTTATTATTTTATAACAATTTATCAACAAGAAAGTAAAGAACTTTGATTTTTAAATGTAAGAATCATAAAAATTATACTTCATTTACAAGTTGTAGTTTTGTAAGAGACACCAATATCTCTTCTTTTGAGAGCCAACTCAAGGAGACACCAATCCCTTGTTTTCCAATAACAAAATTGAGGAAGCACCAACTCCCTGTAGATCAGGCTCCAACCTGTAGAGGGCTCCAATCCTCTTTTTTCAAGCACCAACTTGAGGAAGCACCAACTCCCTATTTCAGGCTTCAACATGTAGAGTACTTCAATCCTCCCTTGCTCCTCCCTTCCACCCTCACTTCATGTGAATGTTTCACGTTCTTCCTTGGACTCTATCTGTGTTTTGATTTTCTGAATTAGATCATAGAGACATCTTCCTTCCACCATATTTTATGGTTTATATATTCTTTCAACGGGTGGGAAATTTGAACCAGTGTGTCTTTTAATAATGTATCATTGCACCTCTTCATTTATTTAATAAAAATGTTGTTTAAATAACAACTTTCTTTCTTTATTATTATTATTTTTAAGTAATCAAGTGACCTAGGTTTTTTCCTTCAATATCTTTGTAAATTAAGAATCATGTTCTTAATTTGCACTGGTAAGCTAGGCACTTTTTCTTGGAATATTTTTCTTTCAATGGTTATCATATTCTGAGCATTTTTAAGCATATTTCTTGTATTGAAATAGAAGGGTGCTAATTTATTCACTCCATAGGATCGACGTTTGTGACCAACGACTTATTAATATGTATGGAATTACCACTTACCACTCGTTGTATCCCTTTTAGTGGAACGGGTGATCAGAATGGTTTTAGAAACCCACTATCAGGGTGTCCGCGTTTCATAGGATGCTACCACGTGTCTAATGTGGTAACTTACAAACCACCTACACAAATTCCAACCTTCTCATTAACCTATTCTCCCTTCAGTGATGTCTGCTACATTTCCACCATAGATCTATCATCCCGATGAACGGTTATATTTGAACATCCCATGATCTTTATTGCACCTCAATCCGACGATTTGGTTTTAATCATGCATTGAGTGGACGATCTTGGTTTTCCTAGGGGCTTTAGATAGATCCACGGTTTGGATTTAATCAACCATTGAGTGGAAGGTCCGCATTTACTTCAACATGGACTTTTTACTTAGAATTATTTTACGTGGTGGGTTCACAGACTCGTGAACTCACATGTCTTCTCAGGTGCCATCAAAATGCACACCCCACTTCCGCTACCTCCATAATGAACCTATACTTAGAAATTTTTAAGTGATTCTTCTCGAGTTCACGAACTTGCGGACTCGCAAACTCACATGTCTTCTTGGGTGTCATCAAAATGCACGCCTAACTTCCACTACCTCCATAATGAACCTATACTTAGAAAATTTTAAGTGATTCTTCTCGGGTTCGCGGACTCACATGTCTTCTCAGGTGTCATCAAAATGCACGCCTATATTCTTCTACCTCCATAATGAACCTATGCTTAGAAAATTTTAAGTGATTCTTTATATGATTTCCACCGATAGAAAATAGATTTGAGCCATTGGATTGTGGTTTCACGTCTTTTCGTGGATTGTGGTTTCATGTCATTTTCATGGATTGTGGACTCACTTGTCTTTTCGATTGTTTAATAATTGTTGAGAAGTAATCATGTTCTTAATCCCTTTCATTTTATCACTTTTCCTCTCAATACAACCCCCTCATATACCCCAGAACCCTTATTCACCCCCTACTCATTGACAACTATTAAATGAATTTTATGGATTGGATTGCATGGGTCTGATGTGATTGTTGAGCCAAAGTTTGTTTCATATTAAAGAGATGTCATGTATGGTTTGTTTAAGAATTTAGTTGCTAATAAATGTTGCATACAGGATGAGCTTATTCAGCAGAGGAAGCCATGGTTGAAATAACAGAGGAAGAGGGAATTGGAACAAAGGGCCTAGAAGGCCAAGATTCTCGATACATTTGATGCAAATCCACAAGAGTTAAACCAACTCTTCCAAGTTGGATTTTTCAATTGGATTGTACAAGGGGTACTCCAACCTAGGCCAAAAAGGCCTCCCCTCCAACCCCAGCATGTCCCCGGTATCCTTGTTCCCCCTCATGTTTCATTGCAACCTAAAGTCCCTAAGAATGACAGATGGCAGGAGATTGTTCACCCAACAGTCTACCAACATCATGGCTGGCCCAATTTGTCTCTACATGCTCCTCCTCCATCGGTTAACTCGAATGTCCAAATTTCCCTTGCACACTCACCTGTATAGTCCTCCCACGCAAGCAAAAGACTCAAAACCGAATCCCACCACATGCATGACAAAGGAAAAGTCGATGCTTCCCCCTCCTCTCCCTCAAGTGATTCAGCCAAATCTGTTTCATCCCACATGCACTTGAGAGATGAATTTTCTCATGTCATCAGTGAGATCACGCCCAAAGGATCCAGACATCCTAAGGCTAATTCAGGGAGGTCAAAGGGAGACAACAAAAACAAAGGGAAAAATGCCTCCCAAAGTGGAAAATATGGTTTTTGAGGATATTTTATTATTGATTTGTTGAGAACAGTTGACTGTTGAAGTTTTTGGACAACATACTATTTTTGGATATTTTGGATATTATATGCTTGGATATGATTTAAAATATCATTGATATTTAATTTTTAAACTATGATAATGATTATGGGAGCCACAAGGAGGGATGTGTTTGATTGATTGACTAGTTATGTTTATTTTGTTAAGGAACTAAAGGGAGTCACAAGGGGTCACACTTACTAGTTATTATTTATTAAAAGACCCTTATTATTATTATTATATTAATTCTTCCCTTAACTAAAAGTTAGTTGAGTTTTAGCTAACTTAACTGAAAGAAGTAGTTGAACTACTTCAACTAATTTGGGATGCATAAAAGAAAAATGAGGAAGAACAAGAGGAGAATAGAAGGAGAAATCATACTAAGGTTTTCTCTTGAGTTTTATTGAGATAGTTCAGTTTTCATTCATTATTCAATTCGTTAAAATCCTAATTCTCTTTAATGACAACAGGTTCCTATTGTAGACAACGAGATTCAAGTTGAATTACATCATTCAGAGACTTGTTTTCAGAGGTGTTGATCTATCTTTGATAGTCTGTGTAGACTTGTCTATTTATAAATTAAATTTCATGACTGAGAAAGGATATTGCGTAGAGTCTAGTGGGTAGCAATCTCTGGCAAGTTGATTCAACTTTTAAAGTTCAGTTTTTACTTTCTGTCATAAGTCCTTTTGTATGGTTTTCATTGGAGACATCTAAGTTTGACTTTTGTCCAAACTCCCTCAGGGATTTTTGTAAAGAGAATGATTCTTTTTATTTCTTGGAATGAAATAAGTGATTTCTATTTTGTCTCATCTGTGTTAATATGTGACTTGGTATTTTTTTTTTTGTCTCCACATTTACTCTTGCATCTGTTATATTCAGAAAATTATATAAATATGTTGAATTTTACAACAATCTTCTATTTTAAAAAAATCAACCTAAGCCCTTGTAACTAATACTTGTGGATTAGGAAACAAATTTTGAGGCTATAAACATAGGGTGATATTCCCGTCTATCTTGCCTTAGCCAAGCAAGATATGAAAATGCTTGAGTAAGATTATTTCATATCTTTTCCTCAACATTTATTTGGCGACCATACCGGGGAGATCTTCCATATCTTTCTGGTTGATTTTTTATGCTTAATTATCATTGAATATATTTACATTTATGATATTGATCCTTTGATTGTTTCATTTCTTAATGACTGTACCTGTTGCAAGGCAACCCAATATTGAACTCGGTCTTCAAGATCAGGCCAACATTGCTTTAAACTTTTTTAATACCATATTAGATACTTTTGATACCCGGGTTGAGCTTAATTTCTCATGGGAAGCAATTGAAAAAGACATAAGTGCCCAAGAACGTTGAGAAGCTAGGCAAAGACAGCCTATGAATCAGCCATAGCTTTATTTTTCCTACAGTTTGGATCTTCTTTTCATGTCCTTAGACCCTCATATTTCTAGGAGAAGAAAAGGTTTATCACCAGAAATTAATCTTATTGCCGAAATAGGAAGAAGGAACGGTGTGTTGTCAACCCAACAAAGTTCTCTAAAGAGAACTTTGTCTTATTCATCTAGTTCGTCTTTCTCTCCCTTACCTATCATTCACAAGATGACATCTAGTGGTGGCTCTGGTGGCACTGGAGGTTCTTCTTCATCTCAATATTCATCTTCGTCAGTGATTGGTAGCTTATATAGTCACCAATTCCATTTCCAATCTACTACAAACCCCACAAGAGTCATTAAAAAGTATGGGCTTTTTCAGTTTGAAGAGGATGCTACAAATACTTTGTGGCATGTTTCCCCCCCTCTTAACTAGCACCTGCTACTCTTCCACTTCCTAAATTCAAAGAACATCTCCTTAGGTTTTCATGGAATAACATTGTCACTATGAATGAACACTTGGTGGCATTTTTTAATACCTGTCACAACATAGGATCCAATTACAACGATACTTGTATGCGCTTATTTGTGAATTCCCTTGAAGGGAAGGTTGCGGCCGATTTATTTTATCCCCCTCCTAACATTTTATCTACTTGGGAGGAGTTAGTCTATTGGTTCAAATATACCTATAGGCAATCCAAAAGCCCAGGCGAGCAGTTACGAGAGTGCAATAACATCGCTTATAAGGATGGTGAGACTATCAAGTCCTTCAACTTGTGTTTCACCAAATCGTACAACCAAATCCCTGAGCTCATTCTCCCTTAGAACCAAGTCGCTTTCATGCATTATAATAATGCACCACCTTCCCCCTACCATCATAGGCTTGAAGAAAAGGCCATTGATAACCTTGGTTTTGTTCTACACACTTTTTTAGAGTATGAAGAACAACTTGAAAGAACAGGTCTTCCTAAGGGAGACTCAATTAAACATATAGACATATCCTCCCTCTTACATCTTGTACAAGACATGACTAATCGAATGATAATGTATGAGAGGAAAGTAAATGTCCCCTCTCTTACCCCTGGAGCTTCATCTTCTTCTACACCCCCCTTTAGAAATCCAAATGAAAATAATTTTCAACCTAAAGCTATCATGCCTCATAGTTGGTGTAACTTTTGCGAGGAACACCATGAGGAAAGTACATGTGAGGTAAAGAAGAGTGCCAGAGATAAAATCTTTGGTAAGAGACCTAAAACTACAATCGTTTTCCTAGACTTTGCAGAGCCAGAGGATGTCATGATCATAAATACTATGAATAAATCATATGCTCCCAAAAGCAAATATGATCCTCTCCGCACTTCTTCTAGCCCAAGATCATATTCACTATATACTATTTTCCAGGTTCCTAATGCTCCTGACAGTCAAGGAACTACCTCCCCTCTTCCCTCTTCCAAATACAACATTCTAAATTAGTTGGCCAACATCAAATCAGATGCTACCCTCCTGGACATGGTTGTCATTCTTGAACAACATAAGCATCTAAAACAATTCATGGAAGGAAAGGATTCCATTGTAGCCAACCTCTCTGAAGAGGTAGATGAAGAGGATTCATCTGTAAATAAAGTAGGTGTACATAACTTTATACACCCTGTAAAAAAAACCCCATTTTATATTTCTATAAATATTATGGATAATATTTCCCATTGTTCTCTCATTGACGGCAGTTCGGGCCCAAGTGTAATGTCAAAAATTATTATGGAAGAGCTAGGCTTGTCTTGTACAAATGAGAATGCTAGAAGCATGCTCTCTTATAATAGTTTACAGCAAACAACCATAGGTGAAATCAAGGATGTGACCTTGGTTTTGTGCGCGCATCCTAAAATAAGGACAACCCTTAATATTCAGGTAATAGATATGCTAGTGAGTAATTACTCGATCATCTTAGGAACATATTGGCAAGCTTTGACAGTTGGATACCTTTCACTCAACGGGACACACTTATCTGTTCCTCAAAATGGTAAAAACATCACAGTCCTAAGAGAAGGGAGAACTTCAGCTTGCATAGAAAGCACCCCACAGCCTAACGTGAATTACATCGAGGAGGACCTAGGAGTGTATTCCATCTTTGCAGATGAGGACAATACTACCTTGGAACAAATCGACTTAGAGGATGGGATGTGGCATATGCACTTCAATGGTTCATGCTCTAATGAAGGAAACAGAGTTGGTATTATCTTATACTCTCATGTGGGTAAGATTCATAACTTTTCCTATAGGTTAGAGTTTGCTTGCACAAACAGTGTGACTGAATTTGAAGCGTTACTGCTAGGCATTGAAAATGCCTATAATCTAGGTTGTGGTCACCTTACAGTTTTTTGGGATTTCGAACTTGTTGTAAACCTTGTCTGTAAGATATACTCTCCTAGCAACAAATTAATGAAACGTTTCACCCAAATTGTTGCACTTATCTCGAACTTAATATCTTTCAACATCACTCATGTTAAAAGGGAATTGAACTCAATGGCTGACAGGTTAGTTGTTTTTCTAGCCTCTTCTACTCGGCAACTTCTGCCACAAAGACCTGATTGTACCTTTCAATATTTGTATCGTCTGCACATCCCTGACAACATAGAGTCATGGCAGGTCTTTCCTAGTGACGAGATTATATGTGCTTTCATTCAAAATTAACCTTATAAGCCTAAGGAAATTATATTGATGGAAGATAACAAAATTCCTAAAGTCTTGACTCCTCTAGAAAGTTTGTTTTCATAGAGTGATGTAGGAAACAATGAAAAACATAATGAAGAGTCAAAAAGGAAAGTGTTTGAAACCATTTCCTTGAACATTGGAACACCTAAGTCTCCAAATAATGTTAAAATAGGTACCCAATGTTCTAATGAAGAAAAATTGAAGTTCGCTAAGCGGCTTGGTGAATTTCAAGATGTTTTTGCTTGGTCTTATGAGGATCTTCGTGGTTTTGATCCGCTATTATACAACATGCCATTCCTATCAAGGAGGGCATAAAACTAGTTAGGAAAAAACAAAGCCCCATTAACCCTGCATTAGAAGCAACTATTCGAAAGGAGTTGGAAAAACTCTTAAAGGCTCGGATCATTTTCTCGGTTAAGTATTCTGAGTGGGTTTCCAATTTGGTTCTCGTTCGAAAAACAACTGGTCAAATAAAATTATGCGTAGATTTTCGTGCATTGAATAGGGATAGTATAAAATATCACTTTCATCTCCCTAATATGGAAATGATTTTGCAGCAAGTTGTAGGGTCACAAATGATGTCCTTACTTGACGGTTTTTCTGGTTACAATCAAATCAAGGTAAAAGGAGAAGATAAATATAAAACCACTTTTATTACTCCTTGGGGCACTTTTTCTTATGAACGTTTTCCTTTTGGATTATCGAATGCAAGTGCCACTTTTCAAAGAGCTATGCAAATAGCTTTTGACGATTTGATCGGTAAGATTATTCAAATCTATCTTGATGACTTAATTGTGTATTCTAAAAATCGATCAGATCATTTTGGTCAACTTAAAAGAGTTCTCATGTGATGCGAGAAATTTGGCATTTCACTAAATCCTTCTAAGTCTATTTTTGGCATTACCAAGGGAAATCTCCTTTGACACATTGTCTTTGATTCAGGAATAAGAATTGATCCCAAAAAGATTGTCGCTATCCTAAATCTACTTGCTCCCACTTCCAAGAAAGAGGTTCAAGCTTTCATGAGTGTTATTAACTTTGTTTGTAGGTTTGTTCCTGATTTTGTTGTAATGGTCAAGCCAATTCATAATCTGTGTAAGAAATATTGTTCAATTTCTTAAACAAATGATGTCGAAAATTATTTTGTAGGGATCAAGAAAGCGATCAGTTTTGCACTGGTTTTGGCGAAGCCAGATTTTGAGAAAGAATTTATGATATATACTAATTCCACAGAGGAAGTAGTTTATGTTATCCTCATGCAAGGTAATGACCAAGGTAACAAAAAACCAGTGGCTTACATGAGTCAAAGCTTGTATGATGATGAGTTTAAATATTCTTTTATTGAAAAGCATGCTTTCGCTCTTGTTAAAGTTGTTGAAAAAATTTGCCACTTCATCTTAGGTAAGCAAACGTTGGTAAAAGTCCCTTACCCGTTGTCAAGTTTTTGCTCTCACAGAATTATCTTGCAGGGAATCTTTCACTTTGGCTTGCCAAGATCCGGGAGCATGATTTAACAATCGTGACTTCTAACACCATCAAGGGACGTGACTTAGCCCTTCACTTATCTCAGCATGTTGAAACTAGTGAATAAATTGATGAGCGTGATAATTATCTATCATCATTGTTCTACATTGATAATCAAATCCTTCATGTTTCTGAACATCCTTGCTATAAAAATTTGGTTTACTATTTTCAAAATCAAAGATGTCCAGATAACTTAAACACTCATCAAAAAAGAAGGCTACATGTCGAATCTGCTAGATACATCATTATAGGAGACTTCTTGTTTAGAATATATGTTGATGGTATGTTGCTTCGTTGTGTAAACAATGAGGAAGCCCAGAAACTGTTGCAAGAAACTCATGGTTCTTCAAATTTTGTTATTTATGTAGGAGGTCATTTTTCTGCTAAAACCATTGATTTTAAGATTATCAGAAAAGGATACTATTGGCCATCAATCTTTCATAATTCTTATGTTTGAGATCTTGCAACAAGTGCCATAAATTTGTTGGGAAAGAACGTCTTTCAGCCATGCCTTTACAACATGTCCTCCCGGACTTTCCTTTTTCAAAATGGGGTTTGGACTTTATTGGTCCTATTAATCCTCTGTCTTCAGCAAGACAAGTGGCATACATTTGGCTTAGGTTGATGGATTGTTGGTTTTCATTTATGTCAACCATTAGAGAGTGATATTGTAGATTGATGTCAACCCTTAGTGATTTATGTCAAGCCTTGGAGAAAGTTCGGTAGCGAATTCCGGTAGTACAAAGGTTTGGGTAATGGACCCAAGGTTGTTTCATGTATAATGGTATGAGTTTTAATATATTTAAAGGTAATATTATTCTAGATGGATATTACATGTCATTCCATTTTCGATGGTATGTGGAATGTCACATAACTCCTCACGATTAGAGAGTTATGGCCATGAGAAGTTGGAGAACCCAAGTTTGGGTAATGGACCCAAGTTTGTTTGATGGATAATTGTATGAGTTTTGATATATTTGGAGGAAAGAATATTCTAGATGGATAGTATATGTCATGGCATTTCCAGTGGTATGTGGAACGTCACATAACTCCTCACAGTTAGAGAGTTATGGCCATGTGAAGTTGGAGAACCCTCATGAGTCATCTAGAAGCCCCCAAAAGTCAAAGTAGTCAAAGTGGTTTAAGAGATTTTAGAAGGTAAATAATAAAGTGAAGTGATGAGTGTACTATAATTCAAAGTGAATACAAAATAAATTATTTAAATAATAAATTTAATGGAGAAATTACTAAGTTGACAAATGGTTAGAAGTGGGTTAACCCTAAAATAAGAAAAGTGGGTTAAGATGGTTAAAAGGTAACCCCTTGAGAAAGCTAAATGAAAGTATAAATAAGAGGAAAGGCTCTATAATTTTAATCACAATTGAGCATATTGAATATCTATAGGTTACTGAGGTAACCAAATGATATCTAAGTCGAATTTCAAAGGGAAGGTGAAGTAAAGAAGGTTGAAATTCAAAGGAGGATAAATTCTTTTGATGATGCTTTCTAAGGTATGTTATTTACAGGTCATCTCACCATTTTCGCAATAAATGTTTTTCAAGAATGATTCAGACTGTGAAATTGGGAGGTCATTGAGGAAACACATCCAAGTAGTTGTGATACAAATTTCATCTTGTGGGTCGTTGTATTTTTGGAGTTACACGTCGTGGAAAATAGGGTTTTGTGGCTAGTCCTAAAACTAGTCTAAAACAGATGTTTCGAGTAAAAACGTCATAACTTCTTCATAACAGATATCAATTCATTAAGAACAAATGTATTGGTTAGAGTACAGTCTATAGTATTCAGTGTACAAATTTCATATCCATACAACAAATATTACGTGTGGGGCACGCTCTACAAGTTCACTCTCTGGAATAAGCCAAAATTCAACAAGGTATGCCACATTTTTTCTATAAATCCTTTTCTAAGAGGTTCCAAGTAGTGAAATCTAGAGGAATTGCATAAAATACACTGAAGAACATTGTGTACCATTTTCAGATCTTTATTCATTACAGGTACATAGTTATGATTATTGCAAGTTAGGGTTTTTGACTAATCCAAAATTAATCATGTGAGACTAAAGTAAAGTTTGATAAAATGCTAGTCTCTTGTTGTTAAAGTTAAGGAAGGTTTTTAGGTATGTGATCATATACACCAGGTCTATTATAGAGTTACAAATCATATTTGGATGATGAAATTGACGAGGGCTTTTGGTTGAGGTACATGTTGGGTACATGGTTGAGACAAGTAGTTGATGAGTTGGCACATACATGAGATGTATAGTTGATGATGTTGGTACATATTGATGAGTCATAGTTGATGAGTATTTGATACATGATTGGTACATACTTGGTACATGGTTGGAGGCACTTGTTAGTAGTAGTGTTGACACATGGTTTATGGATGATGTAGCATACTTGTATTGATATATTATTAGAAGCACATATTGATCTTGGCGATGATTATGAGTTGTTGTGTTATGCTTGGTTGATGCACATCTTTGAGAGTTTTCTTGGTGATTGATATTGGTGAATAGATCTGATTTGGTTGACAAGATTGATGAGATAGGTTGTTGTGATAGGTTGTTTGGACAGGTTGTTGTAACATGTTATTTGTACACGTTTGGTGCATGGTTGATGCACTTGTTCATGGTATGTTAAGGTACAGGTTGGTGCATAGTTGATGCACTTGTTTATGGTATAGGTTGATTACAGGTTGATGCATGGTTGATGCACATGTTCATGGTACAAATTGAGGTACAGGTTGGTGCATGGTTGATGCACTTGTTCATGGTACAAGTTGAGGTACAGATTGGTGCATGGTTGATGCATTTTTTCATGGTATAGGTTGAGGTACATGTTGGTGCACGGTTGATGCACTTGTTTATGGTACAGGCTGATTACAGGTTGTTTGGTACATAGGTTGATGTATGGTTGTTGATTGGAACAGGTTGTTACAGTGGTACATCTCACAGTAATAGTGTGACAGTGTTTCCATCATTCTACTTCTACATCAGGGTGGTTGGATGGAGAAAGGACAGGTGGTTGTAGCCACCTTCCATTTGTAGTTGGAGAACATAGGGGGTCATAGCCTCCTTCTAGTTGTAGCCAGAAAATTGGGGAGTTGGAGTTTCCCCCAGGTTGTAGCCTGAGAAATTAGGGGGTTGGAGCCTCCTTCCAGTTGCAGCTGGAAAACAAATAAATTTGGTGCTTCCAATGAATGTAATTCTTAAAGACATATAAGAAAAAGCATTATGTGTTTTTCTCCCTCTTTGGGTTTCCACGTAAAAACATCGGTGTATTGTGTATGTGTATGATTGTTCATTGTTTATTTATTCTGAAACTATTGGATGATAATGCTACATTGATATAGCACTTGCATATTGTGGTTAAAAAGGATTGAATTTCTCTATTATTGATTAACCCCCCCCCCTCTTAGTAATCCAACAATTGGTATCAGAGCAGGTTCCTTCAGGAAACAGTTTAACCACTAGAAGGAGATCATGGATTATTTTGAGAATGGAATACCATTGTTTAATGGTCATAATGGTTTAAAGTATGAGATGTGGAGCATAAGGAAGAAAGTATTTTTACAGGCACGGGGGCATTATATTTGGCTATCGGTCGTTACAGGATATGATAGTTCAAAAAGGGAAAAGACTATAGCCAAGAAGGAATTGAAAAAGAATAAAAAAATAACAATGGATTTCATCTGAGAAGGATTACCTAATCCGGGAAGAGAAAAGGTTGGTAAATGTACATCAGCCAAAGAACTTTTGGATAAGTTACATGACATATATTCTTCACCCATCGCAGATTCATAAAATTCCAAAGAAGATGCAGGTACAGATCAAGAACAAATATTTTCACCATGTCAAACAGATTCAGAAGATGAAGAGTACATAATCAACAGAGGTATGTTGTTTTGTTTTAATTGTGAAAAACCCAGACATCTTGAAATAAAATGCCATGAAGGAAATGAAACTGAAAAACAAATTGAAAAAGAAGACAATTATGAGGCAAATTGATTAGTTCTTCAGATGAACTAAGAAAAGAAAGAGAAGAAAAAAATTCACTCAGGAAAGAATTGATGAAACAAAAGTAAAGTGTTCAAATTTTTGAAGAAGTCCAACAGGTCATCGAGAACTTAAGAACTTAGCTTGAAGAAGCCAGAAAGATCGAAGAAAATATTGAATATCAAAAGCAGTATTTGGAAGCCAACATAGCAGCACAAAAGGAAGAAGTAGAGATGAGAGAGAAGATATTGACATATCATCTTAAGGAAAGAACTAACAATCTAAACCAGCTTGAGGGAGAGTTTGGTCATGAAGAGAAAGGAATTGAAGAAGAAATAATCACATTAAAAATCCAGCTTGAAGAAGCGAAAAGAACAGAAGAAGTCATAAATTCTTAGATAATAAAGAAAGAAGAAGAGGTTGAGAAGCTTGAAGAAGAAGTCAAATTGAGAAATAAAATCGTCAAGCTCAACAAGAACATTGAAGAGACAAAAACATCCACATCAGTTATAGAGAATGAAGAGAAGCACTCTAGGTTGTTAGAAAAGAATAATGAATAAAACAGAAAGAGTTATGCAGAAGTACTCAAAGGAAGGAATCATGGTCAACCAGAATCTAAGAAAACTATTGAAGATACATCTTCAAGAAGACCATTCGTGCTCAAGCCACAAAGAAGCTTCAATCATGATCATGATCAGTCAAGGCAGAAATTCAGAAGGACTACTCCACAAAGAAGATCATTCACTCCTAGGTATGCAAATTTATTTTATGCTCATTGTTTTTATTTTACTAATTTTGGACATTAGGTTGCAGATTGCAGGGATTATAAAAATGTTCAAGCAAGAAATTCCTATGTGGCCCCACGTAACATTGAATGTTACAAATGTCATAACTATGGACATATAGCTAGTGATTGTAGAATCATGATCGATACTTCCATGAAAGAGAACATTGATATCATATATAAGAAAGTATGGATAAGAAAACATGAAGAAAAGGTGAACAAAGACCAGGTCCCAGAGATCGCAAGATTGA
Source organism: Picea engelmannii (assembly GCA_009831015.1). Taxonomy (NCBI): domain Eukaryota; kingdom Viridiplantae; phylum Streptophyta; class Pinopsida; order Pinales; family Pinaceae; genus Picea; species Picea engelmannii. The sequence continues at coordinate 163,030 of ML778759.1, forward strand.
CAATAAAACAAGATGAAGAAAATTATATAGAGAAAAAGAAATATGTCAGATACAGAAAGGTTTGGAAAATAACTAAAAGAAAAGAAGAACATGTAAATAAGGAACATGTTCAAGAGATTGTACTTTCAGGCATTGTAGTGAAATATGAATCCACAGACGGAAAGAAAAAATTCAGATCTTGGAGATATAATGAATCTACCAATGAATATGATGATGAATCTACCAATGAAGATGATGATGAATACACATTGGAGCAGGAATTGTTCTAAGCCATCCAACTTAGAGACTCCCAGGTAATATGAATATTAGATAGGGGGAGTCTATGCAATAGCTATGACAGACCAAAGAACCATCCTTCGAGCAGCTTGCAGAGTTTGAGAAGATAGATTCAAAGCACTCAGTTAGCAGAAGTACAGTTTGATAGATTAATCAATACTTCATGATAGTATAGTGATAAATGGGTTAGCATTATGGACAGTTGCGCAAGTAGAGTCTTGGACAGTATAGACAGAGATGGATTCGTAAGAACACTTAGCAGGTTTGGACATATATATGACAGTGGACGAGAGCATGGATTCATAGATTGTTTCAGAGAGTGATTTAGAGACAAAGGAACATTATCATAATGGATGATAATTACATAGGAAATGGCTCGAACAATGTTAATGGATTCCAAATTGACAAATATTTTTTGGACACATACAGTGCATACAACAGTTCACATTCAAAACAGATTAATGCTTAGAAACAACAATGACAAAACTCCCTACGAACTATCCAAAGGAAGCGCAGACAACAACCTCTACATCAAGGTAACTCAAGGTAGTATTTTATTAATTGAAGTTTACATTGATGATATTATTTTTCGAAGTATTGATGATAGGTTAAGCCAGAAATTTGCAAAGGATAGGAAGAATGATTTTAAAATGTCATTACTTGGAGAACTATCCTTCCTTCTCGGTCTTCAGATATGTCAAAGCAACCAAGGAATTTTTATTTCTCAAACTAAGTATATCAGAGAAATGATAAAGAGGTTCAGAATGGAAGATTGCAAACCATTTACCAATCCTATGCAAACCAGTTGCAAGTTGAGAAAAGATGATGATTCAAAGTCTACAGACCAGAGGCAATACATGTCAATGATTGGTAGTTTACTATATGTAACAGCATCCAGACCAGATGTAATGCAGGCAGTTGGACAGGTGGCACGATTTCTAGCAGCACTAAATGAATCACATGTATTAGCAGTGAAGAGTATTTTCAGATATCTCAAAGGAACAAAAGAGTTTGGATTATGGTATCCAAAAGGAAATGATCTATCACTTATTCCCTACACAGATGCAGATTGGGCAGGTTGCATTGATGATCGATGAAGCACCAGTGGAGCAACATTCTACTTGGGTGAGTGTTTAGTATCTTGGCTAAAAAAGAAATAATCATCAGTATCCTTATCTACAACTGAGTCAGAGTATATCGTAGCAGCAACATTTCATACACAAGTTCTATCGATGAAATAAACTTTGACAGATATACAGGTTGAGTATGATGAGCCCATTTCAATCTATTGTGATAATACAAGCGCCATCAGTATCTCAAAGAGCCCGGTGATGCACTCCAAGACGAAGCACATTCTAATCAAGTATCACTTTCTATGGGAACAAGTTGCAGAGAAGAACATCAGAGTTGAATATGTGGGCACAAAATAACAAGTGGCATACATCTTTACAAAACCGTTTCCACAAGAATCCTTTGAGTATCTTCGCCAGAGACTAGGAGTAATTTCTACTCCAAAATGAATGTTTTTGAATGCTTATATTATATGTCATAGATGTACATGAGGAAGCACCATAAATAGGACAATTTAGGTTGGGATATTAGTTTCAGGAAGATTTTTGTTAGGGGGAGCAGCCCCGGATGGAAAGATACATTTTTCATTGATGACAAAGGGGGAGAGATTTAATAGATGCAAAGGTAAATGCTTGGAGAGAGAGAATAGAGGCATGTTTTCAAGGGGAATTATTTTCACAAGGGAAGAATGAGTGATATGACTTTAGAGTGATACCCTTTGTCAAAGGAGGAGATATTATTCATATGAAGGGAGAGAGAGTAATCAGACGCTTATGAACACAAAGAAAAATCAAAGGCATGTAGACATGGGGAGCAGCCCTAAAGAGAGTTCAGTCAGGGGGAGAAGCCCCAAAGGGAGATACCCTTTTCCATTGATGTCAAAGGGGGAGAGATAGAAACATTGATCAGGAGTATAAGCATGAATGTTATTATGACTAAGTGTTGTCATAAATGTTGGTGTTACCATCAATTCCAAAGGGGGATATTGTTACACAGTTGGCTTAGGTTGATGGACGGTTGGTATGGATTGTTGGTTTTCATTGATTTCAACCATTTGAGAGTGATATTGTGGATTTATGTCAACCCTTGTAGAAATTTCGGTAGCGAATTCTGGTAGCGCAAAGGTTTGGGTAATGGACCCAAGGTTGTTTCATGTATAATGGTATAAGTTTTAATATATTTGAAACTGACACTATTTTGTATGGATAGCACATGTCATTCGATTTCCGGTAGTATGTGGAACGTCACATAACTCCTCACAGATAGAGATTTATGGCCATGAGAAGTTGGAGAACCCAGGTTTGGGTAATGGACCCAAGTTTGTTTGATGGATAATGGTATGAGTTTTGATATATTTGCAAAAAAAATTATTCTAGATGGATAGTACATGTCATGCTATTTCCAGTGGTATGTGGAACATCACATAACTCCTCATGGATAGAGATTTATGGCCATGTGAAGTTGGAAAACCCTCATGAGTCATCTAGAAGCCCCAAAAGGTCAAAGTAGTCAAAGTGGTTTAAGATATTTTAGAAGGTAAATAATAAAGTGAAGTGATGAGTGTACTATAATTCAAAGTGAATACAAAA
>ML778759.1:166106-188547 GCA_009831015.1 Picea engelmannii
AATAGTTATTTTTCTAGAATGATTCAGACCGTGAAATTGGGAGGCAATTGATGAAACATATCCAAGTAGTTGTGATACAAATTTCAGCTTGTGGGTCATTATATTTTTTGAGTTACACGCCGTGGAAAATAGGGTTTGTGGCTAGTCCTGAAACTAGTCTAAAACAGGTGTTTCGGGTAAAACCGTCATAACCTTTTCATAACAGATTCAAATTCAGTAAGACAAAATTTATTGGTTAGAGTACAGTTTGTTGTATTCAGTTTACAATTTTCAGATCCATACAACAAATATTTTGTGCGGGGCACGCTCTACAAGTTCACTCTCTAGAATAATCCAGAATTCAAAAAGGTATGTCATTTTTTCTATAAATCATTTTTTGAGAGGTTCCAAGTAGTGAAATATGGATGAATTACATAAAATACACTGAAGAACATTGTATATCATTTTCATATCTTTATTCATTATAGGTACAAAGTTATGATTATTGTAAGTTAGGGTTTTTGATAAAATGTTAATCTCTTGTTGTTAAAGTTAAGGAAGGTTTTCAAGTATGTGATGAAAATCATATTTGGATGATGAAATTCATGATGAATTTTGGTTGAGGTACATGTTGGGTACATGGTTGAGATAAGTAATTGATGAGTTGGCACATACATGAGGTGTATAGTTGATGATATTGGTACATCTTGATGAGTCATAGTTGATGAGTATTTGATACATGATTGGTACATACTTGGTACATGGTTGGAGGCACTTGTTAGTAGCATTGTTGACACATGGTTTATGGATGATGTAGAAAACTTGTATTGGTATATTATTAGAAGCACATATTGATCTTGGTGATGATTACGAGTTGTTGTGTTATGCTTGGTTGATGCACATCTTTGAGATTTGTCTTGGTGATTGATATTGGTGAGTAGAATTGATTTGGTTGATAAGATTGATGAGACAGGTTGTTGTGATAGATTGTTTAGACAGGTTGTTGTGACATGTTATTTGTACAGGTTTGGTGCATGGTTGATGCACTTGTTCATGGTATATGTTGAGGTACAGGTTGGTGCATGGTTGATGCACTTGTTTATGGTACAGGTTGATTACAGGTTGTTTGGTATAGCTTGATGCATGGTTGATGCACTTGTTCATGGTACAAGTTGAGGTACAGGTTGGTGCATGGTTGATGCACTTGTTCATGGTACAGGTTGAGGTACAGATTGGTGCATGGTTGATGCACTTTTTTATGGTACATGTTGATTACAAGTTGAGGTACAGGTTGGTGCATGGTTGATGCACTTGTTTATGGTATAGGTTGATTACAGGTTGTTTGGTACATAGGTTGATGCATGGTTGATGCACTTGTTTATGGTACAGGTTGATTACATGTTGATTGATATAGGTTGTCACAATGGTATATATCACAATGATAGTGTGACAGTGGTTCCATCATTCTACTTCTATGTCAGGGCGATTGGACGGGGAAACGATAGGTGGTTGTAGCCACCTTCCGGTTGTATTCGGAGAACATAGGGGGTCATAGACTCCTTCTAGTTGTAGCCAGAGAATTGGAGAGTTGGAGCTTCCCTCAGGTTGTAGCCTGAGAAATTAGTGTGTTGGAGACTCCTTCTAGTTGCAACTGAAAAACAAAGAAATTTTGTGCTTCCAATGAATGTAATTCTTAAAGACATATAAGAAAAAGTATTATGTGGTTTTCTCCCTCTTTCGGTTTCCATGTAAAAACACTAGTGTATTGTGTATGTGTATGATTGTTCATTTGTTCATTGTTTATTTACTCTTCAACTATTGGATGATAATGCTACATTGATATAACACTTGCATATTGTGGTTAAAAAGGATTGAATTTCTCTATTATTGATTCACCCCCCCCCCCCCTCTTAGTAATCCAACAATTGGTATCAGAGCAGGTTCCTTCAGGAAACAGTTTAACCACTGGAAGGAGATCATGGATTATTTTGAGAATGGAATACCATTGTTTAATGGTCAGAATGGTTTAAAGTATGAGATGTGGAGCATAAGGACGAAAGTAGCAATGGATTTCATCTAGGAAGGATTACCTAATCTGGTAAGAGAAAAGGTTGGTAAATGTTCATCAGCCAAAGAAATTTTGGATAAGTTACATGACATATATTCTTCACTCATCGCAGATTCAGAAAATTCCAAAGAAGATGCAGGTATAGATCAAGAACAAATATGTTCACCATGTCAAATAGATTCAGAAGATGAAGAGTCCATAATCAACAGAGGTATGTTGTTTTGTTTTAATTGTGACAAATGCAAACATATTGAAATAGAATTCCATGAAGAAAATGAGACAGAAAAAACAAATTGAAAAAGAATACAATTATGAGGCAAAATTGATTGGTGCTTTAGATGAACTAAGAAAAGAAAGAGAAGAAAACAAGTCACTCAAGAAATAATTGATGAAACAAAAGGAAAGTGTTCAATTTTTTTAAGAAGCCCAACAGGTCATTGCGAACTTAAGAACTTATCTTGAAGAAGCCAGAAAGATCGAAGAAAATCTTGAATATCAATAGTAGTATTTGGAAGCCAACATAGCAGCACAAAAGGAAGAAGTAGAAATGAGAGAGAAGATATTGACAGATCATCTTAAGGAAATAACTAACGATCTAAATCATCTTGAGGCAAAGTTTGGTCAGGAAGAGAAAGGAATTGAAGAATAAATAATCACATTAAAAATCCATCTTGAAGAAGCGAAAAGAACAGAAGAAGTCATGAAGTCTCAGATAATAAAGAAAGAAGAAGAGGTTGAGAAGCTTGAAGAAGAAGTTGTCACATTGAGAAATAAAATCGTCAAGTTCAAGAAGAACATTGAAGAGACAGAAACATCCACATCAATTATAGAGAATGAAGAGAAGCACTCTAGGTTGCTAGAAAAGAAGAATGAAGAAAATAGAAAGAGTTATGCATAAGTACTCAAAGAAATGAATCATGGTCAACCAGAATCTAAGAAAACTATTGAAGATACATTTTCAAGAAGACCATCCATGTTCAAGCCACAAAGAAGCTTAAATCATGATCATGATCAGTCAAGGCAGAAATTCAGAAGGACTACTCCACAAAGAAGATCATTCACTCCTAGGTATGCAAATTTATTTTATGTTCATTGTTTTTATTGTACTAATTTTGTACATAAGGTTGCAGATTGAAGGGATTATAAAAATGTTCAAGCAAGAAATGCCTATGTGGCCCCACATAACATTGAATGTTACAAATGTCATAACTATGGACACATAGCTAGTGATTGTAGAAGCATGATCGATACTTCCATGAAAGAGAACATTGATATCATATAAAAGTATGGATAAGAAAACACGAAGAAAAGGTGAACAAAGACCAGGTCCTAGAGATCACAAGATTGGCAATAAAACAAGATGATGAAAATTATACAGAGAAAAAGAAAGATGTCAGATACAATAAGGTTTAGAAAATAACTAAAATAAAAGAAGGACAGGTAAATAAGGAACATGTTCAAGATATTGTACTTTCAGGCATTGTAGTGAAATATGAATCCACGGACAGAAAGAAAGAAATCAGAGCTCAGAGAGATAATGAATCTACCAATGAAGATGATGATGAATCTACCAATGAAGATGATGATGAATACACATCAGAGCAAGAATTTTTCTGAGCCATCCAACTTAGAGACTCCCAGGTAATATGAATATTAGACAGGGGGAGTATATGTGATAGTTGTGACAAACCAAAGAACCATCCTTCGAGCAACTTGTAGAGTTTGAGAAGATAGATTCAGAGCAGTCAGTTAGCATAAGTATAGTTTGATAGATTAATCAAGACTTCATGATAGTATAGTGATAAATGGGTCAGCATTATGGACAGTTGTGCAAGTAGAGTCTTGGACAGTATGGACAAAGATGGATTCATAAGAACCCTTATCAAGTTTGGACAGATATATGACAGTGGATGAGAGCATGGATTCATAGATTGTTTCATAGAGTGATTTAGAGACAAAGGAACATTATCATAATGGATGATAATTACACAGGAAATGTTTCGAACAATGCTAATGGATTCCAAATTGACAAATATTTTTTGGACACATATAGTGCATACAACAATTCACATTCAAAACAGAGTAACGCTCAAAAATAAAAATGACAAAACTCCCTACGAACTATGGAAAGGAAGTGCAGACAACAACCTCTACATCAAGGTAACTCAAGGTAGTATTTTATTAATTGAAGTTTACATTGATGATATTGTTTTTAGAAGTATTGATGATAGGTTAAGCCAAAAATTTACAAAGGATAGGCAAAATGAATTTAAAATGTCATTACTTGGAGAACTATCCTTCCTTCTGGGTCTTCAGATATGTTAAACCAACTAAGGAATTTTTATTTCTCAAACTAAGTATATCAGAGAAATGCTAAAGAGGTTCGGAATGGAAGATTGCAAACCAGTTGCAAGTTGAGCAAAGATGATGATTCAAAGTCTATAGACCAGAGGCAATATAGGTCAATGATTGGTAGCTTACTATATGTGACAACATCCAGACCAGATGTAATGCATACAGTTGGACATGTGGCACGATTTCTAGCAGCACCAAAGAATCACATGTATTAGCAGTGAAGAGGATTTTTAGATATCTCAAAGAAATAGAAGAGTTTGGATTATGGTATCCAAAAGGAAAGTATCTATCACTTATTCCCTACACAGATGCAGATTGGGCAAGTTGCATTGATGACCGACAAATCACTACTGGAGAAATGTTCTACTTGGGTGAGTGTTTAGTATCTTGGCTAAGAAAGAAACAATCATCAGTATCCTTATCTACAGCTAAGGAAGAGTATATTGCAGCAGAAACATGTTGTACACAAGTTCTATGGATAAAATAAACTTTGACAGATATACAGGTTGAGTATGATGAGCCCATTCCAATCTATTGTGATAATACAAGCGCGATCAGTATCTCAAAGAGCCCGGTGATGCACTCCAAGACGAAGCACATTCCAATCAAGTATCACTTTCTATGGGAACAGGTTGCAGAGAAGAACATCAGAGTTGAATATGTGGGCACAAAATAACAAGTGGCATACATATTTACAAAACCGCTTCCATGAGAATCCTTTGAGTATCTTCGCCAACGACTAGGAGTAATTTCTACTCCAAAATGAACGATTTTGAATGATTATCTTATATGTCTTAGATGTACATGAGGAAGCACCATAAATAAGACAATTTAGGTTGGGAGATTAGTTTCAGGAAGAGTTTTGTTAGGGGGAGAAGCCTCGGATGGAAAGATACATTTTCCATTGATGACAAAAGGGGAGAGATTTATCAGATGCAAAGATAAATGCTTGGAGAGATAGCATAGAGGCATGTTTCCAAGGGGAGTGATTGTCAGAAGGGAAGAATGAGATATATGACTTTAGAGTGATACCCTTTATCAAAGGGGGGGATATTATTCATATGAAGGGAGAGACAGTAATCAGAGACTTATAAACACAAAGAAAAATCAAAGGCATGTAGACACGGGGAGCAACCCTAAGGAGAGTTCAGTCAGGGGGAGCAGCCCCAAAGGGAGATACCCTTTGCCATTGATGTTAAAGGGGGAGAGATAGAAACATTTATGAGGAGTATAAGCATGAATGTTATCATGACTAAGTGTTTCCATCAATTCCAAAGGGGGAGATTGTCACATGGTTGGCTTAGGTTGATGGAAAATTGGTATGGATTGTTGGTTGTCATTGATTTCAACCATTTGAGAGTGATATTGTAGATTTATGTCAACCCTTAGTGATTGATGTCAACCCTTGTAGAAATTTCAATAGCAAATTCTGGTAGCACAAAGGTTTGGGTAATGGACCCAAGGTTGTTTCATGTATAATGGTATAAGTTTTAATATATTTGAAGTTGAGACTATTATGTATGTATAGTACATGTCATTCCATTTCTGGTGTTATGTGGAACGTCACATAACTCCTCACAGTTAGAGATTTATGGCCATGAGAAGTTGGAGAACCTAGGTTTGGATAATGGATCCAAGTTTGTTTGATGGATAATGGTATGAGTTTTGATATATTTGCAGGCAAGAATATACTATATGGATATTACATGTCATGTTATCTCCAGTGGTATGTGTAACATCACATAACTCCTCACAGTTAGAGATTTATGGCCATGTGAAGTTGGAGAGCCCTCATGAGTCATCTAGAAGCCCCAAAAGGTCAATGTAGTCAAAGTGGTTTAAGATATTTTAGAAGGTAAATAATAAAGTGAAGTGATGAGTGTACTATAATTTAAAGTGAATACAAAATAACTTATTTAAATAATAAATTTAATGGAGAAATTACTAAGTTGACAAATGATTGGAAGTGAGTTAACCCTAAAATAAGGAAAGTGGGTTAAGATGGTTAAAAGGTAACCCCTTGAGGAAGCTACATGAAAGTATAAATAAGAGGCAAGACTCTCTCATTTTAATCACACTTGAGCATATTGAATATCTACAGGTGACTAAGGTAACCAAATGATATCTAAGTTGAATGTTTAAGGGAAGGTGAAGTAAAGAAGGTCGAAATTCAAGGGAGGATAAATTCTTTTGATGATGCTTTTTAAGGTATGCTATTTACAGGTCATCTCACCATTTTCACAGTAACGTTTTTTCTAAAATGATTCAGACCGTGAAATTGGGAGGCCATTGAGGAAACATATCCAAGTAGTTGTGATACAAATTTCAGCTTGTGGTTCATTCTATTTTTTGAGTTACATGTTGTGGAAAAGAGGGTTTGTGGCTAGTCCTGAAACTAGTCTAAAACAAGTGTTTTGGGTAAAAACGTCATAAATTTTTCATAACATATCCAAATTCAGTAAGAAAAAATTTATTGGTTAGAGTATAGTTTGTAGTATTCGGTGTACAAGTTTCATATCCATACAACAAATATTCCATCTGGGGCACACTCTACAAGTTCTCTCTCTAGAATAATCCAGAATTCAACAAGGTATGTCATTTTTGGTATAAATCCTTTTTTTAGAGGTTCCAAGTAGTGAAATATGAAGGAATTGCATAAACTACACTGAAGAACATTGTATACCATTTTCATATCTTTATTCATTACAGGTACAAAGTTATAATTATTGCAAGTTAGGGTTTTTGACTAATCCAAAATTAGTCATGTGAGACTAAAGTAAAGTTTGATAAAATGCTAATATCTTCTTGTTAAAGTTAAGGAAGGTTTCTAGGTATGTGATCATATACATTAGATCTATTACAGAGTTACAAATCATATTTGGTTGATGAAATTGATGAGGGATTTTGGTTGAGAAACATTTTGGGTACATGGTTGAGACGAGTAGTTGATGAGTTGGCACATACATGAGGTGTATAGTTGATGATGTTGGTACATCTTGATGAGTCATAGTTGATGAGTAGTTGATACATGATTGGTACATACTTGGTACATGGTTTGAGGCACTTGTTGGTAGTATTGTTGACACATGGTTTATGGATTATGTAGCATACTTGTATTGGTATATTATTAGAAGCACATATTGATCTTGGTGATGATTATGAGTTGTTGTGTATGCTTGGTTGATGCACATCTTTGAGAGTTTTCTTGGTGAGTAGATCTAATTTGGTTGATAATATTGATGAGATAGTTTGATGTGATAGATTGTTTGGACAGGTTGGTGTGACATGTTATTTGTACATGTTTGGTGTATGGTTGATACACCTGTTCATGGTACAGGTTGAGGTATAGGTTGGTGCATAGTTGATGCACTTGTTTATGTTACAGGCTGATTACAGGTTGTTTGGTATAGGTTGGTGCATGCTTGATGCACTTGTTCATGGTACAGGTTGAGGTATATATTGGTGCATGGTTGATGCACTTGTTCATGGTACAGGTTGGTGCATGGTTGATGCGCTTGTTTATGGTACAGGTTAATTATAGGTTAAGGTACAAGTTGGTGGATGGTTGATGCACTTGTTTATGGTACATCTTGATTACAGGTTGTTTGGTACAAGTTGATGCATGGTTGATGCATTTGTTTATAGTACAGGTTGATTGGTATAGGTTGTTACAGTGGTATATCTCACAGTGATAGTGTGACAGTGGTTCCATCATTCTACTTATACGTCAAGGCGATTGGACGGGGCAAAGACATGTGGTTGTAGCCACCTTCCGGTTGTAGTCGGAGAACATAGGGGGTCATAGCCTCCTTCTGGTTGTAGCCAGAGAATTGGGAAGTTGGAGCTTCCCTCGGGTTGTAGCCTAAAAAATTAGGGGGTTGGAGCCTCCTTCCAGTTGCAACTTGAAAACAAAGGAAGTTGGTGCTTCCAATGAATGTAATTCTTAAGGACATATAAGAAAAATCATTTTTTGGTTTTATCCCGCTTTGGGTTTCTACGTAAAAACATGGGTGTAATGTGTATTTGTATGATTGTTCATTTGTTCATTGTTTATTTACTCTGCAACTATTGGATGATAATACTCCATTGATATAACACTTGCATATTGTGGTTAAAAAGGATTGAATTTCTCTATTATTGATTCACCCCCCCTCTCAGTAATCCAACAACAAGTCTTTATCTTGACAACCACAGACTATTTTACAAAATGGGTTGAAGTTGTCCCGCTTAAACATTCGTAGGATGAGTAGGTGATTTCTTTCCTTGAAAATAATACTTTTCCAGATTTGGTCTTCCTTTGGAAATTATTACAGACAATAGTCCCAATTTTATTTATGCTAAGCTCACCCAATTTTTAGCTAAGTTGGGGGTTAAACATTTTCCCTCATCAGCTTATTACCCCCAAGGAAATGGGTAGGTCGAGTATACCAATAAGAATATGGTAAGAATTATCAAAAGGCTCATCGAAGATAAGCCTCGCCAATGGAACACTCTCTTCATTTATTCCCTTTGGGAAGATCGAACTACCACCAAGGTGAGCACTGGTTGCACTCCTTTCCAACTTGTTTATGGTCAAGAAGCCATTTTGCCTACTGAGCTAGAACTTTCCTCCTTAAGGTTAATGCTACATGTTGAAGAATTAAATTCTTCTGATGTTTCTCAAATAATGAATGCACTTTTGGCTTTAGAGGAGCAAAGGATGTTTGCCTTGGATAATATAAAGAGAAGACAATAGACTGTTAAAAAATATTGAAACAAGAGTGTCAAAGTTGTCAAGTTTAAAGTCAATGAGAAGGTATTGTTGTGGGATTCAGCTCACGCTAATAGAGGAAGGTATTCAAAGTTTCAAAAATTATGGTTGGATCCTTTTAAGATCACCTTTGTCCTAGGCACAAATTCTTACATTCTAAAGAACTTACAAGAACGATTGTTTTCCTACAGCACTAATGGTTCCCACTTAAAACATTACATGGAACCAACTTGAAAAGTTTAACGTTGTTTGGAATGTTTTTGTATTATAGTAGTTTTCATTTCTGCTTTTACATTAGTAGTTTTTCATTTCTGCTTTTATATTTCTGGTTTTCCATTTCTGCTATTTCATTTTTTGTTCTTTCATTTCTACTTATTTCAATTTTGTTGTTTCATTTATGCTATGACATTTCTTTCTTTTTGTTATTTTTTACTTCAATTCTTGTCAAAATAAAATGTTTGATCAATTTTTGCCACAACGACGCTTCTGCAAAGTATTGTTAATGAATAACAATCAAGATTACATAGTTGTCATGATGTTCCCCTTGAAGGCATCATTGAAATACTTATTTTCTTCCACTGTTGTTTTACGATATTGTTGGTTTTATCCCTCTTTTTCTTTCCTTTTCTTCATCCATTTCGAGATTCAAAAGAGCAAGTTCAGAAAAAATTTCTCCTTGAAGTCAAGAACGATTTTTAGTTGAATGAATATGTGTGCAGGGATAAAACCCCTCATAATTAACACTTTCCATGAGTTATTCCCAAATTCCCGATCATTTTTCCCTTAAATCCGATCACTTCCCCCTGTCGCATGATCATTTTGATTTATATCTTCATGATATGATGTTACTTGGTCTGCGAAATCAGACATTCTGAGTTCTTAATCTGTTGGAAACAGATTTCCCTGTGGAGTCGCCAGTTTGTTGACGATTAAAATCGTAATGATGAATTCCTCTGCAAATTATTGCTAAAAGCGTTATTATTTAACTACCTTAATAATATAATACTAGTAGGTGGGACCCCCTTGTAGACTAGAGGCGCAAGGATAGACATATTACACATGTTTTGCTTTTGTTTTTTTATGTTGCCTACACAGTCCTACATTTTTTACGATGCAGTCTTAATTTCATATTGGCATGATAATAAGTGGATAATGTGTTATTGTGGAACACTCTTGGTAATCACTCGCGACATTGAACAGGTTATATGGGTATGAGGGTGATTTTGTTACAACTGCTATGTTACAACTTTGTTACTAATTCTTATGTTGATTACCTGACCACATGTGTACAAAGGATATTCTAATGGTAGCATGATCAAAACAAAGAAAAAAACCTATGAAAAGATCCTAAAGTGTAACAAAGGGAAAGAAGTTATATGTTTGAGCTATAATAAAACACTACATGCAGGTTCAAATGGAAAAGTTAAGGGATATTAGTGTTAATCCTAACTATTATGTTATTTGTTGGTTAGTGGACTATGTGAATTTCATGAGATTTGAATGGAAGCACATATAGCATTTTTAATATGTATTATTGCATGGAGTTCTGGCAAGGGTTAACGTGTAAATTATATTGGGTGGTTTCACTATGCAATGGATATTGTCTCATATTTCACGATGGTTTGGCATTGAATAGGCATTGGTTATATAGTTTAATTGTTGGTGAATGTGATGCTTATTGGGTTGTCTCGTACTTTGAATTGAATGGGTCAGGTGATGGAAGCAACATGCATTTATTACATGTCACTCCATACTTTCCCTATCACCCTTACCCTAGCATTGTTCCATTGTTTCATTTTTCGCTCTGTTGGTTGTGAAGTTCTACATTTTCAGTCTCTTGAAAGAAAGAAGGCTCGTCCAACTCGCCATTTAAGCATTTTTCCACAGGTATGATTATTTTTCTCTCCATCCATGATGTATTCTCTGTTGTACGAACCAAATGATGGCCTAGTGATGCTTGGATTCTGTGTGTTCTTGAGAAATTCGGCTGTGTAGATGTGTTTTATGGATCTTTGTGATGACTGTAAAATGTTTAGGATTGCAAGAAAAGGAACGGGTATGTTAAGTTTCACATTGGTTGTTGGCTCGGTCAGTTTAGTATCATGATGGGTCTCTATCGAATAATAAGTGAATGGTGGTAAAATATGGCTCTGCGTTGATGATGGAGGGTTTTGGTCTGTGTATTACTGTCAGTTAACTCGTTCCCTCACAGTCATGGTGGTAATCATTACTCAATCGCAGAGGAATTGCCAATAGTTGTTGTGTTCTTTCTTAAAACCTCGAGTCGTGATTGTTAGCCCGTTCTTACTGTCTTTTCACTGAAGTATCCCAAGATCCAATCTTGGTTGGCCCTAACGTTAATACATGCCTGTATAGTTGTGGATTAATACAAGTTGTAGCTGAGTGTTCTGTCAAAAGTACGAGTGTGTCCTCACTGGTGTTGTTTTCAAGTTGTTCGGCTCTTGAGGATTAGAAAGGGATGTTATATCTCTGGGTTTTTTTTTTATAACTGCCATTGTTAAATTAACCCTCGCCTCTCCTCTGCAAGTTTTAAACGCATCGTGTGCACTGGGTTGTTTTACTCTGCATGTCTTTACTCTCCTCAGGTGTTAACCATTGGTTCCGTCCAGGACTTGAAGTAATAAGTAAGACTGTGTGGCTCATTGTTGTGTCTTTTTCAAAAGGTATTTGTTCATGTGGTTGATATAAGTCTCGGAAGACCTTCATCTCTTTGTGTTGTTGTTTAAGGATGAATGAACTTGTGTTGATTCCCTACATTTGATTTTGACAGAGATTGATTTAGACTCCATTGTCTTTGCTCACCTCGAGAACCTTCTGGGGTTGTCAAGTATTGAGTGTCAGTGAAATGGTTATGGAGGTATTTAAAACACATGCTCTCTCACAGAGTCTCTGCCTCGTCCTTGTATAGTAAATTTTTTGTAATAAGAATGAAATAGGCACTTGCATACAGTCGAGGGTTGTATTCATTTTCTTTATGGTTTCACTCACTGTGTTTTAACTAGAGTGGTCTTGATTGCAAATGGAAACACCTGTGTAGTTTTTCTAAGCCTGATTAGGGTTCTGGCAAGTTTAAAAAATGATGCATGTGTGTAGTTGGTTATGTTAGCCTCATATATTATATTGGAACATCACACAGACTACCAATTGTTTTAGGAGGAATTTATATCCACAGTGATAAGGCTCGGGTTTTGTGTTTTGGTTGATTGTTGTTTTTGTGATTGATATGATGAAGAGTTTGTATAATCAGGCATATTTTGAAGTCTGTTCACATTTGAAAAGAGACATGTGTATATTTTAATTGGTCCTGATTGTTGATTGGTAAACTGCGGATGTTGATTAGTATCGTGATGCATTATGGATTATTAGCGATAGATGTCGAGCATATTGTTGTGCATTTTTTTTATTATTAAAAAAAAAGGAAAAAAACACAAAGAAGGGATCAATGTTTTATTAATCAGGACTGTTGAATGGAAAAGTTTTTTTTATAAGTTATGATGGCACATACTGTTATGAATTAAGGAATTTTGGGAAATTTAATTATTGGAACAACAAGCAGTTTGTTATACAATTGAGAAACAGTGAATGTTGGTGCTTTTTGGATTGTTTTTAATACAAAGTTATGATTATTGATTATTGATTATTTAATTTGTTTTATGAACGGTATCCATTAAATCCCCTATCATTTCCTCACTTTTTCGCTCATTATGAATCCCCTCACAATCCCAGATTCACTTTGCACGCCCTGTTCTTAAAATTAAATAAAAACTTTGTATTACAGCAATTAAAAACTAACACAGAGATGGATCATCGTTGATATGATTTTGTTATTGTAACACAGTTGATTGTTTAATAATTGTTGAGCATTAATCATGTTATTACTCCCTTTCATTTTATCACTTTTCCGCTCAATACAACCCCCTCAGATATCCCCAAACCCTTATTCACCCCTTGCTCATTGACAACTATTAAATGAATTTTATGGATTGGATTGCATGGGTATGATGTGATTGTTGAGCCAAACTTTGTTTCATATTAAAGAGATGTCATGTATGGTTTGTTTAAGAATCTAGTTGATAATAAATGTTGCATACAGGATGAACTTCTTCAGGAGAGGAAGCCATGGCCGAAATAATAAGGGCAGAGGGAATTGGAACAGAGGGCCTAGAAGGCCAAGATTCTTGATACATTTTGATGCAGATCCACAAGAGTTAAACCAACTCTTCCAAGATGGATTTTTCAATTGGATTGGACAAGGGGTAGTCCAACCTAAGCCAAAAAGGCCTCCCCTCCAACCCTATCATGTCTCTGGTATCCCTGTTCCCCCTCATGTTTCATTGAAACCTGAAATCCCTGAGAATGATGGATGGTAGAAGATTGTTCACCCAACAATTTCCCAACATCGTGGTTTTCCCAATTTGTCTCTACCTACTCCTCCTCCACCGGTTAACCCGAATGTCCAAATTTCCCTTGCACACTCACCTATACAGTCCTCCCATGCAAGAAAAAGACTCAAAATTGAATCCCACCACACGCATGAAAAAGGAAAAGTTGTTGTTGCCTCCTCCTCTCTCTCAAGTGATTCAGCCAAATTTGTTTCATCCTGCATGCACTTGAGAGATGATTGTTCTATTGTCATCAGTGAGATCAAGACCAAAGGCTCCACACATCCTAAGGCTAATTCAGGAAGGTCAAACGGAAATAGCAACAACAAAGGGAAAATTGCCTCCCAAAGTGGAAAATTTGGTTTTTGAGGATATTTTATTATTGATTTGTTGAGAACAGTTGACTGCTGAAGCTTTTGGAAAGCATACTATTTTTGGATATTTTGGATATTATATGTTTGGATATGGTTTAAAATATCATTGATATTTAATTTTTAAATTATGAGAATGATTATGGGAGCCACAAGGAGGGATGTGTTTGATTGATTGACTAGTTATGTTTATTTTGTTAAGGAACTAAAGGGAGTCACAAGGGGTCCCACTTACTAGTTATTATTTATTAAAAGACCCTTATTATTATTATTATATTAATTCTTCCCCTAACTAAAAGTTAGTTGATTTTTAGCTAACTTAACTAAAAGAAGTAGTTGAACTACTTCAACTAATTTGGGATGCATAAAAGAAAAATGATGAGGAATAACAAGAGAATAATAGAAGGAGAAATCATACTAAGGTTTTCTCATGAGTTTTATTGAGATAGTTCAATTTTCATTCATTCTTCAATTCATTAAAATCCTAATTCTCTTTTATGACAGCGGGGTCCTATTGTAGACAACAAGATTCAAGTTGAATTACATCATTCAAACACTTGTTTTTAGAGGTGTTGATCTATCTTTGATATTCTGTGTAGACTTGTATGTTTATGAATTAAATTTCATGATTGATAAAGGATATTGTGCAGAGTTGAGTGGGAATCAATCTGTGGCAAGCTGATCCAGATTTTAAAGTTCAGTTTTTACTTTCTGTCAAAAGTCCTTTTGTATGGTTTTCATCAGGGACATCTAAGTTTGACTTTGGTCCAAACTCCCTCAGGGATTTTTGTAAAGAGAATGATTATTTTGATTTCTTGTAATGAAATAAGTGATTGTTATTCTATCTCATCTGTGTTAATATGTGACTTGGTATTTTTTCTTTTGTCTCCACATTTACTTTTGCATCTGTTATATTTAAAAAATCATACAAAAATGTTGAATTTTACAACAATCTTCTATTTTTAAAAATCAGCCTAAGCCCTTGTAACTAATACTTGTGGATTGGGAAACAAATTTTGAGGCTATAAACATAGGTTGATATTCCCGTCTATCTTGCCTTAGCTAAGAAAGATCTGAAAATGCTTGAGTAATATTATTTCATATATTTTCCTCAACACACAGGGGTAAATGTTTCCTCAAAGTCAATCCCTTCTACTTGTGCATATCATTTTTCACACTAATCTTGTTTTATTCCTTATAATTTGACCATCTTCATTAAATTTATTCTTAAAAATCCACTTGGTCCCTACCACATTTTTGTTTTTTAGTCTTGGGACAAGTTCTAAGGTTTGATTATTCTTTATTTGATCAAGCTCCTCATTCATGATTTTAATTCAATCTTCATATTTGCTAGTGTAAATGTGTTGAACCTACGCATAATAGATCTAGCTAAACAATAATACACACATTTTCAGAGAGAATTTGAGAAAGAATAAGAAGGAGAGAAAGAATATAAGAATTCTCATTAATTGTTATGAATAATGAATAATTTACACATGATATACTCTATATAACTCAATGAATGCGCACTGGAGGAGAACCAATGTGCCATAGTGGTGGTCTAGAGTGGTATGGACACACACCAGTAGTTACGAGAGTGAATTTCCACCTATTCTAGTCTCTCAGGCAGTTACGGGAGTGAACTTCCACCTAGTTGAGTTAACTAGTCAACTAGTCTTCAGTAAACTGACTGAACAGAGAGTAGTGAGGAGTTAAATCATGGGATCAAGGGTAATGCACCAGTCTGGTGATGATCCCAAGGCAAGTGTACATTAGCTGGTGATGATACCAATGTTGCATGGTGACAAAACTAATGCAGCATCTAAACTCAACTCAACTCAACTAGTCAAACTGAAGCGTCAATTGAGAGAGAATATTCTCCAGGTGGAATATTCTCCCCTAAAATATAGGAGACTAGATAATGANTAATTATGACTAATAAACAAGGAAAAACCTTAGGAAAAATAAATCCTAGGTGTGTGTGAAGTAACTCCAACACCCCCCCTGAACATCACTATGGTGAAAATAAAGAATGGGTCCCGGCAATGAGGCCATGTTAGGTACCCAAATACAAAAGATACATTGAAATAAAGTGAGGAAAGAGAGAAAACCTCATGGGAAAACCCACCCTCAAGGTACAATGTATGTAAAAAGAAGAACTACAGTTGTTAGGCAACTATGTCCTTCACTCCAAGACAACTTCACAGAGAATGGAACTTCTGCTCAGTGAAGGTCTTGGTGAAGATGTATGTTGTTTGTTCTGTTGAAGGACAGAATTGTAGGTCGATGATCCCCTCGTGTACTAATTCCCATATGTAGTGCATGTGGATCTTGATGTTCTTCGTCCACTGCCTCTAAACTAGATTTCTGCAGAACTTCAGAGTGCTCTGGTTGTCACACCAGATGACAATCGGCCGATGAAACTGAATGCCCAACTCAGTGAGAAAATTTTGTAGCCACATATCTTGAATTATTATGTTAACTACCCCTTTGTACTCTGCCTCGGCTGAAGATAGAGCAATTGCAGCTTGCTTCTTGCTCGACCAACAGATAGGCCTGGAACCAAGGCTGAGTGAGTAACTAGATGTGGACTTGTGATCAGTGTTATCACCAACCCAGTCAGAATCAGTAAACCCGATGAAATCTAATGTAGATTTTGTTGCATAATAAATCCCAAAGGTGATGGTGCCTTGTATGTATCGAAGGGTACGCTTTGCAACCTTCCAATGTAGCTCATGCAACTCCTGCATGAACCTGGAAATTGCTCCAACTGCATATGAGAGGTCTAGTCTGGAGTGTGTGAGATACAAAAAGATCCCTACTAGTTGTTTGTACAATGTGTTTTCAACCAGTGGAGTCTCCCTGCTGTCCTCAAGTTTGACTCCTGATAAGAAAGGAGTCGGAGAAGACTTACAGTTTGTCATGTGAAATCTCTCAAGGAGATCTCATGCATACTTGGCCTAAGACAATTTGATTCCTGATGCATCCTGACTGATCTCGAGTCCACGGAAGAATTGTAGCAAACCCATGTCCATCATCAAAAACTTGTCATGGAGAATCCTCTTGACTACAACAATCATTGAATTCAAGCAACCAGTGATCAGAAAATCATCAACATACAGAACTAAAAGTAGAAGTGAATCAATCATCCTAAGCATGTATACATTCAGGTCTGATTTACAACGTACAAATTTCTATGACAGTAGGTAGGATTCCATATTGGAATACCATGCCCTCAGAGCCTGCTTGAGGCCATAAAGAGACTTCTTCAATTGACAGACCAAAGATGAGTCTTGCACAAATCCATAGGGTTACTCCATATAGATCTCCTCGGAGATATCACCATGAAGAAATGCATTCTTCACGTCCATCTAATGGACTTCCCATCCTTTGGTTTCCGTAATGGCAAGTGTCAACCGTATGGAATCCATCTTCGTTGCTGGAGTGAAGGTCTCATCATAGTCAATACCATGCACCTGTTGAAATCCTTTGGCAACAAGCATGGCTTTGTATCTGCTAATTTGTCGATCCGCTATGCTCTTGGTCCTGTAGACCCATCTACATCTGACAAGTTTCCTCCCATAAGGAAGGGGAACCATATCCCAAGTCTGGTTCTCGAGGAGGGAGTTGTACTCCTCCTGCATGGTGGATTCCCAAAAGGGATTTCTAGCAGCCTCGCCATAAGACTATGGATTGGAAGACTGAACCAATAAAAGATGCTTGGAGGGAAATGGTTCAGTGGAAGTGAGTGCAACATGAGGCTCCTCGAAATCAGATCGAGTCCTCCTAGTATCAGTTGGATCACCAACGAGATCCCTTGCATCCTGAAGAGTAGTTTGTGCCCACTTGGGCCTCTGCTCTAGCTCTACAACTGCATATGGATGCTCTGACTCTACATATGATTGTATTGACTCTCAATCCGAATCATCTGATTCCTCTGAATTAGAACTCTCGTTTGAAGAAGAGTCGACATGTGCATTCTCATCATCTCGAACAGGTGGAAGAATGAAGGTGTTTGCATGCAGTTGCTGAGGTACATGCGAGACACTTTCCTCAAATTATACACTACGCTCAATGATGAGACGGTCTGGGGAAAGTTCAATAAGTCTATATCCCTTCACATCGTCGGGGTAGCCAACAAAAATTCACTCAGTGCTATGTGGATCAAGTGCCTTCCTCTTTTCAGAGGGAATCCTAGCCCATGCACGTGAACCAAAAATGTGAAAGTGGGTCACTTCCGGTTTGAGGCCGCTCTAAGCCTCGTAGGGGGTCTTATCCTTGACAGATCTATGCGGAGATCTGTTTTGGATTTATGTTGCACAATTAAGTGCTTCAACCCATAGTCTCTATGGTAGTGACTTTGCATACAGCATGCAAGATGCCATCTCCTTTAGAGATCTATTTTTCTTCTCAGCAACTCCATTTTGTTGCAGAGTATAGGGAACAGTGTGATGCAACCGAATCCCTGCCTCATGGAAAAGATTATGGATCTCATGATTTACATACTCTCCCCCGTTATCAGTTCGGAGGAATTTGATCTTATTTCTTGACTGTGTCTCAACCAGGGCTTTGAAATCTTTGAGGTGTTGAAACACCTTGGATTTTTTCCTGAGAAAGTAGATCCATGTAAAACATGAGAAATTGTCAACAAAAATGAGAACAAACCTCGCTTTGTTGATTGATGGATGCTGAAAAGGACCCATGAGGTCATTGTGGATCAGATCTAAAGGTGCAGAGGCTCTCGAAGACTTTTCTTTGTCGAATTTATCTTGAGGGTGTTTTCCGAGAACACATCCCTCACATACTCCCTTGGAGAAATGGATGATTGGTAGACCATTGATCGAAAAAGATATTTTAAAGACTATGGTTTAGTTTTTAAAACATGAGTTCATTAACCATTCAGGAATTTGAAGAAAGAGGAAGAAAGCATATCATCCATAAGAATTTATACAGATATGGAAATGAACATAAATAATCAACAAACCATAACAACAAAATTGTTAACGGAGTTCGGCAATATCGCCTACATCTCTGGGCCTTTGTCTCAGTGGGTGACGCTTTCTTATTTCTCTTCAAAGCTTCAAAAGTACACCATAAAAATGTCAAATGGATTACAAACTGATCTTGTTGTTTTCTTCTATATCTCAAGAACCGAACACAACTAAAGTCACTTAAAACAGGTGAACAAAGCTCTCGGAAATGGCCCGCAAAGTTGCTCTCCTCAATAGCTTCCCTGCATAAAAATGGATTTAACTGACAAATTCCTTAGCATTTCTCCTTCTCCTGAACCTGTCTAAGGTTTCCAAGAACCTCTGGTTTATATAGGTTTGAATTTGGCAACAACCTCCCAACTTCCCCTCAAGATCTGGCCTCAAAAATGGCTCCAGATCCTCCAGAAATGACCAAAATCTCCCAAAATCACGCTAAAATCTCAATAAAAATTATAATATAAATTTAAAAAAAAAAAAAATGCGCATATGGCGTGCCAGCCCCCTTTACCCAGGCCCCTGGTCATATGGTGTTGTCATGTGGCCTCGGGTTGGGCGCTAATTGTTGAGCCCTGGTCTTTAGTTGTTGCATTGGTTGTATGGATGGCCACGTGACCTGTGGCTAGGCCTCTACGCACCCTACCTCCCAGTGCTAACCCCTGATCCATAGCCCCCGGTTAGTCAAGATATCCTCTGTTGACCGGGGCTTATCCCCAAACTTTCAGCCAACTCACCACAAAACCAACGTTTTCTTCAAAAGGGTTAAGTCACATGGCTAGCCCGGTTGGTCCATCGGTGGTTGAGAAAACTTAGGCTTGCTCAAAGGTCGCAGGGTTGATTCCCCCAGAGTCGAAACAAACCTTTTTACCCAGCCCACCTTGGGAAAATATGGGGTGCCACATGGCACTCTGTGATTGGGCCATGTGTCACCCTGGGATTGGCTCATACGATTGATGCAACAACCGAGTCACCTACCCAATCGCCTGCCATGTCATCCATCGTACAGCCCAGTCATCTGCCATGTCATCCTGTCGTGCTGCCACGTGTTAGTCTATACTGCCACATCATCCACCATACAGTCCAGTCACCTGCCACATGTCACTTCCACATCATCCTATCGTACACCCAGTTGTCGTCCGTATAACCACGTTTCCACCTGTCATTGGGTCACATCACTGTATAGACTACCATGTGTCATCCGTACAATGACATGTGTCAAATCCGTACAGTGCCAACTCAACCCAAAAGTGATGAATTTGAGTGACATTTGTCACCTCCTGGTGATGCCATGTCATTATGATGATGTCATCCTGACACATGCTGACATCACCTGTCGTTCCTGCTGACATCAACATTGAATTTGACCTAGTAGACTTCTTTCATGTTTGGGATTTCAGTCAAAACGCGATAACTTTCACATACGGTGTCCGTTTGAGGAAAAAATTATATGGTCAGAATCAACACGACGAGATGGACGCAATGGCACTAGTTTCATCTGATTAAAATAACTTTGATTTTTAGGCCTTCCTGGACCCATTTTGGTTCCTGGATCCATTTTGGATCACCCCTCCCCACTAAGACCTTTTGGTCTTCCAAAAGGATATTAACCAATCATCAAGTGTGGGATAGGCCACCCCACATGTTCTTTATCTTTAAACGTTGACATGTTCACTTGTCTCATCAAGATCAATAGAAAAAAAATCATGACAACTAACAACGTATTGTTAGCCACTTATACTTTGTCACATCTTACTGAAGCCTCTACCATCCATGTTGAAAACATTAGCAATGATAACATTAGAAATATGACTGCAAATGAGATAATATGTTTGTAGTACTTGCACGACATTAGCTTATCTTGAAGCAAATTATGATTGAACTTCCACTCTACAATCATCTCATGTTCATGCTTAAGATCAATTGCTTGATTTGGCACAATTATAAGTGTTTTTCTTGCATGATCTACCTTCCTTAATTGTTCCATTGTGATCCATCAGGATTTTTCAATGACTTATGGTTGAGTTTAAATTTTGCATGCATTAATTAACCATTTGAGAAACTTAGTGAAATAATGAGGAAAGAAGAAGAATTATGACAGCCATATACACATATGCAGATCTGAAATGAAATAATAGACAGCAAACCATAACATGCAGATTGATAACGGAGTTCGGCACAACTTTGCCTACGTCTCTGGGCCTTTTTCTCTGTGGGGGAGGCTTCTTTATTTCTGTTCAAATGCTCAAAAGTACATCATTGCAATGCCAAATGGCTACAAGAATTATCTGGTCATGTTCTTCCAGATCTCTAGAACCATGCAAAGAAAACAGCACGCAAAACGGACGTCTGGAGCTCCCAGAAATGGTCCGACAGCGTCTCCTCCTCAAAAGCTTCTCTGCCTCAAAATGTCTTTGGCTTGGCTTCCCTTCAGCAAAAATCTGCTCTGAATGCCCTCAAAGATGTCCCTATGGCCTCAAACAGGCCTTGTTTATATAGCTTGGAAGTTGGTTTCTCATCTCTAACTTCCTCCAAGAAGTTAGGCTCCAAAACTACCCAATAACTCCCAAAAACCATTAACAATAGGCTTAATTACAATTAAAAATCCAAAAATTAGTTTAAAAACCCACTTTATAGTTATAATATGGGCGCAGCCCCCTTCAATGGTGCGCGCCCCTTTAATCCTGGTCATATGGGGGTTTACACGACCACGGGCTGGGGCTTAGCCCCCAGCCCTCTCCTTTATGCGCCATAATACCATACAGTATATTTAATATTGTGGGTTTTATAACATAAGAAATAATGTGGCGCATTGGTAAAGAACCATTTCTTAAGTTGTTGGGCTTGGTGGTGGTCGTGGGATCAAATCCCATGGACCCCAAAATAATTTTTTGAAACATGCCACTTCAACTGGTGATTGGGTGCCACGTGGTTGTCCATGACTGGGCCACGTGGCATCTCCCCATTTGACGGATTAATGCCACTTGTCAGCTATTGACTGGTCCAGTTGCCTGCCACATGTCTACCTTGTCAGTGAACCTGCCAATCACCATCAGCCAGAGAGTGCCACATCATCTCCTGCACAGTCATCATGCTGATGTCATCAGCATTGACTTTTTGACCAGTTGACCTTTGACTTTTTACCTGTTTGGGCTTCCGATCAGAACGCGATAACTTTCGCATACGGAGCCCGTTTGAAAAAGTAAATATACCGCCAGAATCAGGAAGATGAGATGGACGCAATGGCGTTGGTTTCGTCGGATTCTGAGCACTTTCATTTTTGAGCATTTTTCAAGCCCTGTCAGGCTTCTGGATCCGATTTCAGATCACACCTCCCCACAATAAGACCTTTTGGTCCCCAAAAGGTTACTGACCAGTCAACAAGCTCGAGATAGGCCACCCGGCTTGCTCTCTATCTCTAAACTCTGTCCTGTGCACCTGTCTCATCAAGATCAACTGTAACACAATCATGACAACTGACAGTATATTGTTAGCCATTTGAACCCTGTTACATCTTACTGAAGCCACTA
>ML778759.1:206866-227450 GCA_009831015.1 Picea engelmannii
TATAGGACTCCAATCCTCTTTTTTCAAGCACCAAGTCATTGTTTCAGGATTCAACCTGTAGAGGAATTCAATCCTCCCTTGATCCTCCCTTCCACTCTCACTTCATGTGAATGTTTCACATTCTTCCTTGGACTATGTCTATGTTTTGATCTTCTAAATTAGATCACAGAGACATCTTCCTTCCACCATATTTTTTGGTTTATATAGCCTTTCAATTGGTATAAAATTTGAACCAGTGTGTAGTTTAATAATGTATCATTGCACCTCTTCATTTATTTAATAATAATGTTGTTTTAATAACTTTATTCCTTTATTATTATCATTTTTAAGTAATCGAGTGACCTAGATTTTTTCTTCAACATCTTTGTAAATTAAGAATCATGTTCTTTGTTCTTAATTTGCACTAGTAAGCCAAGCACTTTTTCTTGGAGTATTTTCCTTTCAATGGTTATTACATTTCGAGTCTTTTTAAGTGTATTTATTGTATTGAAATAGACATGTGCTAAGTTATTCACTGCATAGGATCGATGTTCGTGACCAATGGATTATTAATATGTATGGAATTACCACTTACCACTCGTGGTATCCCTTTTAGTGGCACAGGTGATCATAATGGTTTTAGAAACCTGCTATCAAGGTATCCATGTTTCACAAGATGCTACCATGTGTCTACCATGGTAATTTATAGACCACCTACATAGATTCCAACCTTCTCATTAACCTCTTCTCCCTTTGGTGATGCGCGCTACATTTCCAACGTAGATCTATCGTCTCGATGAACATTTAGATCTGAAACTCCCACAATCTTTATTCCACCTCGATCTGATAGTTGGGTTTTAATCAGGTGTTGATTGGATGATCCTCGCTTTCCTATGGGCTTCAGATACATCCACGGTTTGGATTTAATCAATTGTTAAGTGGACGGTCCTCATTTATTTCAAACATGGACTTTTTACTTAGAATTATTTTGTGTGGAGGGTTTGCAAACTCACATGTATTCTCGAGTGTCATCAAAATGTACACCCACTTCCACTACCTCCATATATAAACCTATAATTAGAAATTTTTAACTGATTCTTCTCGATTTCACGGACTTGCGGACTCGCGCACTCACATGTATTCTTGGGTGTCATCAAAATGCAAGCCTAACTTTTGCTACCTCCATAGTGAACCTATGCTTAGAAAATTTTAAGTGATTCTTCTCGGGTTCGCAGACTTGCGGACTCACATGTCTTCTCGGGTGTCATCAAAATGTACACCTATCTTGATCCAAGTGGATATTGGCGGCCACCCACCTATTCCAACTAGCTCCTCTTTATAGTTTTTAGTTTAGAACGTTCTTTTGTACTTCTTTGTAATTGAGGGTTCTATACTTCCAGAGTTGTCTAAAACCCTACACATCTTCTAGGTGGATATTGGTGGCCTCCCACCTAATCCAACTGGCTTATTTTGTATGATTTCATGTCCGTACATCTCTCTGTACTTCCAGGGTCGTTTTGGGGCCCTAAACAGTGTTTTTTTTTCTTGTCACAGTCAAATTGTAGATGGAGTTAGATTTTGATGGTGTAATGTGTATTTATCAAAATTACCTTTCCAACGGGCTATCACGTACCTAAAAAAGAGGTCTTATGCAAAAGTTATGACCCCGATAATTTGAGGTACCAACTTACCCATAGGGGCCCACATAAATTTTGGTGTTTCATCTCCTAGGGTTAGGTTTTTGGATGTCTAGGGTTTTTTCATTCATGAGTAATGTTAAAAAGGCATCTGGAGCCTCATTGTAATCATTATTCTCAGATGTATGTGCATAGCATCCACATCTCTTCTCAGAGATAGCTACCACCATTTGAGCAAGTGTTTTAGTTCTGTAGTTTTACAGTTTCATCTTATTTCATTTATTCAATAGAAGATATTCTTCACTAGATATATGTGTTGTTATTCATATCTCTTTGTTTATTATAGTCAGTATGTTAATCAGTTCATTTTGATCCTAAATTTGGATCAGTGGTATCACAGTGGTCTGTTATTCATTTATTTTTCTTCGTGCATGTCCCCGACAAGATCTAAGTACAAGAAGTTGGGACTCGAACCAATCAATCCAGTGCAATATCGGTTGCGTTGAGCCCGAAAACAACCCATGGGGAATAGAAATAAATATGATAGAGTAAGAGATCCTTTAAAAAAAATTCTCTAGGAATCCCTTATGTGGAAAAGAAATGAAATGATGGACAACTTTGCGTAGATCCTTCGGTGGTTTCCCACAGGAGAAGCATCTTCATCAAGCAGCCATGCAAGCCCCTTCAAGGTACAGGTAAATTTTTATATTCCATTATTTGAAGGACTAATAGATGTGGATGTTGTAGATAAATGGTTGAATCTGCTCGAAGGGTATTTTTCGGTCCACAATTTTTCTGATAGGGAAAATATTACTTTTTCACTCCTCAAGGTCGTCCCCCATGTTAAGGACTGGTGGGATACTTACTCTGAGCAAAGGGCCATAGAGGAATCTGAAATATTTGTGGTTTCCCCTACATGGGATTCCTTTCGGGATGCCATTAAAGAATATTACTACCTTGTTGGAAGCTACGAGGACCTGGTAACACCATATGGACCACCCTACGTCAAGAAAGAGACCAGACAATACCAAATTTCACCAATATTTTTCATACCATGCGCACCAAATTGGGTATCAAAGACTCTGAGTGACATCTGGTGTTCAAATACCGCGGATGTTTTCATAGATACACTCAAACATAAATGGATTTTCTATACATTGCCTCATTTGGTATGGCTTATAGATATGTTGTCAAGATCAAGCAGAAATTTAAGAAGAAGAGGCGAGAGTTTGGATATGCAAAGTCCTCACAACCGAAGTAGGGAAAAGGTGGCCCCAAACCACATAGAAAGGGACAAAGCAAATATGGCCACTCTCAGGACAACCAGTCCAAGACGCAACACAAGGGAAATGAGAAGATGAAGAAGGAAATGGGAAAATGGTGTGAATACCATAAAATCCCTTGGCACAACACTGAAGAATGTCGCTCCAAGCAGTCACTCATGGTTGAGTTGAAGGATTTTGAGTCAGAGGCTGATTCTGACTCTGAATAAAATCCAGAAGGAAGGAAGCAGATTATTGATGTTGAACCTAGTGCCACTGTAGCTACCCCCAAATTCCAGCCAAGCGAAGCAGAAGAACCAGAGGAAGGGGAACACCTATTTCACTCACAGATGTGGGTAAAGGGGGATCCTCTTCGTTTCATTATCAATAGTGGCAGTCAGAAGAACATGATCTCAACAAAGGTTGTCAAGCGGCTAGAATTTCCAATGACACCGCACCTGCATCCCTACACCTTCGGTTGCCTTCGCCAAGGAAGATATCTATGTGTTAGCCAACAATGTCTTCTGCCCTACGACATCAAGCCTTTCAAAGATGAGGTATTATGTGATATTGATCCCCTTGAAGTTTGTGATGTTATTTTAGGAAAAACATATTTTTGGAAGCGTCATGTTGTGTATGTGTCTAGACCCCGCAATGTTATTATTACTTTGGGTAGACAATTTTACAGGATACCAGAGGTAGCACCGCCTACCACTATTTCTTTAATCTTTGATAAGAAATGCAGTAAGGTCATTTCACAGACCGGGAAGTTTGTATTCTTTGTGATCCGTGCTCACAGTAAGCAAAAGGTCACCACCACATATGTGGCCTCTACACAAAGCCTCTCTTTGCAGCAGAAGTAAGTGGATGGGATTGTGGAAGAGTACAGAGACATATTCTCCTTACCCACTGGGGTACCGACGCACTGCCAAGTCAAGCGTCCAATTAATCTAACCCCCAATGAAACTCTACCTAATGGACCAGTATATCACTGCTCATTGATGAAAAATGAAAAAATCAAGCGTCGGATCCAAGACCTTCTTTAAAAGGGGCACATTAGACCCATCTCCTCCCCTTGCGGAAGCTTGATTATAATGGTACAGAAGAAGGAAGTGAACTAGCGACTTTTCATTGATTACAGATCATTAAAAAAAATCACAGTCAGGAACCGGTACCCAATTCCTGGGATTGATGACCTTCTTGACCAACTCAAGGGGGGAAATTTCTTCAGCAATATTGACCTAAAGTCTGACTACCACTAGGTTCCCATCGAACCAACTGATGTATGGTAGACAGCTTTCAAATCTAAATAATGTCTCTTTGAATGGTTGGTCATGCCCTTTGGCTTAACAAATGAACCATCCACTTTCATGAGGTTGATGGATGATGTATTGATACCCTTCACCAACTCTTTTAAGCTGGTATATTTGGATGACATCCTCATCTTCAGCAGAACTTGGGAGGAGCACATGTGGCATATTCATCAGGTTTTGAGAACTCTGCAGAAACACAAGCTATATGCCAACTTGGAAAAATGTTCCTTTGGCATGAACAGGGTCCAATACTTTGGCTACATTGTTTATGAGCATGGGGTACATGTTGATCCCGCTAAGATCCAAGTCATCCGTGACTAGCCAGCCCCGACCACACTAACCGAGCTTCGGAGCTTCTTGGGACTGGCCAACTTCTACCGACAGTTCGTGTTTGGATTCTCCCATATTGCATGGGCCCTCAACCACGTGACCAAGGGAGGTGGCAGGGAAACGTTCGTGTGGGGGAAGGAACAACAATGAGCATTTTATTATCTGAAGCATCGCTTGTGATCAACTCCAGTACTCTCCTTGCCCAATCTGCAACAATCGTTCAATATTGAGACTAATGCATCTGACTATGTTGTAGGTGCAATTCTCACTCAACATAATCATTCAGTGGCATACCATAGTGAGACACTCTCAGATACGGTCCGGAAATACCCCACCTATGACAAGGAAATGTATTCCATTGTACAAGAATGTAGTCAATGGAAACATTACATTCTGGGAAAGGAGATGACCATCCACACTGATCACAAGCCTTTTTAATTCATACAGACACATGGGAAGTTGCAGAACAACTTCCATCAGAAGTGGTCCACCTACCTGCAGTAGTTCCATCTAAACATCAAGTATAAGACAGGGAGCACAAATCGTGTCGTTGACTACCTTAGTCAACCTCCCATGTTTGCACTCACCTCTATGCTCAATTCCTGTTGACATGAGACATCTGAGTGGCCCCAACTTTATCAGCAAGATCTGGACTTCGCCACCACCTATGAGCTCTTGGGTACATGTGTGAGTGTCACCGATTTTCACATTCAGGACAGATTCTTATGCCATATGGGCCATCTTTGTGTTCCTTCAAGCGAGCGTGCAAAGCTGATTTCGAAATCTCGCTATAGTCGAATGGTAGGAAATTTTGGCGTGGATAAAACTGTGGTCGTTCTCCATAAACATGTTTATTAGCCAAAAATTTGACATGACGTCATCAACTATTATCAGATATTGCATTGTATGTGTCATTTCTAATCCATCCATCAAGAAGCAAGGCTTGCATACCCCTCTTCCTACCCATGATAAGCCTTGGGAATCCATCTCGATGGATTACATGTCTGGCCTTCCATCCACTAAGCAAGGAAATGATTGTGTATTTGTGGTCATTGATCAGTTTTAGAAGATGTCCATCCTCACAGTCTGCAAGAAGAACATCATAGTGGAAGATACTACCAAGATCTTTTTCGAACGAGTGTGGGTCCATTTTAAGATACCACAAACCATCATCTCTGACTGGGACAACAGGTTCCTCGACACATTTTGGTCAAGTCTTTGGTTATTGTTGGACACCAAGTTCACTAAATCCATTGCTTTCCACTCCCAAACAGAGGTCGTCAATCGGATGATTGTGCACATCCTGCACATGTACAATTCTAAGCATCCACATACATGGGATGAGAGTCTCCCCTATGTTCAACACAGTTATAATAAGGCTCTCCATAGCTCCATCAGCCATAGCCCATTGCAGGTGGGACTGGGATTCCAACCCTTGGGTCACATTGATGTTTCACTACCTCTTACAACCACACAGACAGACTCTTCCCATGTTCAGTCTTAGACTGACAAATCCACCGGATTCATTGAGCGGATTCAACACATCCACCAACAGTTCTATGAGATTTTGCAGAAAGCCAATGCTAAGTACAAGAAACACCATGATCAACACAGGGTATCGCACCAGTTTCAGGTTAGAGACAAGGTTTGGTTACATTTGCAGAAGGAGTGTCTTATAGGGCCCCATCTGAAGCTTCGCCCACTTTGCTATGGGCCTTACACCATCACCAAGGTTGTGGGTAGAAATGCTTTTGAGCTCAACACTCCACCCTTCCTTAGCTTGCACCCAGTTTTCAATGTGGACCTCTTTCGGCCATATTTTCCACCATTATTGGACACTTCATAGATCACAGAACAACTGACACCAATAGAGCTCAACCATGACTACATGGAACAGGAATCCATTGATTAGATAGTGGACACACAAGTCAAGGGCACTCATCGGAAAATGATCCAGCTTTATCGGGTTGTCAAGGTAGGGCAGCTCCTCCACCAAGTAAAGTGGCTCACCCAGGGCCAAATTCAGTAGAAGTTTCCTCACCTGATGGGGGAACTCAATGCAATGGAGACCATTGCTTCCTAAGGGAAGAGGACTGATCCAGGTGGATATTGGTGGCCACCCACCTATTCCAACTGGCTCCTCTTGACAGTTTTTAGTTCAGCATGTTCTTAAGTACTTATTTGTAATTGAGGGTTCTACACTTTCGGGGTTGTCTGAAGCCCTACACATATTCTAGGTGGATACCGGTGGCCTCCCACCTAATCCAACTAGCTTATTTTGTATGTTTTAATGTCAACGCATCTTTTTGTACTTTGAGGTCCATTTTGGGGCCCTAAATAGTTTTTTTTTGGCTCACCACAATCAAACAATAGACAGAGTCAAAGTTTCATGATGTAATGTGTAGTTCTCGAAAATACTTTTCCAACGAGTTATCACACCCCTAAAACGGAGGTCGTATGCAAAAGTTGCAAACTCGGGAAGTTGAGGTACCAACTTACCCATAAGGGCCCACATAAATTTTGGTGTTTCATCTCCTAGGGTTAGGTTTTTGGATGTCTAGGGTTTTGGCATTCATGAGTAATGTTAAAAAGGCCTTTGGAGCCTCATTGTAATCATTTTTCTCAGACGAATGTGTGTAGCAGCAACATCTCTTCTCCGAGATAGCTACCACCATTCGAGCAAATGTTTTCGTTATACAGTTTTACAGTTTCATCCTATTTCATTTATTCAATAGAATATATTATTCACTGGATATATGTGTTGTTCTTCATATCTCTGTGTTTATTGTAGTCAATCTGTTAATCAGTTTGTTCCACTCCTAAATCCGGATCATATCTTCTGTTACATCCATAATGAACCTATACTTAGAAAATTTTAAGTGATTCTTTATATGATTTTGACTGATAGAATATGACACTTATCCATATTTTGGGGTGTGTTGCGGACTTGTGGAAAAATATCTGAGCCGTCAGATCGTGGTTTATTTTGATCCAATGATCATCGATCAATCAACCTCACTCTTCTTTGTTCACTATCGATTCCTCCATTTGATCGTGTTATTATTTTGATCCAATGATCAACATTGTTCTTCATTCTTTACTGTCGATTCCTACAACTTTCACACTTATAATGATCAGAGCATTGATCATTATAATAAATGGAGAATAGAGTCTCGGGTAGATTTGGAACATGTTCATTTTGATCTTTGTTCATATATAATTACTGTATTTTATTTGAGCACCAAATTTTGATCTTCTTCTTTTTTCATTTCTATGGGACAGCTTCAGCCTTGTATATCTCATAATCAAAACCATCTTCTCACTCTTCTCATTGCTCCATCCGCTTCATCAGAGTTAATGCTCTTGCAAAGCTCTCTTGCAACTGGTATAGCAATGTACTTTAACAAATGTATAGTCTAAATGGACTTGTCCGGATGATAAACTCATATGAACCCTTACTGACATCAATGACAACATAACACCATGTCCAGCATAGACTTCCCTCCACACAAATGGAACCTCTGTGCAACTACACTTCCACACAAATATTGTGTAAATAAATTCACATAGCTCGTCTTTCGTACTCTCCATATCTCTGACCCTCACACTCCCGCACACATTTACATTTCCCACACAACTACCCTCTAAAGGGATTAATCTCTCCATCCATGATATATACTTAGTGGAATTTTCATCCATATCTTATGCTTTGCATAATGCTCGAGGGTCATTTATGATCTAATAATAGTTTTTTATTCGTGACGTAAATGGCGATGATTCAGGTTTAATGTGGATTAATTATCCCATTTTCCCATGAACCACTTGCTTTTTAAAATAACTTCCATTTATGGTTTCAAATTTTTCGAAGGAAATTTGTATGTGTTGAAGAGATGTTTTAGTAAATGTTATCCATGCACTTAACCCTTAAACAACTTCAACTCCAAAATTTAGTGTCACATATATCAAAATGCATTGGAAAAATAAGAAGTACGACAACTAGGAGGAAAGAGCCTTTTTGTGGATATAAGTTTAACTATCTTGCCTCCCAAGATAAAAACTTCCATTGGTCAACTGTGTATCAGTGGTTTCAAAGTCTAACTCCTAAAAAAAATTGGGATAAAAAATCTTGACAACTGACTTATTTAATATTGGTTGCACCCCTGAAGTTGTTTACTTCATGGAGATGGTTTATAGGTGCGCCCATAGATTTGATTCAAAAAATCGAATAAATCGAGTAGCTATTGAATGGAAGAACCTTGTTCCACTAACTCCCAATATTTTTAAAATAATGTTTTGATTGCTTGTATCTAACAAAATTCTTAGGCTTCTTGACGCTCACTCTTTTATGGATTCCCGGGGTGGTGGGATGAATTTGTTAATGGATTTCATGGTTCCCTCTACAAAACTTTCAGTCGGGCTTTTATCCATTGACATAACTCTGTTGGAGGATCTAAATTGGGATTTTTCATGGCTATTTCCATGATTAATGGGATGAGAATCCACTTCTCATATTCCTAGGTCAGTTTTACATGTATTGCATTTTTCTTTTTGAAAAGAAGCCTTGTTTGAATGGGTTGAGATAATCTCAAATGAGATTTCCTTTCATTTGGTCGATTATTTAAATACTCGTAGATTCTTCATGGGCGCATATATAGTGTTGGCAATTGCCTAAATTAATGTGTTTGAAGGGTTACCCTTGAGAGGAAATTTATATGTTGACAATGAACTAGTTCAATTATGGTACTATATGCTTTGAAAGCATAAGACACCATTCAATTGTCAGGACCCATATTTATGTACCAAATTATTTTATTCTAAATACATAGATAAACACCACATCTTGCATTCTATATCTAATAAAATAGAAATACATGAATCAAGATTTCATAAGTTACAAGGAGTGTGTGGTGAGTAAATTACCTGAAGGAACTAACTTACATGGCACTCCATTCCTTGATCATGCATGCCATAATATAATGTGGGGACAAATCTCCTCCTAACCAACCCCTTAGTCATCACAATTGAAATCCCTCCAGCCCTCAATCCACTACCATGCCATCTCTTATAGCCTTGTCTTCATATTGCACAAGCAATAAGAGATATCTTATTCTCCTTCTTCTTTGTCCTTATACAGAATCCATCCATGATAAAGGACTCGATCCCTAGGATCCACCTGTCATTATTTAATTATTTGTTTATATTACTTTTATTTTCCCATTAAATTATCTTATTTTTAGTGTATTTCCATAAATTACCTTTATTTATTTTACCCCTTTGTTTTATTACCCAAATATTTGTTTTTAAGTATTTATTATGATCCCTTTATGATAATTATTTTAATTTATTATTATTATTATTATTATTTATAATAATATGGGGCATGACATACTCCCTCCCTTCAAGGAACTTTGTCTGAAATTTAACATTTGTGTCTTCCACATCACCCTTTGTTGAACTAGTATAAGGCCACCATACACAACAGGCATCGAAAGCTCCCAAGAACCACGAGAAACACTCTAACAGTTCTTCATAACTTTTGGAACCAAGCTTAAAGCCTCTCAGTCTATCAGAGCTTTAAGGCACAAGACCTCATCTTGGTCAAACGAGTATCTAAGGCACCATACCAAGGAATATAGGTCTATCAGGGCTCTAAAGCTCCAAACCTCTTCTTAGTTTATCAAGGCTCTAAGGCATCAGACCAAGGAATTTGGGTCTATTAGGGATCTAAGGCACCCAACCAATGCATCTAGGTCTATAAGGGCTCTAAGGCACCAGACCGAAACATCTCAAAAGGTTGGACCAAAACTCCCTCATTATACCCCCTCAGGTACAAATCCCGAAGCATCGAAGTCCAATCCCATAATTCCACAGGAGAGTAACACTCTAGATTTTATTTGGAGTTCAACATCACAACTCCAATACAAGGAATAAGAATTGTTGGCATAATTAGTGGATTGAGTTGTCCCCATCCCATAAGATGCTACTTGTAATATTCTCCTTCGTGGTTATGGGATCCCATGAGATCATCAAATAAATCGGTCCTCTTGGCCCATTGGTGGATAACCTGAAAATCACCACCTCACAACATAAAACTAATGCATTAGTCATTGTTGTAATATCAACATATTATAGAAAGAATCTGCATGCTAACTCTCACATGTCATTATGAGAATACAACATCATGATGCAAACCCCCACCCCTCCTAGGGGACTCGTGTGACCTCCCAGTCTAGGATCGATTTACATAGACGTCGGAGTGGCTCTCGAGTCCTCACTGAACCCTTAGAATTCTTTACCATGGGCCATTTTTTTCTCCTGCGCAAAAATTTATGTTCACGAGGGTATCTTTACTCCAACGGAGTCTTCACGTGACCTCGAGCTTAAAACCTGGGGATTAAAATTTTGAAGGCACTAACTTCGACAGAAATCACATGTGACCGTGGGCTAGGACTGAGAAATTAGTTGAAAGGCGCTTATCCAGAGCTTCGTTACTCCGGCACTCCAGAACTTTAGGCTTCAGAGATTTTACCCTCAACACACTCCAATCCTCTCGAACACCGAACTGGTGAACTCCCAAATGGGCATTATCTACAGCTTCGTTACTCCAATGCTTTGGAACTTTGCGCTTCGAAGGTTCTACCCTCAAGACACTCCAAATATCATGAATGTTGAACTGGAAAAATCCCAAACAGTTCCGTCCACACTTCTCCAATAGCCAACGGTTGTGATTTACTTTGTTACTCTAGGCTTCGGGGATTTTTGTAACTTCAACATGTAATACCTCTGAACTGTCGAACGTCGAAACGAAAATCTACTGCTGACACTCCACCCCTTGATCTATGGCTGAGATCGAATCCGAGACTCTGGGTTAAATAAGTTTACTGACTCAAACACACACTACCTCTCGAATGGTCGAACGTCGAATTGGCGAAGAGTGGAGATCTACGGTCCATGTGTCATCGTCAATGAACATCCAGGATTGACTCCGGGCTTTAGGAATTTTCACCCCAAAAAAAAATTCACTTGCAATCCTCCTGATAGTCGGATTTTCGAATACTCGATACTCTGCAGACACATGTACCCGACAACCAATGGTCCAGGTTGACTTCGGGCTTCGGGACTTCTGGGAATTCTTCACTTTGTGAAACAACTATCAACTTCTCTCGGAGTGTTGAATCGTCGAACCACTCGATGATCCAACGGCTCACACTTCTCCTAGTGATATTAGGTGTAGATTCACTCCAAGGCTTCAAGCTTCGGGGCTTTTTCCTCCTTTACAACAACCACTAAAAAATCGTCGAAGCAACGAAGTCTGAAGGACTTGGGGGTTTAACGTTCGCACTCCTTCTCTTTAATCCAATGGTTGTGAGGGATTCTTATACTTCCCGAGAATATCTCATCTTCTCACTTTTAAACAAAGCGATTTATTTTCCTTGAGCATTTTCGC
Organism: Picea engelmannii; assembly: GCA_009831015.1. Lineage (NCBI taxonomy): Eukaryota > Viridiplantae > Streptophyta > Pinopsida > Pinales > Pinaceae > Picea > Picea engelmannii. The sequence continues at coordinate 218,835 of ML778759.1, forward strand.
TTGAAGGACTTAACCTCTGGCGCACACTTTGCACTTCCCTCCTGAGCTTTTTTTTCACACTTAAAAGACTCAAACCTTTGGCGTACACTTTGATATTCCCTTACAATCTGAAACTTATATTGTTCTCGCCTTCTACACTCCTTGCATAGGCTCTGCACACACTTGTGTTATCTCTCCTCTAAGCTTGGGACTTGTGAAAGTCGCATGCGCACTCCTTGCGTTATCTCTCCTCTGAGCTTTCTCAACACTTAGAAAAGTGTCAAATATGTGCACTCTTTTCACTGGTCTCCTCTATGAACTTTTATAATCCTATGAGTATAGGCACACTCCTTGGGCTTTCTCTATGTAAAATTACGCAATCTCTCCTGATATTCTAAACCTGTAATGGTTTGGCCTCCGCACTCCTTGTGTGGGCATTGTGCACTCCTTGCACTGAGATTTCAGAAGAGAAACAATTGAAACTTAAATGAACATTAAGGATTGATTCAACCAACCATTTAGATGCACACACACACATAAAACATAGAGATAAATAACATAACATTTACCTAGTTACTCAAAGACAAGTAAGCTCAGAACTTGAAAGCAAATCTCTCTTATTCTATATTCCTTCAGCAAATATTTACAAGGGTTTCAGAAGCTCTCAACAGCTTTCAGCTTCTTCTTTCAAACAACTACTAACAACCTCTTTTGGGAATAGATTACATTGATCTATACATGAGGGGGATTCTCGATCCCTCCCTCCAAACTATTATAGTGCTTTCATATCACAATTAAAAGCATCCCACCACTAGGATTATTACAATAAATGAATATTACAATCTAGATATGAGTCAGTGCTCAAAATGTGTACAATACTACAGATATTAAAGGAAATTACAATCCTCTGGACCACATACATTGGCTGAAACTTCAATATCTCATGGGATCTTTAATTACAATGCTTTCAAAATTAAAGTGACTCGCCCTCGTTGGAATCCAAACCAGTTAAGTGTGTTGCGATGGATGATGATTCATCTTCCACCTTGCCTCATTGAATGATGACAGTGATGCTCATGCATCATATTCCTCTGCTAAAAAAAATCACAAGTTGTTTCTCATGGCTCTGTTGTTGTTGTTGAGATCCTCCACGGTCCCAAATTTTGACTCAGAGTTGTCCATTTACTTCTCTTCCTTTATGTTGTTGTTATTGTTGTATTTCTCTTGTTGTTGTAGGATTTTCTCCTAGTTTCCTGTTGTTGATATTCTCTTGTCTCCTTGGCTGAGCTTTCTATCAACCCTCTCAACTCCATAATTTCCTTGTCCATCATATCCCCTGGATGGCTCTTTTTCTGCAACTCTCTCTTACTCTCCTGAAAAGAAAAAAAAAATTGTAGGTTGTTGATGATATCCACTAGTTGCTTCTCCTTCTTCCCTATTTCTTCAATACTTTCACCTTCCTGAACATTTCCTTTTCTACTCTTCATGATAGCGTCCCTCTGGTAGTCTTCCTCTATCTTTGAATTGTTTAACCAATCCTCCATTATTTTCAACTCCTTCTCCCGCTGAGTGAGTATGGAACCTGAACGCTCCTCTTGAATATTTCTTTGGCTCACAACTGTATGGGCCTCCTCTTCTTTCTTTTCCTTTTGAAAAGAACTTGGATTTTGTCCACTCTCTTTTTCTTTGACAGTCTCCAATGACCATTCTTCTATTTCACCTACCATCACACACAAATTGTTAGTTTTAAAAACCTTTGGCCCATTGGCCTCTTCCCTAGATGCCTCTTGCATCACTTCCTCACAAGTATGAGATCCTGTGAAACTCATTCCAAGAGATATATTGATCTCTCCTATCCTCAGACTACAACATTCATGATCTTCTTCTTCCTTCAATAATTCCTTCCCACTCATGAGAAGTATGCTCAAACTAGCCTCATCTTTGACGTCCTTATCTTCTAATGGAAGAAATATATGTTTACACCCATTTTTATCAAGGGTGTAGGTATTCTTCCTCCCATCATGTATGAAATTCATGTCATATTTCCACGGTCTCCCCAACAGAACATGACAAACATATGTGGGCATGACATCACATAAAACGACATCCTTATAACTACCAATTTTAAACTCAACTTTACATTGTCGACTTACCATGACTTGATGTCCTTTATGAAACCACGACAGCTTGTATGGACTCAGGTGTGATGTCGTCTCCAACTTTAGATTTTCCACCATCTTCGTGGATACCAAGTTATCAGTACTCCCATTATCTATGATCATCTTGCACACTTTCTCTTTGGTTTTACAAGTAGTTCTAAATAAATTGTTTCTCTAGACTAGTTCTCGTACCTCTTTCTTTGGATTTACGAGAGCTTTCCTCATCATGAGTGATCTTCCTTATTCATTTGTTTATGATTTCATCTATGTCTCCACATTCCTCTATTGCGCTTCAGAAATGTGAGCTCCTCTAACTCTTGCATCCTTCTTCTCAGGACATTCCCAAGACATGTGCCTTGTTTTCTCACAAGCATAACACTTCACTTCTCCTCCTCTACCTCTTCCTCTACCTCTTGGAAAAGTATTTCTTCACCTAGAGTATTCTCCTCTATAACTTCTTTCTCTCTCTATCTAACTGTTAAATCCTCCAGCTTCTTCCCTGGATTCCTGGAACTTATCTCTAGTGGTTCCTTCTCCTCTACTAGGACTCTTCCCCCTGTTCCTCTGACTCTTCTTCCTTTCCAATTTATCTTCTTCCTTCAGGGCAACCTGATAAGAATCTTCTACAGTCCTCATCATCACCATACTAATCTCATCTTGGATTTCATACCTCAATCCATTAATATACCTAGCAACTTTCTCTTCATCATTCTCTCTATGTCCTGCTCTTATATTCAACTTATAAAATTCCTACATATACTCCTTCACTAACAAACCTTTATGTCTCACATTATGCAACCTTCTGAACATATTTAACTGATAATCCTTGGCTATGAATTTATCCTTGAGCTTATCTACCATTCTATCCCAACTCTTAATCTTGGACTTACCTTTTCTCCTTCTGTCAGCTTGCAACTCATCCCACCATAATGTTGCATATTCCTTCAATCTGGTCACCACATGATTTACTTTCTTCTCATCATCAATCTCCTCATATTCAAAGTACTTGTCTAAAGCACTTGTCTAGTCGAGCAATTCTTCTAGATTTAAATTACCTTCATACATCGGGACTTCCATATTTGCTTTGGTTCCCCACTTGACAACATCTCTCAGCAATCACTCCTCTGCTACTTGTTCTCCTACAACTCATTTTGCTTCTATATCTTCACTTTCACCTTCACTACCATCACCAGTCTCTGGTGCTCTCCTTTGTGTTGTTTCCATGGTTTCCAACCTTGCACAAATTTGTATCATTTCCTCCTCCATGGTTGTGTTGACTACAGGTCTCTCCCTACGTCTCCTTGGCAGCATGACTCTAAATATTTCTTCTCACAAAGCTTATTCCTACTCTGATACCACTTGATGCAAACCCCCACCCCTCCTAGGGGGCTCGTTTGACCTCCCAGTCTAGGATCGATTTACACAAGAGTCAAAGTGGATCTCAGGTCCTCACTGAACCCTTAGAATTCTTTATCACGAGCCTTTTTTCTCCTGCATGAAAATTCGTGTTCGCGAGGGTCTTTTTACTGCAACAGATTCTTCACGTGACCTTGGGCTTAAAACTTGGGGCTTAAAATTTGGAAGGCTCTAACTTCAGTGGAAATTTCATGTGACTACAGGCTAGGATCGAGCGCTTAGATGAAAGGTGCTTATCCAGAGATTCGTTACTCCAAATCTCCCAAACTTTGGGCTTCAAAGGTTCTACCCTCAACACACTCCAATCCTCTTGAACGTCGAACTGGAGAACTCTTGAATGGGCGTTATCCGAAGCTTCGTTACTCCAGCGCCCCAGAACTTCGCGCTTCAGAGGTTCTACCCTCAACACACTCCAAATATTCAAACGTTGAACCGACGAACTCCCGAACAATTCTTGGATTGACGTTCCACGCTTCTCCAACAGCCAACGGCTGTGATTTACTTTGTTACTCTGAGCTTCTAGGTTTTCTGCGATTCAACATGTAATACTTCTGAACTGTCAAATGTCAAAATGGTGATCTATGTCTGACACTCCACCCCTTGATCTACAGTTGAGATCAAATTCAGGACTCTGAGCTTCAGAGGTTTCGAATCAAACACATGTTGCCTCTCGAATGGTCGAACGTCGAACTGGCGAAGAGTGCAGATCTACGATTCGTGTGTCCCCATCAATGAATGACCAGGATTGAATCTAATCTTTGGGAGTTCAGGACTTATCACGCCAAATAAATTTTCACTTGCAATCCTCTGAATAGCTGGATTTCTGCATACTCAATAATGTGTGGACATGTGTACCCGACAACCAATGGTCCAAATTGACTTTGGGCTTCAGGACTTCGGGGAATTCTTCACTTTGTGCAACATATACCAACTTCTCCTGGAGTGTTGAATCATCGAACCACTCAGGGATCCAATGGCTCACACTTCTCTCAGTGATCTATGGTGTAGATTCACTCTGGGTTTTTGGGATTTGGGGCTTTTTCCTCCTTTACAAAAACCACTAAAAAATTGTTGGTGCAGGCTAGTCCAAAGGACTTGAGGGTTTAACGTCCACGCTCCTTCTCTTTAATCCAAAAACTATGAGGGATTCTTATACTTCTCAAATATATCTCTTTCACTCACTTTTAAACAAAGATATTTCTTTTCCTTGAGCTTTTTCTCTTTAAGGACTTAACCTCTAGCGCACACCTTGCGCTTCCCTCCTGAGATTTGTTTTTCACACTTAAAAGACTCGAACCTTTGGTGCACACTTTGTGCTTCCCTTACAATCTAGAACTTAGATATTTCTTGCCTTATGCACTCCTTGCATAGGCTCTACGCACACTTGCACTATCTCTCCTCTGAGCTTGGGACTTGTGAAATTCGCTTGCGCACTCCTTGCATTATCTCTCCTCTATGATTTCTCAACACTTAGAAAAGTTTAGACTCTATGCACTAGTCTCCTCTCTAATATTTTATACTCCTATGAGTATATCTGCACTCCTTGCACTTGCTCTGCATAAAAATACGCAATCTCTCCTGAGCTTCTAGACCTGTAACGGTTCGGCCTCCGCACTCCTTGCGTGGCCATTGTGCACTCCTTGCACCGATATTTCAGAAGAGAAACAATTGAAACTTAAATGAACATTAAGGATTCATTCAACCAACCATTTATATGCACACACACATAAAACACAAAGATAAATAACATAGTTTTTACCCAGTTACTCACAGACAAGCAAGCTCAGAACTTGAAAGAAATTCTCTCTTCTTTTATATTCCTTCAGCAAATATTTACAAGGGTTTTAGCAACTCTCAACAGCTTTTAGCTTATTCTTTCAAATGACTACTAGCAACCTCTTTTGGGCATAGATTACATTGATTTATACATGAGGGGGATTCTTGAGCCTTCCCTCCAGACTATTCTAGTGCTTTCATATCACAATTAAAAGCATCCCACTACTAGGCTTATTACAATAAATGGATATTACAATCTAGATATGAGTTGGCACTCAAAATGTGTACAATCCTACATATATTAAAGGCAAATACAATCCCCTAGAGCACATACAGTGGCTCAAGCTTCAATATCTCATGGGATCTTTAATGACAATGCTTTCAAAATTAAAGTGACACACCCTCCTTGGAATCCAAACCAGTTAAGTGTGATCTGTTGGATACTGAGTCATCTTCCACCTTGAATAATTGAATTATAATGGTGATGCTCCTACATCACATCATTATCACCACATGCTCATGCATGTCATCATAAAACATATTTTCATAAAATATTTCCATGCAATTACATGATGGCATCACATCAATGGATATTATCATCAGGAGTATAACCTCAATACATATTTATCAAAGATAGTCTGTCATCAACATAATTAATGGAATCACATAACATCATATGTAAATACCATAGAGTCTTAAGATAATAGCATGAACATAATAATTATCTCAACACATAATGCATACAAGTAATAAAACATCATGGACATTCTTATCATGAGTCATCAACCAAATCAAGCCACTAGCTTGCATGATTATATATATACCAGGAATATCAGCTATCACATCTAATGTGAGAATTATCTTCAAAACAGTTTTCTAACACAGGGATCTGCATGGTTAAGTTTTACATTCCATGATAACTCAATAAGGGTCATTAGTACTATGGGTCCCAAAATATCATCCCAATACCAATTGTTTCATGATTACCATATGTATAATCACCTTATCAAATGTCAGATTTCAATCTATTTCATATTTCCCTGAGCATGATTCTTATGTAAGTGAGCAGTTGATGACACATAAAGTCACTCAATCATACAAAGCAAGTTTCACCATTCAATCATTTACATGAAAATGAAATTCAACCTTTTACCATTACATGATAAGGTTTTTCTCAATAAATATTGGTACATATGCAATCAATTCTCTAGAAAAATTTCAAGTAGCAAGATGGAAACAAGGAACTTTTTCCTTTGAAAACAAAATCATTCATTCAAAATATTTTCTTCCCCTCTTCAAGATGTGACGTATGCAGAGCAAGACAACCCAACAACCACTAATTACTACAAATCGATAATCACTTGAATCCATCTTATATATTATCAAAAATCCTTGGGTTTATATCAATAGAATTAGTTATGCAATATTATTTTAACCTCGATCTTTCTATGTTGAAAAACACAATCACAAATCCCTTGGAAATCACCAATTTCCTTCTAAATTCACCATAATAACCACATTTCTCATACTAGTAATAATTCACCCTACAAATGATACTAACAATCCTTAGTTCTATGTGATACACATAGTGAATTATCTTTAAATCAATCATGAAAGATAACATACACAACCACAACAACTTTGTTAAATAATTCACAGCATTAAAACATAGAATTTTATATAATCACCAAGAACATAGTACTTATCTTTTTAAAAGTATGTACCTTAGATGTTTCTCCTAGCCATAGACCTTGTTGCTCCTAACTCCATCGGGGAAACGACTTTCCTAAATCCAGCTATGGTCTCTCAAAGAATACATGTGTTCTCTAACCAAGGTACCAAACTCTAACAAAAATTCCAACCTACAGTCTCTCATTCTCCATCAGCCTACACAACCCAAGGAAGTGCACCCATTTCTCCACATTGTGGTATGTCAGACTATTCCACTTCCCTTCTCAGGTTCCAGCATATGTCGACCAGGAAGTCTCAGAGAACTGTGGCTCCAAGAACTCCAGCTGCACTCAGGATTCTTCGAGTACCCTCCAAGATTCACACCTTGGGAAACCACCCAAGCGATTCTCACTCCAGGTCTCTTGCCTTCCTCAAGGAAACCCAATCATAATTGTGCATTGAATTCCCTAATAGAACTCACTTGTAATTCCAAGGATTCATAGACAACACATGGTTACAAATCTTTCACGGCTCAGCCTTCACATACCCAGCAAGACTGATAGGTAGTAGTGATAATTTCAATGATTAGAATGGTTCAAGAATATATGTAAAGACATGTAAAAACATTAAGATGAATTATGATAGTGAGGTATAAAACTATCCAAAGAAAAATGACTTTCTAATAGATTTATTACTTTACAAAAAAATTCAAATTATATATATATATACCATTTACTTATTCTTTTTAATGTAAATGCAACTAACACTCTATACATTAAAATTAAGTTTACCTAAATCATTTATTAAGATACCAAAATGTAAACAAGGTAATATAAAATGAGGGTTGCATGGCAGCGCAATGCCTGTCGATTGGAAAATATATTTTGTTGAGTGGAAAACATATGTTGAACAATGAAACTTAGTATAACTACAAGGATGGACAATAAATTTTATTTGTCAAAAGATAATTCATATAATAAAGAAAAATAGCATTAGTTTTTATGTTATAGTAAAAGCAATTAGCATAAAACTTTGTAATACTAAACAAAAAAACAAATCGTTCAATGTGGAGTAAAAGTTAGTAAATAAATGAAATGTTGAATGGAGAGGTGTTAATATGTGGGAAGAAATGTAAAGTGTTGGAGTAAAAACACTTAGCATAAAACTTTGTAAAAATAAGAAAAAAGGTAAATTGTTCAATGTGGAGTAAATCTTGGTAAACAAATAAGTGAAATGTTCAATGGGGACGTTAGCATATGCTCTAAGCAATGTAAATAAGTGAAGTGTTCAACGGAATGCTAGCATATGCAGCAAGCAATGTGAAATGTTTGCATGCTAGGATGGACAGGAATCAATGTGAAGTGTCTGCACCTGTGCACAGGTATATCCTCGCATAATGAACAACTAGTCCAATAATCATTAATGTTATCAACAATAGAATATTGTTATGCATATGCATATGATTAACAAAATAGTTTTTTATGGATATACATATATTAAAAATAAAAGTTAATTATTAGTTGAATGAAAGTTGATTATACATCTTTAGCACAGAAATATGGTATGCATAGGTATGTTTGTTAGTTGGTATAAAAACGATTTTTTAATTTTTTAA
>ML778759.1:239204-252407 GCA_009831015.1 Picea engelmannii
GAGGTTCGTAGGCTTACGAAGCACACGCACTATATATGCAGGATCAAAGTAGAAGTAATCTAATCTAAATTGTTGAAATGAAATTAATCTAGGAAAGCATTGAAATACTAACTAGGAAAGCAAGAAATTGAATAAGGGAAAAACAATACAACATGTGAAGAGTTGAATGACAAATGACATATGTGATCTCACACAATATATCAATCTCAAATTATATTACAAGATTCAAATGACAAAGCATGGAAGAATAACAATGAAAGAATCAAAGAGAAGAATCCCCTTCTCCTCATTACAAGACTAAATTATGAATTACATGATGACCCTCATGAAGAGAGAATACTCTCTTATATACATGAGTGTCATAATTACAGATCCACTATTCTCTCAACCACTCTCAACTACTTTCCCATTATGACAATATATGATCCCTTCAAATCCTCCATACATCTCTCACATATCTTAGATAAGATATGCCAACCAAATCTTCCATGATATTCTCTCTTTCAAATCTTTCAAGTTTGAATATGTAATTCGAATTTGAGGATAGGTGGTGTATTTTGACTTTGTTGCAATCTTCAAATATGCATGCACACATCATCAAACTCATCCAACTTTGATATATAATGAAAATATGTTAATTTCTAATATTTAATCACAAATTCACTTATAATACTAAAATGAATAAAGTGAAAAATAATAAGGTCAAACCCAATTATATGTATGGAAATGGTATGATAAAAGATTAATGGGACGATGAAATGTAAGGAATAGTGAAGGAAAAGGTGGATGAAAATACGACATTTCTGAGGCCCAACACGTATGCACATAAGAAGTTATTTCATTGAAAAATTATAAATACTTTGAACTTAAAACGATACTTGACAATGCACCATGTTGGTTAAGCTATAATACAAATAAGATGAAAGATAATATATATATAAATAAAATTAAGTCTCGGTTAAATTGTTAGTAGTGAAGCACATATCAGTTAAAAATATTGAGAAGAGGATAAAAGATACTATATAAAAAGAAAGTTAAATGTCTGTTAAATTGTTAGCAACGAAGTACATATTAAATAAATATATTAAGAATAAGTGAAGTGTTCGACATATATATCTTGGGCACACACATACCGTCCGCACAGCCATATGTTTTGGGCGTCCGCACAGCATATGCGATGTACAACTAATAGATTCAAAATGCTTTTATGCATATGTTTAACTTAAAAAATATTGTTGAATTGAATTTATTTTAACTAACAATGTTTATTATTTAAAATAAAAAAAACATGTTTCATAGAACTTAGTAAAAGGGAGTATTTAAAGCTAAAGATACAAGGGAAGCAATGTAACATGTATCAAAGTGGAGTTGTGGAGGCAACAAAGAAAAGTGTGTGGATGTTACGATGTGCGTGAAACAATGTAAAGTGTGTGCAGCTTATGATCCAGGTGCATATTGGTGACCACCCACCTATTCCAACTGGCTCCTCTTAACAGTTCTTAGTTCATCACATTCTTCTCTACTTCTTTGTAATTGTGAGTTATACACTTTTGGGGATGTCTGAATCCCTACACATATTCCAGTTGGATATTGGTGGCCACCCACCTAATCCAACTGGCTTAGTTTGGAAGTTTTCATGTCAGTACATCTTTATGTACTTTCAAGGTCGTTTTGGGATCCTAAACAGTGTTTTTTTGGCTTGTCACAGTCAAATTGTAGACTGAGTCAGATTATTATAGCATTATGTGTAGTTCTCGAAAATACCTTTCCAACGGACTATCACGCGCCTAAAAAAGAGGTCGTATGCAAAATTTATGACCCTGGGAAGTTGAGGTACCAACTTACCCATCGGGGCTGACATAAATTTTGACGTTTCACCTTTGAGGATTAGGTTTTTGGATGTCTAGGGTTTTGGAATTCATGAATAATGTTAAAACGGACTCTAGAGCATCATTGTAATGATTCTTCTCAGATGGATGCGTGTAGCAGCCACATCTCTTCTTAGAAATAGTTACCACCATTAGAGCAAGTTGTTTTCAATTCTACAGTTTCAGCTTATTTCATTTATTCAATAGAAGTTATTGTTCACTGGATATTTGTTTGTGTTCTACGTACCTCTGTGTTTTTGTATTTAGTATGTTATTCAGCTAGTTCCTCTCATAAATCTAGATCATCTTAGGTTTTGCGGAAAGAAAATAGGGTAGAGATGTTCTGACAGCAAAGGTTCCTTGTTCGTAATGTTGAAATTGATAATATTATATGACAATCTGGTTACTCGTATACCTGCCTCTTTCACCAAAGCTCACAAGACCATTTGCATATAGCAGAAGAGATGGATAGTCCAAAATCAAAGGAAATCTAAAACTTCGAACTTAAAACAATTAAATCCATAACTAAAAATTCGAATCATGGTCAAAATTAAAACAAAACTTGACAATAGAGCAATTCGGTTAAGTAAACATAGACAATGAAAGAAAGTCATGAGAAAGGACCTGGCACTATGTTATTCAAGTCTTACAATATGATACAAAATTTGCTAATCATTACATCGATGCCAAAATATCATTTCGTGGAATGGAAGTCCATTGCTATGTATGCACAGAAGAAGTTATTTGATTGAAAAATGATAAAGACTTTGAACTTAAAACAATCAAGTTTAGAACCATAAATTTTGATCATGTTCAGAATTAAAACAATACTTGACAATGCACCACATTGGTTAATCTATAATACAGATAAGATAAAATATAATATATATAAAGAAAGTTAAGTGTTGGTTAAATTGTTCGTAATGAAGCACATATCAGCTAAAAATATTGAGAAGAGGANTATATATATATATATATATATATATATATATATATATATATATATATATATATATATATATATATATATATATATATATATATATAAAGAAAGTTAAATGTTCATTAAATTGTTAACAGTGAAGTACATATCAAATAAATATATTAAGAACAAGGAAAGAAAGGTCTTAGAAACGACCTAACACTATTTTATAGAGTATTTACAATATTATACCAAATTTACCAATGATAGCATAGAGATCAAAAGATTAGTTAGCGGAATGAAAGTCAATGGCTACATATGCATAGAACAATATATTTCATTGAAAAATGATAGAGAGTGAATACATGTTTGGAAATAATGTCTAACGATAAAACTCTGGAAAATAAGCAATTGTTTAAGTGAAAACAGTACTTTGCCAAGGTAAAAAAATATACTATTGTTTTTTCAATGATCTATGTAAATGACAAACAGTTCTTGGCCAAGTTCAAAAAATATACAATTGTCTTTTAAATAAGATATGTAAAAAGTGAAAGCATTTGTCCAAATGGATTGGGATTGGAGCTCCTGCGAACCATAAAATATAATAAAGACCTAGAACAAAGAAAGAGACATAGTTAGAAATTGATGTTAGGTTTTAACAAAACATACAAGAAGCAATTTTGGGACATTACAAAGTGACAAAAGAAAAGAAGAGTAAAAGCAGATGAAATGCTTACTTGAGTGCTTACCAAGAAGGAAGTTTCATGTTGTTCTAGTTTATTCATTGCACATATGCATATGGCTTTATAGGAGTTGTTTAGTCGGATGATTGTTGAACAATTTTTGGTGATTATTCTAGGATGACAAGTTGTTCCATGGCATTCTTGATTCAGCGATCAATATATATTTTGAATGGCCCGATGGTTATTTCTTGCTTCACTCAAAGAGTGAAAATATTCTCCTCTACTTCTTTGCATTCCAGCTGGACTTGGTCGATGACTGACAAATGGTCTTCGTTGTTATTAACAAATGTAACAAGCTAGTGTTTCAGTTCCTCATCACCAAATTCGTTGAGACTGTTGAATTCATTAGACAATTTTGGTCAACTTACTATCAAGCTCTTCTTTCGTGATTATGGTTGAATTCCTGATAAAATTTGGGCCATGTAGTTCCTTAACAACAACAATTTCTTTTAAAGTAGCATCTCCTCTTGTTTCTTGTTTCATGGATCTTTTCGCAAGCATCCATTGCACCTTTCATCATATCTATTCGTGCTTCCCAACCTACCTTTATTTTTTTTCTTTTTTCTTCTGAGGGCAATCGTTTCTAGCTTCTTTGATACTCATTCATACTAGTGACTCGTGCCACAAAAGTACTTACCTCATTTTGATAATATGCTTGATCATGCTCCAAATATTTTTGCAAATGGTCAACCAAATTTGTAATCCCTTTTAAAAGATTATGTAGAGTGTTACTAACCTCCCATGCATCTTTGATTATGTCCATTCTTTTGTTAATGTTTTCAACAACGTAGTTTCTGACTCCATTCAACAATTGAATGGATTTTGTGATTGGATTTGAGGTTCTGGGAGTACTTGGAAGAGGTTGTTTTGTTGGCAGTATGGCCAATGGCTTTGGAAATAGTGGCTTCGGAGTTAGTGTGTCCTCAAGGTCACTTATTCTCTTCTTCAATCTAATAGTTTGCAACTTCTTCTCATAAATAGAATCAAAAAGTGAATCCCATGTGCATTGATGTAGTTTCATTAGCGCATATGATCCAACTCCTGAAACATCCAGGTCATCACGTGAGTTGTGAACGACCTTTCTGTTTTTAAGATTGACCTTTTCTATGCGCAGTTTTCTTTGGTGCTTGTTGTATTGTGTGTTGTGCAGTGTCAAGGAATGTTGCTCAAACAACATCGATTCTTCGTTGGCAAGCTCTTGTGTAAGTTGTTTATTTTTTTCAATTCTTTGGGATACCCAGCCAAATATCTCTATACAGTCGATTTGCATATCATCTACACCTCATGGACTTACTGTACTACCTGGGTTTCCTGAATCTTGGGAATTGTCTATGTTTGGGGTATGTTTCATTTTTTACTTTGAGATTGCATGTGGATGTTCAAGATTGGCATGGCATGGTTATTCTCCACCATCACCTCTAGCACATGTGTCATTACTCTCTTCTTTGTTTACATTGTCTTGTTGTGTTCTTTTTCCAGAGGAGGAACTCGTATGTGTCTTGGGGTTGGAATAAGACTAGACATTTGTGTTTGTTTTGCCCCTTTGTCTTGCCTTGCTTTGATTTTTCGTATTTGGTTTACTATTTTGAGAAAGTCCTCACTACATCCACCGATATCCATTTTGGCATAGGGATTGTGTGACAACTCATCTGTTAGTTGTCATCAATTAAATTAATACAAGGAAAGTAAAAGTGTGTTTATTATATTTTGTTTTAATAATAAAAACAAGTGTAATGCCAATGAGACACAACTAAATTTATTATATAACCATATAGTTAGAGTATTATAACACCCAACAAATTAAACAATTCCATAAATCAATAATTAAATTATATTCTAGTACAACTCTAAAGTTTCTATCAATCGTAACTATTAAGGTATGCAATTATTAATGTTAATTACAAATTTGGAGGTTGCGAATGTTGCGCCACCTTTAAATATTCTAGAAGTGCAATGTCATATTTAGTTTTCAATTACTTGGAAATTAATCTAACCTAAGACAGCTATAATCGTTCATAATTTAAAGAATGCAAAGACTATTTGATTAATTAGTATTGCAACTCCTTTGAAGAAGATAGTTTCAAGTCGTAAAAAACAACCTTTTAAAATATACTCAAGCTCAAAATAAGTGATAGGTCATATATGGTGTGGTGTCTATAGGGACATCAAGTGTATAGTTAATAAACTATGTTTCGTTCCTTAGCTATAAGTAGAACATGCTCAAATTTTACGCGTTGGTAATGAATAAATTGGTACCCTTTTCAATCATGAGTGCGGGATTTTTATTTTAAGAATCACATGAAATAATCAATAGGATTCTATAATTACTACTCTCATATGAATTCAATATAATGGGAACTTCTAACGCATCACACTAGATTAAGATCCGCACTAATATCATCCATTACTGATTAATATGACCTAAGAATACGACATTATTATTAAATATAGAACATTACCATCGTTCAATTATAACTCAATATTAAACATTATGACTTGAATCTTCATATCGTTAATATAATATATTAGTAAAATCAAAGATTTAAACATTATGACTTGAATCTTCATATCGTTAATATAATATATTAGTAAAATCAAAGATTCAAGGACATTTATTCCACTCTTAACTACAATTTTTGACTTCAGTCATTGAAATTTAAATTTTAAAATAACTTCACTATTATGAGTGAAGTATTAATCATTATCAATAGAACACAACCATAATGAGTCTAATTACATTTAAATTGATAATGAGAGTAAGTGTACACTCAACATCTATTCTTCATAACTAATCCATTATTAAATTTTTATATCCATACACAAGTTACCATTTCTTATCAATAAGAAACTTAGACAGAGCGATGATAAACATCAGTAAATAAAATAAGAATCGAATTACATTAACCTCATATATATTTCACTACATGCACAGCGAAGATAACAACAACAGTAAATAAAATATGATTCGAAATGCATTAACCTTGTATATATTTCACTATGTTCAGAGAGCGATGAAAAACGTCACCACGATGAAATAGTGGCATTACAGTCTATACAATAGAAAATTTTCCAACATAAGCTCGTTACTAGCAGGAGGCTCTTCGATGGATTGAAATTTTGAATAAGTTCAAGAACAAAATACCTTGGCAGAGCGATAGATCCATAATTGATTATAATTCTATAATTGTGGAAGCTAGGAATAATCAATTATATATATATATATATATATATATATATATATATATATATATATATATACAAACAATTTGAACAATGTATCGAATTATTACATGTTTTTTGTACAATCATTATACAATCAGAATTCTTACAACAATGAATTGTGGAAACAAACAATTACCGTAACCAGCAGAAAATATTTAGTTGATAAACTTGGAAGCTTGCATTTGTCTTGTGCTTTCTAATCGAACAACTTTACCGATACCTCCCAGCCAATGCTATGGGTACTCTTCTTCCTCTGAACCCCCCGAGAGGCAAAGGGGTCACACACAGAAAATTCAAACCAACTAGATCAAGCTTGCCCTCGCAAGGAGAGGCTTCCACCTCTTGCACAAGCATGAAGCCCAACTCACACAAGAAAAACTTAGTCAATAGAAATTTCACCAACATTTCATTCATCCAGCAATAGGGTTATTTATCTCTTCCTCACCATTCCTTTTATAAGAAAATCCACCTTGACACTTGTCATCTCATGCACAATTAGCTTATTTTTAATAATTAAATTAAAGATTATTCACCCACAACATATGTCACACTCTCCCCAAGTTGCACATGTTAAATCTTTTTTTTAATTTAAATAATTAAACATTTTCCCTCACACCCACAAGTAGTTCGTAGATTTCCTTCAAGTTGTCCCTTGGTTCCCCAATTCCTCTTTTATTGTGTTCTCTAACAAATTTATAGTTGGAGTTTGATTAGGACTCTTCTCTTAGTTACGATTTAGAGTTTGATTGACTTAGGATACTAATACTATGTTGACAACCCATTCTCTCATGAATATAATTTCTTTAATTAAAAATCATGTTTATTTATTTATTTCATGCACACATTGTGAACATGCCTAATTTCTTATTCTCATTCTCCCCTTTACTAGTGTTCATTTAGTCTAAAATTTCTTTAACCCATTTTATAATTTTATTTAGTCAAAACATCTAAAATTAGACTTTTGGTTATGTTTTCTGGTTTATAATTTAAATAAAATTTGTATTTTCTTCTCTAACAAAATCTAGCATTCATTTTGTTTCATAAGGTCTTCTAGATTTGTATTGACTCAAAATGTCTACATGTGACGTGCCCTTCAAGAGGCAACTCCATGCTCCAAGGGTGCCACTCGCCATTGACTAGTTTGGAATTTGTCTGACACTTGGAGTCAATGCTCCACTTATCGACCTTGTGTGAGACTAAGGGCTTACTGAGGAATCATAATTTTTCCTTATTGTGTGCCCCTCAGAAATCCTTGTGAGCGACTGTCTCAGTCTGCCCTCACGGCTTCGTGAACCTCTCGGAACAAGGTAGTCGTTAAACTTCAGTTCAGTTCACGGCAAGAGTGCTAGTAGGTTGTGACAAGGACGTGCCACAACTCTCTCTCATCATTTGGTATCTATGTATGACCCCTTTACTCCATATGTGTGTCGTATTAAAAAGCGTCACCATGCATGCATCCACTGACAAAGATAATGTTAATAATCCATATACATGAAATCCATACTGAAATCATCATCAATAATATGTGTAAACTCAAGTACTCAAACCAAAGTAAAGGTCCACTCCCTTACTCAATCTGGAGTCCAAGGAAGTCTGTTCATGCCATCAACATCCTCATCATGTCACATTTCCTGCACACTCAGGAAGCTTCATCATAATACATGCCAATGTTATACATCAATAACATATCATTTTCAATACTCAAACATAACATAAACACATAAACTAAAACTGATAATCATAATGTACCATGTTTTAACCGGATCACTTGCTCGCAAGTGTCCTCAAAGAATAAGTCAATGTATGAAATGTCATCAGTGGAACTCGATGTTAAATACTGTCACCAATTTCCTCGTCAAATCGTTTGAACATATTACTATACCTTATGGATTTTAAGTGTTTGGAAATGGACCCTAGGGGTCAAAACTTCTTAGAGGTTGTACTTCATTTAAATCAAATACACCAAGTGTTTATGAGACTTCTTTGAAATGGGCCATATTCCTGACCGTTGTGTCTCGAACTTGAAAAGGCAATTAAATGAACTGTCGTTTTCTTTTCTTTTCAAATGTGATGCACCAAGTTTTATACTGGCGGCAAACTTCTACAAAAACATATATATCACATATAAACATAGGTTGTAGAAGGGGGATTTCTTGGCAACCATAAAACCAAATGTATGTATAGTTTTCATCTTGAATACAAATGCCTTTTTCGGTCAGAAATTGCTCAACCTCCTAAGTTATTCTCATGGGATTTTCCCCAACCAACATGTGTTTGAATTGTTTAACAAAACCATCTTGAACAATGTAAAAAATGAATCTAGTTTTACGTTTAGATAGTAGGGGGTGCCAAAATTGGACTGGCTCATTCTATGTATTTGCATTCACTTTAACAAGGAGGATTTCAAATACATTACAATAAACAATTGTGAAAACCAAATATGCAGCCATATAAAAAATTTGAATGCTTCAAGTAATTTCCCAACTGAAAACAAAGTTCATCTAATATCAGCTCTTCCCAGTCAAACATGGAATCTCTTCGAAAGGTAAAGTACAATCCATATTGTTGGTCCTGAGATTAAACTTAAGGCTCAAAGGATAATGTCAGGCATCAAGGAAGTTTATGAGAGTGTCTTTTAGAAGTGTTTTTTCTACCTTAGTTGTATTGAGGAAAAATCCTTAAATGAAATTAACAATGTGGCAGCACAGAGGTCGTATTTTGCGTCTGAGTCAAAATTGAAATATCAAATGGCATGAAAGAAAATACAAAATTGTGAAACAAAACAAGCCATCAATTGCTGAAGAATCTCACCTTGTTGCAATAGAAGAAAATAGATAGTGTAACCTTGAATAAAGCATAAAATACAGTAACTCATACAGCAAGCAGGCCTTGATTTACTCACAGTAAATGCAGAGGAAAAGTTGCTAACTTAATAAATTACTGATACAATGGATTACAGTAGTTGTTGTACTAAATTGAAATCAAACATTTATCAAGGAATACATAAAGAAATGTTGAGAAATGGAAGACAAAAGAAACACATAACCCAGATTAAACAAAATGTCTTCACTTGTATTAATACTCAATAAGGATGAGTTTTATCTGTTACAATCGGCAAGAAGCAACACTTCTAAAAGACACTCTCATAAACTTTCCTGATGCCTGATATTGTCCTTTGAGCCTTAAGTTTAATCTCAAGACCAACATATTTTTGGCGCCTTTGCCGAGGACGGAGAAACGAAGTTATTTTCCCTGGGAAAACAACAAGGTAAGATTCTCTCGTTGATAGTGAACAAAGATTGAATATTGAATTAAGGCTATTTTTATCTTTCACTTGGCAACTCCACGACAAATAAACTGGCATTCGGTCGGAAGAATACTAGAAAGAACCCAGACGATCAGCAGACCACACATGTATCTGATCCCGAAAGGTTGTTAAAACCAAAGGGATACCTCAAGTCGACTACCGCATCGATAGGTAAGAAATACCAACCAAAATTCACACAAGTCAATACTAAGGTTCTGATTGAAGAACTAACCACTAAAGAGAATTTCAAACAAGCACCTTCTGCTGAGGAAGCCGTACCTGAAATAAAGATTGAGATTGACTCTTCTAATACTCCTAATTGCCCAAACAAAGGAGTCTCTTCTATACCCACTGTTATTAATTTCATGTCTACCCCATCCTCGTCAGAAGTAAAGGTTTCAGTTCTCTGAAACCCTAAAGAGCATACTTTATACCATGATTCGTCTCTTGTCAGTTCCCCCATTTACACATCTTGTAAGTTTGAGGAAAGAAGTCCACATTTTCCTTTCCCTCCTCTATACTTTGCATCTCCTAACGATCATTTTCCAGATTTCCCTTTGCCACATCCCGAGGAAGTTGAAGGGTCACCACTTCGGTCTCTAGAAGTTTTCAAAAACCCTCTTTTTAACTCCCGAATTTCATCTCCCAGAATTCCAATGGTTTTTGCTGGAGGAGGTGGCGTTGGAGGAGGAGGTGGTGCTAGAGGAGGAGGTGGTCAAGGACAACCTCCACCCCCTAGTATTTTTTACAAAGTAGTGGCCAGATACGCTCCCTTGGTCCTTCCCCCCATCCTTCATGATTTACCTGAAAATTATATGAAGAACTTACCAAAATTTACGGGAGAATGAGATTTAACTGCCACAGAGCACATAACCTTTTTCGATCAGTTCATTAATATCCTTGGAATTGAGCATGAGGATGTTTACTCAAGTCTTCTAGTGAAAAAATTCGAGGGACAAGTAAGAATCTGGTTTCGAGGACTCCCAGTGGGATCCCTAAGGTCTTATGATGATTTAGAAAACGTATTTTTAAGATGGTGGGGAGAAAAGAACAACCACTTGTACTATCTGATGGAATTCGGGGCTCTGAGAAAAAGGAATTCTGATTCGGTTCTTGAATTCACACATAGGTTTAACAAACTTTATCATAATATCCCAACAGAAGTTAAACCCTCTCAACCTGCAGCGAAGGTGACTTTCGCAGGGGATTTTGAGCCCGACTTCACCCTACTTTTAAGAGAAAGAAGATTTTATGCCCTCATAGGAATGCAATACAATGCCATAGAGATCGAATCAAACATTATGGCATCTGGTAAATTAAAATCCAAGGTTGAGATAGGAACCAAGGAACCCAAACGCTTCAGAAAACAAGCAAGATCCTCCGGATCTGGGAAATTTGCAGAAGAAAAAATGGATGACATGGATAAGATAATAAAATACTTGTGAAATAAAATCTCTATGATGGAACTAGACCAAGCCAAACCTGATCCATTTTCTAGAAAATATTTCAGGAGAAATCCTAACTCCCAGACCCAGCAGAGACAAGTAAAAAACGAAGATCAAAAAATACAAGCTTCGTTTAAGTCGGAAAATTTTATAGGAGATTATATACATAATTATGAGAGGTTAGAAGAGGATATAAACAGCCTTAGTGATGAAGACCAGGAACCTCATCTAACTAGACAGGATTATGAAATATATCTATACCAAGAACCCTTGTTTAATAACGAGGAAAGTATAAATAACCTGGTAGAGTCTGCATATCAAGGAATCGTCGACTCCATAATGGATGAACTTCAACAGAAGTATAATTTAAGGCCCAAAGAAACAAATACTACAAGTGTTCCATCAAAAAAGATTCTATTAAGAAAAAAATCAAATGAGGCAGTTGTTACTAAACCACTAGTTGAAAAACAAGCTGCCCAAACTAAAACAATTGAAACCAAAGCAACACAGACTAAGAAAACAGACAATATAGAAGTGCAAACTTCAACTAGGGAAAGCGAAAAAACAACTGGAGGTTTTAGTTTAGAAAATGAAATAAATAAAATTAAAATCCCCATGCCCCTGGTTGATCTTGCCAAGAATCTGATTTATAAAAAACAGATCGCTAAAATGATTAATTTTTCTTATGTGGAATGTCATGCAGATGTAATAAATTTACAAGACGAAAAGCCTACAATTATTGTTGGCCCGCACATTGAAAATGCTAAGGATTATGTAGCTCCTTTTTATATTACCTAAACTGTGCATGATCAACTACTTCATAATTGCATGTTAGATTATGGGGCCTCTCACAACTTAATGCCTAAAGTTATCATGGAAAATTTGGGCCTTGAAATCACTAGACCTTATCAGGACTTATATTCTTTTGATTCCAGAAAGGTTAAGTGTTTGGGTATGATCAAAGATCTAGTAGTGAATCTTGCACAGATTCATGTAAAGAGTATCCTTATGGATGTAGTTTTTGCTGACATCCCTGCCAAGTATGGCATGGTTTTATCCAGGTCTTGGGGCGCAAATCTTGGGGGATCGCTCCAATTGGACATGACATATGCTACGATCCCAATTTTTGGTGGACAATTTACCCGATTGTACAAGGAGACTAGACTGGCATACATTGTAAGTGACCCCCAAAACCCAAACAATTACCCAGTCTATGTTGTCGATCAGGTTCTAGGAAATTGTATTTTATCAATAGACGATGATTTTGAAGAATGTGTAGAAGAAGAAAACAAAAAAAAGGAAAAACCACATAAAAGTGTAAATAGTAGGGAAGGAGTTTGGAAAATGTTCTTTGATGGCGCTTCGTCTTGCGAAGGGGAAAGGGCAGGAGTGTTATTTGTTGCACCTAGAGATGAATATGTCATCCCCTTTTCATACATATTACAGTGGGAAATTGATTATAATAATAATGTCTGTGAATACGAAACTCTTGTATTAGGATTGGAGGCTGCCAGGAAACTAAAAATTGAAAATATAATAGTTTATGGTGATGCAGAACTTATTGTAAAACAAATAAAGTAGCAGTATCAAGCTAAACATCCAAGGCTAAGGTCATACAGAAATTCTGTCTGTGATCTGATTGAGAATTTATTCTCGTCATTTAACATTCATCACATTCCCAGAATGGAAAATCAAC